>OX439129.1:24299873-24422869 GCA_949318235.1 Ecdyonurus torrentis
TCTCTCTCTATAATATTTCTCTTGTCGATAAAATACACAATACGTGAGTTTTCATTGTTCCATCTAGTCCTAGTGGAAATTACTTGAGCGTCGTTTACTCTTTTACAACAAAGCAGCAACACCAGTTATATATTCGAAATTCGAATGTATGATGAACGTATTGTTATTACATTCATATTGAGTCAGAAAAAGCTTATGCAGGGGGTGGAGGAGAGAAAGAGAGATATGTATAAAATAATAATTAAAAAAAAAAAAAAAAAAATCGTCTAAAATACACAGGGAAGAACAAGGTAAAAAAAGTCTACCTTGTATTTGATTATTTTAATACCTATAGCAATGTAAACAATAGTAATAATCTAATAATCCAAGTATAATGCAGGAGAAAGCCGTTGTAAAGTAGGCAGGCAGCCATTTGAACATATATGTATGCAATGTGAAGAGTGCTTATATGTATATACATATATTATACAAAACAATGTATTATATAATGCAGCGCAAAAAAAACTCAATTTAATGCAACCAGACATTATTTTCAAAGCACTTTTAAAAATTGTACGATAATGTTTGAATAACTCTTTAGTTTTATTTTTTGTATTATTTATGTACGTTTATAGTATATTACTGTAGTAGCATTTTTTTTATTACCATTTTGAAATACAATATAATTTATGGTTCAATTTTTATGTGTATAATACGTACAGTAAAATAGGTATTTTTTTTTTCTTTTTTTCCATTTGTTGTACATTTATTTAAAATGATTTTAATGTATATTCATTTACGAGTTTTTTTAAAGCTATATACAAACAAGTAATATATTACCATTTTGATTCCATTAAAAGTAAATTATTGATAAAAATAATGATTTTAACATGTATAGTAAGTTGAGAAAATGGATATATATTTTTTTTGTGCCTTAACTTTTTTTTTTTTTTTTTTTTTTTAATCCATTGAAATGCACTTATTGTTAACTCTGTATTAGTTTACGTATTTTAATGTAAACATAATGCTGTATTATTATTATCATAGAACCATGACTACATTAAATAAACTCATTCTACTTTACCTAAAAAAAAAAAAAAAGAAAAAAAAAAAAAAAAAGAAGAAGAAGAAGAAGAAGAAGAAGAAGATGGAAAAAAAACAAAAACAGTAGTAAATTAGAATTTAGCACAACGAATTCAATATCTCTAATATACATACAATGCTACTTCAAAATAGTTTTACACATTTCTAATTGCAAAACGGGTATAAATTATTCTCAACTTGAGTTAAAATAATATTAAAAAGATAATTATATTAATTACGTATAGCAAAGTTATATACTTAATTAAATAATATAATTGAAATTTTGCTAGTTATACATAAATATAATAGTGCTAAAATAATACCTTTTCTTTAACAAACTCATTTAATAAGTTAAAAACGAATGAATAGACTCTCTTATTATATTGACGAAAAATATATCAAAATTTATCCTCTGCGCAGTTTGTATACCGTTTTTTTTTTTTTTTTTAAATTTTTTTTTTAAATTTTTTTTTTAAAACGTTACTTATTCTAATAGCTATGTAAATATTTAATTAAAAACGAAAAAAGCAAAAGCAAGTATGAAAATATAATAACCACTAATATAAAAGCTCACAAAACAGTGAGTGTTAAAATTGTTTTTCTTCTTTCATAATAATTTTTAATGTTTAAAATGCTATGGAAAAAAAAAAAAAAAAAAAAAAAAAAAGGGGGAGAAGAAGGAGAAAATTTCAAATACAAAGTGCGTAACAAAAATCACGTTGAAATTTTAAAAACTAATTTCTCTCAAGGGTAATTAAAAATATACATTTCATGCATCTTTGTTTTTAAAACTATATACGGCGTAGAATACAACTATACAATGGGAGCCAGTTTATTCTGACGGTGAATTTGAATGAGTATTATTTAAAGTTGTGCATTATTTTAAACTTAAAGTAAATTTACATGCGAAAAGCATTTATACATAGGTTATACAGTCCTTAAGTCTCTTACTTAGTGCTTTAATACAAATGTAAGTTATATAATAATATTCAGAAATGTAAGTACTTGTACAAAACAAAAATTATATAAAATATACGATCTGCTTTTCTTATATCGAGAGTCAAATAATAATGCTGCAATCTGCAATGCAATTATAGTTTTACGAATAAAAATCGGTTAAGACAGTAAAATTGCGAAGTCGTTTATATCAGGAAATATATATTATATTTTTCCATCAACAATGTTTATATTGGCAATAATTTTTCAATTTTTCTAAAAAAAAATTATTTAAATAATTAAGCTTTTTTTTTTTTTAAATTTTATTTTTTAAGCCTTTACGTTTTCAGGTTGTTTTTTTCCACCACACGAATTTTAAAATTTACAAAACTACTGTAATCATAACTATGTAATTAGTACTTTTATAGGACACACATCACAAAATTAACTTGGAACCAAATTCTATGTATCACTATACAAACAAAATAATGTATATTATGTTA
Source organism: Ecdyonurus torrentis (assembly GCA_949318235.1). Classification (NCBI taxonomy): domain Eukaryota; kingdom Metazoa; phylum Arthropoda; class Insecta; order Ephemeroptera; family Heptageniidae; genus Ecdyonurus; species Ecdyonurus torrentis. Next base: position 24,302,375 of record OX439129.1, read on the forward strand.
TAGTTATATATGCATTATAAATACAAAAAGAAAAAAAAAAACTTATATTAAATCACATGAATAAACGTTAGCGAGATGAATTTTAAAGTATGAGATTTTCTGCGTACACAACATAAATTATTGATACAATACGCAAATGAAGCGTGTTTAGGTTACTAACATTCGTAAAAGACTGTTTACATGTACTGTACATACACATACACATAATATATTTTAGGGATGAATGGACAGTCAGCGGAAACAGTTACGTCAAGTAAGCAAAAGGCTACGACTTTATTTCTATTATACACATGTTGCATGTGTATGTATGTATATGTATGTGCCTTGTTAGCGTCACATGTTTTAAACCATGTAACATAACTTATACCCAAGATAACAAAAAAATTAAATTGCGTATTGTTTTATATACATATCGATTCAATATTGCGGTATTATAATTGAAGTCATTATTTTTGAATAATATAAAAAAAGTAATACCATATAATAAAGAATATATATAACTCTAGACCATATGGACGGAATGTCGCCGTTTTTTCTCATCGTGTTTCTGTTCACTGGATGGCAGTAGTTGTACACATTGTCCCTTTTTCTTACTCTCGAAAGGTCTTTTTCAGTATGAAAGAAAAGTTTACAATCTCCCTCCAACGGGGGAGGAGGGGGACGAGGCAACCGGAAGGGTATTTAGGGTAGGCACAGCGTGAAATCGCAAGACTAATAAAAATTCAATCGAAATATTAACTTTCTCAAATATTCATGATAGCCTTAATTTTATCATTTATTAAATAGTTTTGTAAAAAAATAGGTTATTTTCTCGTTTCATTCGTGATTCTACGACAGTTAGAAGTCAAGTAATGGATTGATATTTTTCGCTCCCTCCCGAAAAGGACCGAAAAGGGTAGTCACAGCATGAAACCGCAAGAGTAATAAAAGTTCAATCGAAATATTAACTTTCTTAAATATTCATGATAGCCTTAATTTTATCATTTATTACATAGTTTTGGAAAAAAATAACTTATTTTCTCGTTTCATTCATGATTCTACGACAATAAGAAGTCAAGTAATGCATTATAGTTTTCACCTCCTCTTGAAAAAGATCGCGCAAAAGAAAAAAATATATTTATAAGAAAAAGGCAAAATGTTATATACAAAAGGGAGGGATGAGTGTTCGAATGCATCGTGTGAGGGTGGGTGGGTGGGGTGTTTGCGATGTCAGCCAGAGCCTCCTGGTGAACGCGAACAGACAACTGATGGAAAACGGAGACACAATTTAACATAGGGTATGAAGTAGCCTGGTAATACTAATCATAAGTATATACAACAGTGGAAAAGTTTAAGGTGGAAATTATTAATTTTTATTTTATCATTTATCAATAATAATAATAAATAAATAAAAATTGTACTTACGTCATGGTGAAAAATGATGGTGTTAAATATGAGATGATGACATTATAAACTATAGATGCAGCTATTAAACACAGGAGACCAAAAATTAGACGTCGAACCGTCATCTGTTTATATCGACAACAACTTCGTTGTGGTCTACCAGGTGCATTAGGACCATTGGATATAGATCTTGGTCTTCTTTGAGGTACAAATCCTGTATTACAACGTTCCTCAGCAGCGGAGTAACGTATAGTCTGTACAGAGAGTTTAGCCGTGGATGCAGTCGCTGATAATAGGGGTGTAGTATCGGGGGTGGCCACGGGGGCAGGGTAGGCGCTGCTATTGATGTCATCTTTAGATGAAGAGGACGGTAGAAGCTGATGAGGCATGGCACTGCTACTCATGAGCCCCTGTAAAAATAAAACAAATAATACAATTTTAAATGTGATATAATATAATTATTTAATATAAAATACAAAGTAATTTTGCTTGCTTTATTATAATATTATTACACGAACATGGTTTCTATAAAGAACATTATATTATTATAGCGTATTATATAATATAACATAAAAGCGTTAATGTGGTTTATTAGTTTCAAACTGAACTAATGACTGACCCAAATGTCGCGTATTGTGAACTTCCTTTCCCTTGACGACTCTAATTTTATGTGAGCAAAGCTAAAGCTAACCACTAATCGCTTTACCATATTATTATATCACATCTCAGTATGGGATAATGATATTGTAAGTCATTCATTCAAATAATTTAGCATAAAAACATCAATGACATACCTTTTCCTCTCTCTCTCTCTCTCTCTCTCTCTCTCTCTCTCTCTCTCTCTCTCTCTCTCTCTATATATATATATATATATATATATATATATATATAATAAATTATATAGCATTACAAAATGAGAACTAGAACTTTGTGGGGCTTTAAATCATTAGAGATGCCTTTATTCAAATAAATTCTGGGAAAAGCTGAGAATAATGAGTTTCCATAACTTTCTATTTCCAATTAAAAACAGAAAATGAAAAAAGAGAGAGAGAGAGAGGGAGAGAGAGAGATAAAAAGTAATCTTTGAAATATATATATTAGAAAGAAAAGAGAGAAAAACTAATATTTTCCAATCAAATATTCTTTCTTTTATCAGCAACTGAATATTGATATCTCTTTGTGAAAAACTTATTATATTTTTTGATAGAATGCCATAAATTTATAGTTCCGTGTTTGCGGCAGATAATTTTATAAAGACACAGTGCAGAGTTTTTTTTTATACACATATTATTATTATTATCGTTTATAAGCCAACAACATAATATATCTAATTTAATACAGAACAAAACTTCACTTGCATGTTCTATTTTTTTATTTACAAACTCATTATAAGTTTGATCAATAAAATATTATAACATGACTATACATACATAGAAAGCAAAGCAAAGAAAGCAAAAAAAAAAAAAAAAAAAAAAAAAAAAAAAAAAAAAAAAAAAAAAAAAAAAAAAAAAACTGCTAGAAATTGCTTTAAGAAAAACTAAGAAGTATGACATTTTTGATATGAAATAATGAACATAAAGAGAGAGAGAGAGAGAGAGAGAGAGATGAAGTTTGAAATTATATTTTTAACAATATCCCTAGAGCAATTTTTTGAGCACGATTTTTTTTCTTTATAAAATATTTTATCATTATTGTTAAAAAATGTCGATCATGTTAAAAAGACTTTTATTAGTATCACGTATACAATAAAATCAGAAGCTAAACTAGCATTCTATTCACTAACATTTTTTTATGGTATTTTATGTGAGAAACAGGATATTTTAAACACATTCATGCAATTTTATTTGCATGTTATTACATATAGACAATTGATTGAAATGCTAAAACTAACCCTTTACTAACTCACACTCTCTCTCTCTCTCTCTCTCTCTCTCTCTCTCTCTCTCTCTCTCTCTCTCTCTATCTCTCTCTCTCTCTCTCTCTCAACTACATGGTCGTGAACACATTCGTGCAATTCAATTTAACCACAGAAGTGGCTAAAATATTATCCACCTACATCATTTTATCAGTGACAAAAAAGCAATCAAGATTTTGTCATTACTATTTGCTCTATACTCTCTCATTCTCTCTCTTCCTTCCCTCATGCATATGTGAAAGTCTGTACTAATCTTCCTCGCAAATTACATTCATTTAATCACAGTTGTCTTTTAATTATTTCTTTTTCGTTAAAATTAAATTCACAGCAAACATTATCAATTAATTAAAAAGAAAAGTTGTAATAGGGTAAAAACCTTTGTTCAACAGTTAAATAAAAATAATATATTAAAACGAAAAAAAAAAAAAAAGTCTGATTTAAAAAAAAAAGTATATCGACATTTGAAACACGCTGTCATTCAATCACGTACTGTCAACAAAATATCAATTTTTATGTCACATTATATAATTTGAATATTATCTGTAATTTTCAATAATATTGCTTTCATACTTCATTTAAATTACATCCCATATAATATATACATATATCATTATATTCAAAATGTTTAATTAATTTTTATTTCAAATCATTACGATATATTATATAAAATGTGAATATAAAATATTCAAAATGGTATATAATACATATCATTTACTGTAATTTTTTAGTGTTATAACTTGAAATATGTTATCAAACAAAATTAAAATTCAGATTTAAATAATTACTTTCATTAATATACAGTGATATGCATATTATGCATAATTTTTATGTAACAAAAATTTAATCTAATCACTATTTTATCTTTATATTTTAAATTTATAACTTAATTTATAAATAGCGTATACTTGTTATATATTATATAGTCTATAAGTAGAAAGAAATTGTTTTAACACGTTACAAGTAATGCAAATCTCATTATGCTAAGTATATAATACCCTTTTATTCAATGCTATATACCCCAGTGTTTAGCATATTTTATTTATTTACGTGAGGTTTTGTTATACTATATGATAAGTAATGTGACCTGCATGTAATGCAGTGCAGTATAATATGATGCGGCTTTGTTTCTCCATGCCTGCACGATGACCAGATAAACATAATACCAAGAAACACGTCGTGCATCGTTACAAAATTAAACCTTTTGGTGTTGACGTGCATTTTGATATCTGCATGATGCATTGTGGTACATTAACATTATTATACTTTACTGAAAGTTAAGATTACTCTCTTATAAACATAAAATACCAAAAATAACATCACATATGGAACAAAAGGTTAGCAGTTTTAAAGAATGTAATTTTTTTTTTATAATATTATATAAATATTAATAACATTATAGTATGCATGCTTGTTTGTATTTATTATGCTATATATTTGAAAATTTAAATATACATTTAAAATAAGCATGATGAATATATTTTTTATATATAATTTATATATATATATATATATATATATATATATATATATATATATATATATATATATATATATATATAATATATATATATATATCGTCTTTCCCATCGCATCAAAACGGTTCTTCTGAAGTTATCACGAACCCGATGCGTGGTGCATCTACATAGGGTTTAACGCGATAGACGATATTATTATGTCGAGTGTGTAAGAGAGTGTTTCTGTATGTAAATGCTGGAAAAAGCGCAATTTTTATAAATGAATTATAGATGGTTTACAAATTCTATGTAGTTAATATGTACGTCATACAATAAAATATATTATTATCAATAATATAGTTTTTCTATTTTTACGATCTCAATTTAAGATGATAACTTATTTTAGGGAGAAAGTTATACCATCAAATTATTAAATCACATCATTTTCCGTAGCAATAAAGCTTATATATAACAAAATCAGTGATGGAAAAAACTAGTTGACATCATTTTACTTACAGATTTAGCTAAAATAATCTTCGATAACCTTTTTGCTCCTCACGTATATACATCCCTTCAAGAAAGAGAGAGATAGAGGAGAGAGAGAGAGAGAGAGAGAGAGAGAGAGAGAGAGAGAGAGAGAGAGAGAGAGAGAGAGAGAGAGAGAGAGAGAGAGATGTTTTTATAAATAAATTTGATTTTTTTTTTTTGTATAATATTGAACTAAAAGTTCCTCTTGCTGTTTGTATATAGATTTTCAATTTAAATTGGAAAAAAATGTAAAACACAACTAAAACACCTTAAGCAATTTGATCTCTCTATAAATCTCGTATTTCAAAATGAAAAATAAATACAAATATAATAAACATTAATTTCATTACACACTAGCTAATTTTTTCTGTTTTTGTAACAAAATAAAATACGATCTTCCCCACCCCCTCTTCTAAATTAATTTTAGGCATAGCATTGAAAACCAATTATTTTAATGTTTTATTTTTAATAATATATTCACATTACCATGATAAATAATACAACATTATTCAATAACGATATCGTCTAACTCAAAAGAAAATATAAATATACCAGAAGAGTAATTGAAGTATGCCAAGGTTTATATTTATATAATAATATTAAAATAATATTGAATTATACTGATATTAAAAATGTAATACCACTTTATAAAATAATGTTCGATCAGAGTTAGTTCCTCTTGAGAGAAAGAGAGAGAGAGAGAGAGAGAGAGAGAGAGAGAGAGAGAGAGAGAGAGAGAGAGAAGGGGTGAGGGCATGCGAGTGAAGAGGTGAGGTTCATATTTTGCTTGCATGATAAGGACAGGTAAGTATAAGGTTGGTTGGGGGCACAGGGGTATGTGGGATGTATGCATGAGGGTCACTAAAGTGTGCGTGTGTGTGTCATGAAGTTGACTCACCCTCTCTCTCTCTCTCTCTCTTCTCTGTAATACACCATCAATATTCTCATCCCCCTACCTGTCTACAAATTCGTTATAAAATATTATATCACAACGTCCAGCACCATTGATTTAACATCAACAAAATTAAATATTACATAGAATTATTACTCACTTTTTTTATATTATATTTTATATAATCTAATTTTTTTTTAAAGTTATAAATTGATTAAAAAAGTGAAAATAACACATGCATCATCAATTATATAATAAAAAAATGAAATATTAGTTTTTAGGTAAAATTTACAACATACGAAATTTTATAAATGTGAAAAATAGAAATTGGATTTGTTGATTAACCGAATGAAAAATAAAATAAGATTCCATTTTTCTTTCTGCAGTTGTATAATTGGCAATGAGGAAAAATACATAGTAGATTATTATTAACTCACTTCTATTAATTTAAATTTCTGTTTAACGAAACTTTTATTGAGTTAAAATACTTAATATGAAACACCTAAAAACCATTAACCCGCAAACTTGCAATATCTCAAACGTTTTCAAACTTAGTAACATAATTAAATTATCTTAGGGATAAAACATTATGATAAAGTAAATCATATAAATTAATTTAAAAAAAGTTAAATTCGATTTTAACGTTCTTATATAAGTATATGAACACAAAAAGCAGCAAAGGATATTATGACATATATACATATAGATAATGATTTTGTAATATACATACTGATTATGGTATAGTATAATAATAAGGGAACTTATGATGCTATTATTGTCAAGCAGTTTGAATTAACAAAAGTCCTTTGTAACATCAAAGAGGCTTCATGCTACAATAATCCGGAGTTGATAAATTATCAAACTTGTAGTATATAAGTTGAACACAATATTGTCTGTTGTTACATAAATATGATAGAGGCAAAATTTTAAGATTTAACTTGCATGATATCATCATATGGCAGAATGCTGCTGAATATTATAACAAATAAATATACATAACAACAAAATATTTTACTACGTATATACGTTCTTCGTAATATGTTATATAATTTAGAGTGATGTTGCATAATTCAAAATAATATTTATACATAAGAATCCTTATAGGAAAAAGAACTTTAACAAAGTACATAATATTGAAAATCGAAATAAGTCGGTAGAATTGCAAAGGGGACTAAAATACACGCATTAAAAAAATAAAATAAAATGTAGAGGTGACATACAAAATATTTGAATGTGGGCTTGTATGGGTGCTATGAAGAACGGAAAAATATTTATTGATGTATTACGACAAATTTCAAGTACGATAAACTATATTGGGAACTAAATCTAAAAATTATAGGAAAACCAAGTTACTATTTGAATATACGGATAAAATAACGTAACTTATTTTATGCTACGTTTACGTCATATGACATATATCATACATGTTGCTATATATTTTAAAATTGCATAAACAAGTATACTGTACAACAAAATTATGATTTAAAAACAGCTTGAATTACGTTGTTATGATTAAAGGCATAGAACACCTTGAACAAAAAAACATGTCTAATATCCTATAACATACCGTAATATCAACGTTAATTTGACCGGAGTCGTTGATTCTAATTTATTTTCCTTTTACAAAATGTCAGATGCAGGTTTATGACGTCACAGCTTGCCTGGTCCACGCGCGCAGTAACTAACGAGCTGTGACGTTATAAACCTGCAGCTGACATTTTGTGAATGTAAAATAAATGGAGGTTATCGGTTTACAAAAATGCTTAAAAATGACTAAAGCTTAAAACACGTAAAAGTATGTCTAGTATCTCTCATTTAAATTTCTCCGAAATCGGTGGAGTAGTTTTCTCAAAAATCGCAAAAAACGTGTTTTTCCCCATAAGCGTAATGTTAAATTAGGGGACCCTTAGCTTTCCCCGCGTCTCCCCGCGCGCTAAACCGATAACCTCCATTAGAATTCAATGACTCCGGCCAAATCAACGTTAATATTTAGGTATGTTAGGATATTAGACATCATGTTTTTTGTTCAATGTGTTCTATGCCTTTAAATGTTTCTGAAATTAAACTAGCACAATTAATTAGAAACGAATTTATCATTGCCTGCTGTATTAGATACGTTTTAGGACCACATCAACAAAATTACAATTACAGCTATACTTCTTTTCCTTCTTTGATAATACTATAATGCGAGAGCAATTATGAAAAATATAATCTTTATCTTTCCAGGAAATATTTTGCAATGCAGAGTGTTTAAAATGATTTTTATTTATATATAGCAAAATGTTTCACTTATTTATTCATCAAGTTATTTAGATGGCTTGAATTTACATGCCATTTGAAAGTTAATAGTAACAGCTATACCTATGATAAAACTTTCAGAACCCGTGACCGTCAGATATGAGAGAAAATAATTATTGAAATTGGCATGAGCATGAGGAACCAAGACTTCAAAGAATAAAAAAAAAAAAAAAAAAAAAAAAACTGCAGTTAACCCCTCCCCCCCTCTTTTTTTAATTTAATTTTATTATTATTATTTTACATTTGTGAAGATACCTTATCCTACAATGTATCGATGTGACAACTTTTAAGTCATATCCCACAGTAGCTGATTTCCCGCCTTAAATGAAAATAATAAAATGTCCCTCATTTACTTTACAATTTTTATTTATATAATAAGTATAAAAGCTTAATATATTGTACACTTTAATTTTTTCCAAAATATATAATACCTGAAATGCACGCTATTCTCATAGCATGCTCACTTTTCTATAAAATAATTCAACTAGTTTCTTTTATAGCAATGATAATTACAAACAATATTTTATTTATTTTCAATTTATTTGTACCTTTTTAATAAAATATTATTGTTAAAGAAAAGTGTATAATATGAATAAATGAAACATATTTCACGATTAGCAGATGATTTATGATGTTATGAACAGTTCTCTCGCTTGCTTGCTACTCGTATAACACTCTACTTGCTCTCTAAAGTTATTACATTATACTGCTAGTAATTATTAATCTTATAAATTTCAAGAACGAGGCAACAAATATTTTATTATTAATGTAAAAAAATATATAATTTTTCATTATTTTACCATTGTTAAAGCATTAAAATAGATTTTAATTTAATCAATATTTATTTCATTATTGTTATAAAAATTAACTTGCTACTTAATTTCCTCTCGCGTAAACTTTACAGCAATAATTAATTCAAATTGAACTTGATAGACAGCAATCCAATTGCAAACTATTTAGAAGTCCATCTATGGCTCATTTATGACTCATTTAGAGCACTGACTATGTATACCATAATTATGATTGTATCAATTAACTCACTAATTAAAAAAATTATCAAATAGACTTATTAACTAACGATATTATTCATAATAAAATCTTTACTTGTTTAAAATACAAATATTTTTATATCTAAGGAAAATATTTTAGTGTTCTGGTATAATCAGATCGATAATCTAATTGAGGGAAAAGTGCACACATAAAGTGATTGATTACTTCTGGTTGGATCGTGAGTTTGGCAGACAGCAGATTTATAAGTGATAAATTTCTTTGGTCAGTTTGTGAAAGATGCCATCTGTTTTAAGACATGCCAAAAAAAAAAAAATCTTCGCTTTATTATAAAGAAAAGAATTAAGAAAGAAAATCCTTAAAGGCTTAGAACACCTTGAACAAAAAACTTGCCTAATATCCTAACATACCCAAATATCAACATTATTTTGGCCGAAGTCATTGATTTCTAATTTATTTTCCATTTACAAAATGTCAGTTGCGGGTTTACTACGTCACAGCTCGCCTGGTCCACGCGCGCGGAAACAGGCGAGCTGTGACGTAGTAAACCCGCAACTGACATTTTGTAAATGGAAAATAAATTAGAAATCAATGACTTCAGCCAAAATAATGTTGTTATTTGGGTATTTTAGGATCTTAGGCAAGTTTTTTGTTCAAGGTGTTCTACGTCTTTAATATATGACCTATATATTTTACTTTTAAATAAAAATCCATATAAAAATATATGAAAAGAAAACCACTAAAAAAAATCAATTTTTTGATTTTTTTTTCAGGAAAAAAAAAAAAAAAAAAAAAAAAATGAAAAGAAAAGAAAAGAAAAAGATGGCTTTACAAAAATTCCATTTTGATCTCTTTACTGTTTCAAATTAAATCAACTTCATAGAAGCTTAGATTGCTATATACAGTATAGAACTAAAAGCAATAAGCAACCCTCTCCATAGTAAAGCACACATTCTATAATACTATATCCATAGTATAGTATATTATACTGCAGCAGTATAGAAAATAGAATGCGCCAACCAAAACGAAATGGAATTTGTTCTATTTACTTTTAATGTACTCTAATGTTCATTGCAAAGGTCTTTTTTATTAAACCATCCAATTTGCTTTATAGTAATATACTATACTTTTTTGTTGCATATAAATTCAATTATTTTATAATTTAAAAATAATAATAATGTTGAACTTACTAGCCAAAAAATGTATACAAGAATTTAATAATATAATACAAAAATGTTTTAAATATCTTGTTAAACTGTATAAGCGATAAAAACGGAAACGCGTCTGGCATTTTTAAATGATTGTCACGTACGAACATAGAGAGAAAATACTTTTGTTTTCAATAACGATAAACAAATAATATAAGTTTTGATGTTATAGATTTGCATGTCGTTATAAAAGGATAAAAATTGAAGAAAAAAAAATGTTCTGTTAAAAAAAGTTTCTTTAAAAAAATACAAAAGAAAGAAATTTAAAAGGAACAAAAATAGAGCACATTATTCTACTTCTTCGTATTGCACGTAATGTAAGTTACTACGTATACGAAATTCAAATTATTTGCATGTATATGTAAAATTTTCTTTTCAAACTGTATAATTTCATTTAAATTTTTGAACCAATGTGCGTCAATATAAGAGAGTATGAGGGAAATAAAATAATGTAGTAGCAAATATGTTATTTTTTATTATGTACCATCCAATTTCAATTGTAAATCAGAAACCCACAAGAGAGAAAGAGAGAGAGAGGGGGGGGGGGGGGGGAAGAAAAAAAAAGAGGCTGTTGATTGGTACTTTCATAAAATATTTTATGTATATACCGAACGAAATTACAATATATGGTAACAAAAATAAAATTTAATGATACCAAAGATACTATACAGAATATTTGTAAAGTGGAATGAATAATTTAGATTTTGTCTCTTTTATTTTCTTGCAACTATAACTCGCAACATCAAAGCAAATGGTTTTCTCTTTCTCTCTATCCTGTCTTCTCAATATAAGCAAAATCAAAAGAAAAGGTACATATCTAGAAATAAAACGTTTCACTCTCTGTAACTTAATCGAAACTATTGATTTTATTTTAAATTACCTACAGATAATGAAAACTTTTAGATTATAATATTCTCAACTAAAGCTTATATTTTTAATTCATTTTAAAAAATAAAACGTATTCCGAAAAGGATTTTTTTTTTCATACGAAAAAGAAAAACATTAAATTATATAAGCGGAGAAAATTAATATTATAAGAAAAAAAAAATCACCTACAATTTTTTTGAAGAAGCATCTTTAATAGTATAAATTTAATGCTATAATTTATATTAAAAAAAAAAAACTGTTTTGAATCTCCAATTGTACGTTTCAAAAGGTGCTATATATATCTGGATCGACTTGTACAGATTTAAACTTAAAATCTTAGTTCTACAGTCTTTAAATTATAAAAACTGTAAAATTTTCAGTTTGCTATAATTTGTACCTAGAAAATTATTCAAATGAAGACAAAGTTGGCGAACCTTCAACAATCATAAAATGTCTATTGTCTGTCATATATACCATAGACATATACATATACATGTATATGTCTATGATATATACTCATATAAAATGTACCGACTTCGAATTACGTCCCATCCCCCTGCAGTACTTGCAGTATAGACAAAATTCTTACAAGCGTATCTAAATCTCATCTATGATAACCGACGCGGCATGGAGCTTTGTCTCTTTGGTAAGTAGATCAGGGTATATAAACATACCTTGTAATTATCGAGGGTGGCGTCTTGACTCGCCGCCACTTGGTGTGCTTCCATAGGCCGGCGGCGACGCTACTTGTGCGGCACCTGCTCACGGCCATGTCTGGGGGACTGCGGCAGGGGTGTGCACTTGCCGCCGTGCTACCGCGGTTACGCTATTCGCGGTACATCGAGCACAATCAACGCATTGGCACACAGCTTCATCGCCGGAAAATCGCATTCCGGTTTGAGACTACTTAAAGTCTCACATACTCTAATTTATATAATCTGAAACATAAGAAAAGAAAACAAATTATTAACTTTTAATTGATACTGTTCTTTATAAAGTAAAATAATAAATATTACCACAAATTGTAGAGTGAGCAAATAAAAACAAACTACCGTAAGTATATAAAGTACTTCAAAGTAAGTTTTAATTTTTATGTGATGTAATATTGGCAACAATATTATACAAAAATGTGTTCTTTACCCGTCCTTAAGTCATTAAAACTTTAAAATATACATATAGCTATAAAAAAAGTAGGTCTAACTTGTAACCTCTTTTGAATATAAAACTTTACAGAGAAAATGATTCCTCTCCAAGTATTGTTCATATCATTTTTTTTCAACCAATATGCATTTTCATTACAGTCTCTAAAAATACAAACTGATATATTTTTATTCTTTACTATTTTCTTCTTCGTTATTATAATACTTCTCGCACAATTTGGGAGGAGGGGGGGGGAGAAAGAAAGAAAGAAAGAAAGAAAGAAAGAAAGAAAGAAAGAAAGAAAGAAAGAAAGAAAGAAAGAAAGAAAGAAAGAAAGAAAGAAAGAAAGAAAGAAAGAAAGAAAGAAAGAAAGAAAGAAAGAAAGAAAGAAAGAAAGAAAGAAAGAAAGAAAGAAAGAAAGAAAGAAAGAATAAGCAATGTAAAATTTATGAATTTGTCTCAATGCGTTATTTTTAGTTCATAGAATGAATAATACATAATTTTTCATTAAATAATAACACTTATATAATACGTCATATTACATTAAATTTTATAAGATAATATTAAATATTTTATTATTTATCTTTTTTTATAATCAAAATTTCTAAATTTATTCGTGTAGTTAGAATTACTAATTTAAATAATTTATGCCTTTTCTCTGATGTTTAAAATAACACTGAATAAAAAAAAAAATCAATAACTGTAAAGGGCATGATTATCAAATAAATAACCAAATGTTATTATACTAAAATTGTATATAAATATACATTAAACTGAATTACTTTTATTTATCTGTAAACACCGCAGTAAATTTACAGTGATGCATTTATAAAAACAGTTGGATAGTATATTTTATCAGTATTACATATTATTTATTTTCCATTTTCAATCATGCATGTATATATAATAATAATACATTATAGTTTACTGAATTTCAAGTACTATTGATTATATAATATATTAGCATTAAATAATAATAATAAAAATAAAAAAGGCGAATTCAATTAAAAATATTGAAATTAAATTTACACTTGGACAGTTTACTATTTGATACATTAAGGAGATTAAAGTAATCATTTATATATGCTTTGAATGTATAACCAGAATATAAACTGTATACCTAAAACCACTTTTTTCTCTCTCTTTTTAAAGCCAGAGTACATTGAAGTATCATTAACTAAATTGCCTTCTTTTTATATATCTATAGATATAATAAATTTTATTTCATTGGTGCTGATGCATTGTGTAACAATTTATCATTTTCTTTGGGTCATTCAATATTTTATATAAAAAGAAATATCGACATTTAGAAATATAAATGTTCTTTTTATAACACATAAATGTGTGTATGAAGTATGTATGTACACAGTACTGCACAGTACAGTATATATTCACAGTATATAATATCTTTATAGGGTTTGCCTTAGAGATTTTAACTCAATTTGTTTTTAAAATTATTAACTCTGTTTTATATAATATAAAGAAGAGAATAATATAATAAAATAATAAGTAATATTTTAAAACATCAGATATAAGTTTTTGGAACAGAGCCTATTACATAGATATTCTCGAGGGGGGGGGGGGGGGGGGGATCTTATGACATATTTAAAAAACATTCAACTTAAAAATAATAATAATATATATATTTTTATATATATTTTTTTTTTCAATATAGTTTGTATATCGAGTTAATAATTAAAATTATTTCTACATATAATTACAGTATAATAAAATATACGTTCCGTACATTAATTATATGCATACACAGAGTAATATATTGGTTTCGTCGTCGCACCATATATAGCACCATATATATATCGCACCTATGCAAGTATAGAAAAAATAACAGCAATACAATTTTACTTATAGATATTGCTTTTGTCAAAATTAAAAGAAAAAGCAAAATGTGCAATAATAAGAAAGTAACTTTAAGAGTAAAGAAATAATAATTTAAAAAGAAAATAATATAATAAATCAACTTCTTAACTTTGTAAATTCGTGATGAAAATATTATAATGTAATCTTCTCTTGAAATTCCTGTTATCTCCTTTACACTCTCTGTCTGAACACATACTTTACATTAATAATAGATTACTAACAATTACAGGAATTCAGTAGAATATGCCAAAGACAGGTGTTACTAAATATGCAGCCTATTCATTGAGATTATATCATTAAATTCTATTATTTAAATGTAATTTAGATAATGTTAAACTATAAATCAACCAAGTTTTATATTACTTTGCTATGTTGTAGCAAAACGATAAATTTGCTCTTGCTGCAGGCCAAAAATACGCACCAATAGTTTGACGTAATTTTAATCTAAAAATTTTACTAGACCTGTAATTTTTTTTCTTTTTCACTTTTTTCACTTTTTTTTTTATCTTGTAGTAAGTCGATAACCTTTTATCCCCATACTGTATATTTCTCTCTCTCTCTCTCTCTCTCTCTCTCTCTCTCTCTCTCTCTCTCTCTCTCTCTCTCTCTCTCTCTCTCTCTCTCTCTCTCTCTCTTTTCACACCTTCATCCTGTCTACACCTATTCGATCTGATCTCTCACAACGACGACTATTACTAGTTCACAGTCAAATACAAGAACTCCGTCGCTTTTGGCAACGTTCTCCAAAAGTCTTTTCTTTTTTCTTAGTAATACCTCGCCTTACATCTATGCAACCAGTTTCATCTTCTCTTTGAATTGTAGTGTTAGGAGCAAGAGAGAGAGAGAGAGAGAGAGAGAGAGAGAGAGAGAGAGAGAGAGAGAGAGAGAGAGAGAGAGAGAGAGAGAGAGAGAGAGAGAGAGAGAGAGAGAGAGAGAGAGAGAAGATTAAAAAGCAAAAACAGCATAAAAAAAGTTCCACAAGAAAGTACCTAGGCTTAACTTTTATTTTCATTAACTCTGACAGTTTTAGATTTTCACAATCTTCTAGATATAAAAATATATGACGAAACTATTTTTTTATTATTATATTTTTCTCTGAATTGTTGTAATAAAGAACAAACTAAATCCTATACAGTTGAGAGGGACAGATTCAAAGTTAATAGACTTTCTTTCCAACTTTACTTTTAGCAAAACAAAACTGAACGGAGGAAAAAAAAAAAAAAAAAAAAAAAAAAAATCAGGTAAATAAAAAAAATACTTATTTTTAAATGAAAAATAAGAAACTATTAGCACAATATATATGTATAAACACACGCACACTCACACACACACAGGCACAATATTGCTTCATATTAAAATATTCCATCACAAAAGATATCAGGTATCAGAATCATTATACAAAATATAACATAAAATTTTTATATTCTCTCTTTTGTATGATATAAAACACATCTTACGCAAGCGTATATATATTTATATTTTATATAAGTTTCGGTAACATGTCAATTGTATTGATCTCTTGACATTTTCTGGAAAGCATGCTTAACATCTTTGTCATTGAATGAATATCCATCCCTAAAGTATTACTATCACGTCTCTTTCTTTTCATCTTACGTGAATTATAATTTGTTATTCACGTATAATATGAGTATATGTGTGTACTGTTTACCATACGTACAGAAAAATATGAATACATGATATAGTACGTATAAAATAAATATTTTATATTAAGAATATGAAAAAAAATGAAATAAAATATTGTGAAAGAGCGTATATATTTGAAAACAGTTTTGTAAGAGTTACTTTTCCTTAAAAGAAAGAAAAAAATGTGTCACAGAAAGAAAGAGAGAGAAAAGGTCATGAATATTTTATATTGAACATACAAAAAAAAGAAGGAAAAAAAAATTGTCCTCCGTTCGGAATACAAAATCATGCATTAAGATATTTCAATGTAAACGAATTAATTTTTTACAATAACTTTTTTTCTTCCTGTTATTTCCATTTTCCATGCATTGCTATAAAATATTACATTACAAAATGTTAAATATGAATGCTTCTCGATTCTCTCTAATATAAATGACAGTTATATTATAATATAATGCCTTGGCCATTTCCATCAGATCTATCAACAAATAAAAGGCGTAGAACACCTTAAACAAAAAACTTGCTTAAAGACGTAGAACACCTTGAACAAAAAACTTGCCTAATATCCTAAAATACCCAAATATCAAACTTATTTTGGCCGGAGTCATTGATTTCTAATTTATTTTACATTTACAAAATGTAAGTTGCGGGTTTACTACGTCACAGCTCGCCTGTTTCCGCGCGCGTGGACCAGGCGAGCTGTGACGTAGTAAACCCGCAACTGACATTTTGTAAATGGAAAATAAATTAGAAATCAATGACTCCGGCCAAAATAATGTTGATATTTGGGTATTTTAGGATATTAGGCAAGTTTTTTGTTCAAGGTGTTCTACGCCTTTAATATTTTAACATAATACCTAAATATCAACGTTAATTTGGCCGGAGTCATTGATTTCTACTTTATTTTCCCTTCACAAAATGTCAATGCAGGTATATATGACATCATACGGCTCGCTTGTTTCCTCGCGCGCGGACCAGGTAAGCTGTGACGTCATAAACCCGCATCTGACATTTTGTGGAGGGAAAATAAATTAGAAATCAATGACTCCGGCCAAATTAACGTTGATATTAGGTATGTTAGTATATTAGGCAAGTTTTTTTTGTTTAAGAACACCTTTAAGTACACCTTTAGTATTTGTATTATTTTTTTATCTATGCATTTTTTTTTTGAATAAAGACGATTATTTATTTATTTATTTTTTACTTATACCGTAGTGATAGTGATGCAACATTTATAATTTTATTTTTGCCAAATAAATTGATATAAAGATGGCAAAATGACGAACATTTTTGCCTGTTAGTGTACCATGACTGTGGTTTGATTCCCTAGAGAAGCTATGGAGGTGATGAGGTAGGCGTGGTACAAAGTATATAAACGATAAAGGTAAGTTAGTTTAAAAACTAACAAAAATTATTGATAATTCCAAACTATGTTTACTAATATGTCGATTCGTAAAACCTTTTTATATTATCTCAAAGTACTTTAATTCAATGATAAGTGTCAAATATTTGTAAATAGAATTATGTAAGGTCCAAGTTTTCTGCATTATTTTGATACACGTACACTTTCTTCAGCAGATGGGGTGGCAACCAATCTTTTCTCACCTCTCTCTCTCTCTCTCTCTCTCTCTCTCTCATTCTCTATACTCTATACTCTATATAGCTTCTTCCACTGGATTTTTTCCTTTTATATATACTTGAGGAGAAAGCATCACATCCTCAGGCTACCAAAAAGAAATTGATCTTTTATCACAAAAATGTCCACCTCCGACTTTCATATCACATAAGTTGGTCTAATAGGATCACATAGCAAGCATACAGTACAACACACCCCTCTTATATGGAAGCTAAATAAATTTATAAGATCTGAACCATCGTATTTATATTTATGAGAAATATTTTAATTTAATTAGTTTCATCATTATATTGAAGATTCTAGGGAAATTTTTTCTTTCCTTATTAAATAATACATTAAACGATTATTTTATATAATAATATAATACTGTGCAATACAGGAATATATAAAGTATTATAGTTATTAGAAATAAATGAACCATTACGGTACGAATTTCAAGGATGAAATAACATTTTCAGTGAAGAGTTAGATTATATTGAAGTTTGAAAACTGTCACTTATATAACCTTTAGTTTTCTGAAGTAGAAATAAAAGAAGAAATACAAGATGAAAAGAATTATATAGAAAAAAAAAATCACTTTTTACTGCCGCTATACTTCAACCTTGACAAATTGTCTTTAAAATTAAATTTTTATATTATTATTATTTTTTGTTTGTTCATCAAAAATATGATAAAAACAAAGCGGCGTAGAAAAGAAGAAAATATCAGGAACACTTTTTTTTCTTGTTAAGTTTGTTTATAAAAATAGCAATAAATTTGTCTTGATTACTATGCGGGCCTTGAATGAATGTATAAAACAACTCAATATTTATCAAACTACCTCATTAACTTTTTTGTTATCATCTTGTTACAA
This sequence comes from Ecdyonurus torrentis, assembly GCA_949318235.1. Lineage (NCBI taxonomy): Eukaryota > Metazoa > Arthropoda > Insecta > Ephemeroptera > Heptageniidae > Ecdyonurus > Ecdyonurus torrentis. The sequence continues at coordinate 24,321,079 of OX439129.1, forward strand.
TAATGATATTATCATAACATCATATTAAAAATTATTGTGCAATTTTTTTTTTCTTTTTCCTTTTTAGAGCGTCTGCCATGTGGAAGCTATTATAGTCCTATCCTTGACTATATAAAATATATGTCAGTTAGAAACTTCAAATATTCTGATAACAAAATTCACTTTGATTAGATAGTACTTGAATTCCATAATTTGAAGTGCACATTATTGTCGTTATTGATTTTAAGTTAATAGGTTAGTTTTAATCTGCTAAAAAAAATTATTTCACATTATTATTATTAATTGATTAAATATTATATATTGTAACAAATATTTATTGAATTTGATTAAATACCTTTCACTTCAAGATAAATGCGAAACAAAGTCTTTATTGGAATGGAGAAAATTTGTACTTTATACGTGATTAATCTATTTTGCGAGTTATTTACTATAGGATTGAACTATTAAACATATCAAATTTTCCCTTAGAGAATAATTTACTATAACATTTTACTCACGTTTATGAGACCAATGGAATTTATATTAATTATACTGGGTATATATGAACATAAATAAAAGAAAATATATTCAAAATACATTGATTATTATAGCACGAAATTTTGCAGTCAAAATAAGCTGACAAACATCATAGTCAGTATTACTTCAGTGGATCAATGCATAATAATATTTCACGTTTGCAACTTTAAGTCGTCCACGTTTTTAAGTCCCTGCCACTTTGGTTCTCTCTATCCTTTTCTTATTTATTCCTAGCTAGATCTCATCCCTTATGTAGCTGCCTACATGATCTCATTTCTTCCGGACCGGAGGTGTTTTCTCGCTTCGATGCTTTTTTACCAATATCTACAAGTTATTCAAGCGAGAAAGAAGAGCAAGAGAGAGAAAAAAAATTCTTTTCATACTTTGCCAAAGAATGATATGTAATATAAGAAATATACAATATTCCTAAACGTTAGACCAAATATGTAAAATTGTAAAAAAAAATAATAATAATAAAAAACATTAACCTATTCCTATATAAACATTTTATTCAACACGGTATTATCAGCAATAATATGAACTAAAAAAAATGTTTTCAACATTACGAAATATAAAGCGTTAAAATTTTGTAGTATGCTGTATACAGTTAGTATATAATTTTTTTTTTAACAATAAAATAGTAATTCCAAATATCTACTATCTACTGCCCCTTTCCTATACCACTATAATATAATACTTTTCTACTATATATATATATATATATATATATATATATATATATATATAAATACATTTATTAAAAGCTTATTACTCCATTAATATTTATCATACAATTTAAAAATTGTGCAGTCTTTGTAATGTGAAAAGCTAGAGTTATTTAAATGACGAAATGAAACATAAATTATAATGGGATATATTATTATACTGTATACAAACAAAATGGGCGTAAAAAATAATGAATATAACTTTTATTTTTGTTAGTAATACATTCTCTCTTCTCTCTCTCTCTCTCTCTCTCTCTCTGTCTCTCTCTCTTTTTTTTCTTCTTCTTCCTTTGTGTATAACTTATAGAACTTAATTCCATTTTACATTAAAACAGTTTACACAACATTTAGAAAACATGTCTAATTTAACTCTACAATTGTTTTTATTTTAATATAAATATTATCTAAAAAAAAAATGTCTTTGTTGGATGTTATAGGTAACGAAAAGTTAGTTAGAACACATTTACGTGTATAGGCAAAAATAAATACATAATAATAATAATTATGCCAGTCCATTTTCAGTACATTTGTTCAATACATCATAATTTATGCATTAATAGTGTATTATTCTAATTTAGTATTTTTTATCCGACAATGACATAAATGCCGCATAAATTACGTAATTTATTCTTTCCGTTGTTTATATTATCTCCCACATTATTAAAAATAATAATATTAAAACTATAAACCGGTTGCACTCATATTTAAGAGCCATCATTTTGTTGGTAAAGAATACATAGGCCAGCATAGGAAAAACGTCATTTTTATATAAATTATATATATAAATATATATGAATAGCAAAGAAGCTTCAAACCTCAATCAAAGCCTTATTTCTAGCTCCTAATAAGTTCGAAGAATATGAGAAAAATTCGTGCAGTTGAAATAAACTCTTTTTATGTAAAAAAATAAAAAAAAAAAAAAAAAAAAATAGGAGAAATGATGTTTCGCCTATGCTGGACAATGCATTAGACACCACAAACATGGCGACAAAGCGCAAGGATGTGCAAGGAGTCTATAAGATGGTCCCACAACGCTAAAGGATGAAAATCAGTGATCCCAATTTGTTTTTCCAGCGCCAAATGTGATTGGTTGCGCGCTACTCAGGTAATCCCCATTTGAATCATGTATAGAAATATCAATAAATTTCAGATATATGAAGCAATATTGCTTAAATATATTGCCTTGCTGAAAAGAATTCTGGTATATTTAGAGCTGGGGCGGATTATTTTATTTATTTATATTTTCACTCTGACTATGTGTACCACAGTGTATACCTACCTGAATGGAATGTTGCACGAGACTCATATTGTGCTTTATTTATATTATATAAGATCATATATTGCGAACGTGGATTGAATTTTAAACATCAGCAAAAAAAAAAAAAAAAAAAAAAAAAAAAAAAAAGAAAGAAAGGTTCAACTCTAACGTTTTCTCTTGTTTATATTGTGTTTGATAAAACAAAGCACACTTTACTCTGTACAGACTAGTAGATAGATAATAATTTTATTTTTAAAAACACCCACTGTAATTCATATTGAAACTAATATAAATACAGATTATTATAATAGAAGACATGTGCATGTTAAAAGATTTCTAAGGTTTAAAATTTACATTAATACCAAGTATTAAAAGTTTTTATTAAAGTTTGTAAACTTAAAAAAAAAAATATATATATATACAAAAAAAAATTAGGTTGACATAATATTGATGTTATACGTATAGCAATATGTGTACAGCATTGAATAACTTCGACCCAGTAAAAAAAAAAAAAAAAAAAAAAAAAAAAAAAAAAAAAAAAAAAAAAAAAAAAAAGTACAACGGTATAATAATATTATACACTAAAACTCGTATAATATGCTAAAGTAAAAAAAAAAAATTAAAAAAAAAAAAAAAAAAAGGTTCAGACTAAAAAAGCAGTAATTTGGCACCCAAATTGGCATAAATTCAAAAGTATAATATTCTATAGTACTATACCGTAGTTGAAAGGTAAAACTTTAAGTATAAAATAATAATAATAAAAAACTTTTTTTTTTTTTTAAAGAATATAAATTCATAATAAAAGTATTATTATATGATGATTATTTAAAGTAGCAAACGTCAAGTCAAGACATAATAATAATTATCATCTTATTATTCATGATATAAGTTTATGTGTAGAGTAAAGTTATGTGATGATGAAGAGAAATTATTATCAAGAAAGAGAGACTCTTGTTGGCTCTGGCGACGAGAAAAAGACAGACAGACAAACTGTCGAATTACGAGCTGACTCGCAATATTATGTTAATTTTATTCAAAATTACATACGAGTTTATCACTTACGTATATATCACTATCATGTTAAAATATTACTCTAGAGATGAAAATTTCTTTGCTTTCAAAAGAAATTGAAATTAATGTAGTGTAAAGATGTAAGTCAATATTAATATTATAAAATAAAAACGTCACGTATTTAATACAGTCGTATTTAAGTACGCAATTATTAAGAGAAGATCGCGTTACATTAATTACATATTCAAGCCAAGAATACAGTTTCATTTCATTAAAATAGAATAATTAAAAAGAAATATTGATAATAAGTGTTCTGAATAAAATGATTATATTTTTTTCTTTATTATATTATACTATACAAAAACATAACATTTTTCCTTATTATTCTTGTCTGATAAAAGATATACGAGGAAAAAGTGAGTTGACGTGAAAATTACTTTTAGAAAAGGAATTGGTAAATATTTACTTGGTTTTATTGAAAGTCGTGAGTTCACTGAGTTACGTGAAGAGATGAGAGATGTTCAGGAGAAAGGGAAAGGGAAAGAGGGATAGAAGGAGAGAGTGAGAAGAGAGGAGATGAAATTTGAAACACAATTCGCTTTATATTTTTCGATTTTTCTCTTTTCACTCTCTCAATATTCCTTTATGGATATAAGGTAAAAACCGTCTGGCATCTCTATTGTTATGATGGAGCGCCTTTATAGTGGTGCTGACGACCAAAATAAGGCACCCAACTTGAACCAAAAGGACATCAGCGTGAAATATGAGCACCAGTTTTAGGGTGAGGGGTTTTAATTTTTCAACTTCCTGCGTTACGAAGATTACGAACTGCATAATATATTTACGTTAAATTTTAGTGCCTCTTTGATTGCACTATATATGATCTACATTATATTATAACTATCTAATTTCGAACACCTGCTTTTCTACCATGTTAATTATAATCTTCAGTCAATATCATACAAACATAATTGAATCCATACCATCATGCATTCTAAATAAACTTCTCCAGCTCCCTATATAATACAATACAATGACAGAAATAATGCATATGCATTGCTTAAATTTGCATAAATTTAGATTGAATATGCAATAGTAACTAACTAAACCGACTATAGCTTGTTTAACTAGTTGTTGAAAATTTATCTCACTTAACAAAATTTCATTATAAATATATGTATAATACATACAACACACACACGTTGTAAATATTATCCATATATAAGTTTAATACCTTTAAATAATAATAATTAATATTTCTATACTGCTCTTTTTTTAACAATTGTTAAAAACAACTGATTAATCAATATTATGTTTCAATACACTACTGCTTTATTAAGTATAAAAAATCTATATGAAGTAGCGCCTGTATAATAACTTGCCTAGTATTATAAAAAAATGTCATTAAAAAAAGTGAACTCATAGGAACACTAATTTAATTTCCTATTAGAAAGGGATTTTACTATAACCATTAACAAAATGTCGTCGAGTGCAAATGCCTAAAATGCATTAATGTATAAATCCTTCAAAATAAATTAAAATTTAGTATGGTAATTTAGGTAATTGTATTTATTTTTCTATATTATGTAATGTCATAAATAATGATACAAAACTCAAATATCAAAATGTAACTTTTAGCTGTAAACATTTTTTTTTTTTTTTAGAAGCACTATGAAACAAACGTGGTATTGTGATCAAATAAAGAAACTGATGAATGTTAATGAAAGTAATATTATATTAAGGCGCATAAATTTACTTAAAATCTGTTGTGTATTCTAAAAATACTATAAATAATTTATAACTCTATAATTATTCTGATATGAAGATATTATATGCTGTATAAAATAATATGTGTTATTACAAATTAATGCAAAAAAAAACAAAATATAATTAAGAGACGTTGTTTTATATAACAAGTATAAAATGAAAAGAGAAAACACATTACAAGTATAAAAATTTAATAAGTTGAAAATGAGTATTTGTATACAACATGCCAAAAGAAATGTAATAACACAAAAGCATTGCGAGAAAAACTTTTTTATTATATAGATTTTTTTTTCTCTCATTGTACTTATTCTTTTTCTACACTTTTTTTTTCTTTCTTTTTTTTTTTTATATCTTAATATTTTTTATTCTTCTAGCTATTTATGTAAAAATTAAATCAAGTTTACAAAAGAAATAATTTAGTTATAATTTCAATGCGCATTAATTAACAAATACAAGGCATGAAGAAAAAAAAAGTGTAATACATACATATATAGTGATAGTACGTAGTGTAAAATCAATTGTCTTGTATACACTTTGTTATACATTATCATGCAGAAATTCGTTCTTCTATTTTATTCTTTCGGGATCACTTCATGAATAATACACTTTAGACACCTGACACGCAAGTCTTTTTGCTCTCTTTTTCTCCCTTTAACTTGTATAAATATATATCGACTGTACAATATATATATATGATATAATACTATTTTTCTATGTAATGATCTCTATAATGAACTACCTACACGCATTCATATTTTTTTTTCTCCTTATCAAACAATCATAGTACGTATTAAAACTATACCGAACAAAAATATAATAATATATTATTTCATTATATTCACCATAAAAAACGTTAAAATATGATTTTATTTAATATTTACATATAAGAAAAAGATAATGCTTTTTTTATATACATTTATAATACTTTACTATATCATTACACGCAACTTATTGATTAAATCAAAGACAACTTTATATCACAATTTTTTATTACAACAATAATATTTTTCAGTTGATCTTATAATGACGTATTTTTTTTTATATATATTAAATCACGATTCACAATATAATACTACCCACCTACCTAAAAGTTCTAGCTCGTTTTCATTTAATTGAGTTACAAAATGACTTTGGCGCATTGAGACCATTTGAAATTGTCATGCGAATTTTCATTATTTCAACTTGCTATGGTGACATGACAGAGACAGACTAGCACATGATTGATGGTCTAATATGCAAATTCTAATTATTTCCCTCTGGCATAATAATATCGAAACAATTATACTTTATATAGTATTATATTCGATGAATTCATTAATCATTAAAGTAAATTTGTCATTATATATATTATATAAATTATGAAAAATAACTTTTTACTGAAGGTTATATTAAACATATTTTATCATTCTGATTATGATACTGTCAAATTAAAATATTAATATATGAAATAAATAAATACAAAAGAGACATATTTAACTTTTCTTCTTCTTCTTCTTTTTTAAAATTTTACAGCTCAATTAATACTAAAGCAGATTTATACAATTTCACTTTCTCTTTACATATTTCTTTTGAAAACGTTAATTAACAGCAAAATACATCACAACTCGTCAAAAAAAAAAAAAAAAAAAAAATGAAGTTAACCATACAACTCAGCGTTAACAATGTATACGTAATTCATATAAAAAAGTATTATCTATAGAAAACTTAACTTTAATGAAAAAACTTTTCATTGTAATAATAATTTCACAAAAGATTTTTTTTTATCTGGTTGGATATTATTATTCTCTAAATTTGTAGAAATGAGTTTTGAATGCCAAAACTTTTGAAAAACTTGAAAAAGTAGTATAATAAGACAATGAGCCTTTGCAAATTTATGAAAGAAATAAAATAAATAAATTGCATTACCCTGTAGATTCAAGCAATTACTTATGTTAACAATCAAGCATAATTCTTCTTCTGTCTTATTCACAATAGCCTAAGCAAAAAAATGTAATTTAACGCAAAGAAGTATAAAAAAAAAAGTATACATATGAATATAATAAAGCACACAAAAAATATGGAAAATAGTTTGCTTAAAATTAAAGTACCATAATAAATTTATAGGTTCTTTTCTTAACTTAAAATTAAATGGGGAGTCTCAGAGTATTATACCCTTTTTTTTAAAGTCTAATAAATTGAAACTAGGGTGAGAGAGAGAGAGAGAGAGAGAGAGAGAGAGAGAGAGAGAGAGAGAGAGAGAGAGAGAGAGAGAGAGAGAGAGAGAGAGAGAGAGAGAGAGAGAGACTAAAAAAGAAAGAAGATATCGCATGAAAATTTAAATTTCTACATAAATTTAATAAAATAAAAAGCAGACTATTTGTATTACTTGACTAAAAATACTTATCTACAACAAACACATACACAACAGTATACACTTGAAATTAATTGATTCTAAATAAATAATTACATTCAATTGTTTCTAATTCAATTGTTATAAATGACGGTTTGTAACTACATCACCATCAGACTCTGTATGTATACGTATTTATTTCACTATAGAATAAAATAATTACTTGCATGGTCAATATTAGACAACTATACTATATGCGACGACGAATAATACGGGTTGCTTTTTGAGTTTATAAAGTTAAAGTTAGATGGGGCGTGGTAAAACGACCACCAGAGTTAGGTAAATAACATTGGTAGTGGTGTGCTTGTAAATGGTCTAAGCTCAAACACCATTGAAAAGACCTAAACTATACCACACTGTGCCACACGTTACATGACCTTTTGTGTCATGTTTAAGAATTATCAAGCATTACATATTTTACGAAAAAATAAGATGGAAACCAAATTTTATATTTAGAATAATATAAAAAAATGTTATGCTATTTGCTTTTGCCCTTATTTCTTTTTTTTTTTTTTTTTTTCTTCAAATATATTATATTTACTTCATAGTATAATCAAATGATACATTTATTTATGTATTTATTTTTATGAAAAACCACACAATTTTTATCTCACATGACCATTAAAACCTCAATGTTACCAAAAAGTTTTATCATTATCTCTTATTTCTAGTTTTAAAATGCAATAATAAAAATTTTAAACTTTTTATAACTAACAAGGCAAAAGACGAAAAAAATTAGACCATAAGATTAAAAAAAAAAAAAAAACGTATATAATGTATGTGGTTTAAACTTTATCTTTAAAAATATTTAATAAAAATTAAAATTATATAATTTTTATACGACTAGTTAAAAAGTTTTTACTATTTTAATTTTATATAAAATTATATAGTTTTTAGAGACGTAGGTTTCATTATACATTTTATTTTTCATGTTGCATGCAAAATGAGTTTTAAGAGATATTCTCTTCTTCACCAAGTTCAATTACATTATAATGTTTACTTAAAAGAGTATCATATTGAATAGCACTCTCAAGCGGTGCTACGATTAGCTAGTTCATTATTGAAATCGTGTTCTTTTTATTGATTTTATCAACATAATACATACGTGTTTAAAGAGATTTTAAAAAAAAAAAAAAAAAGGCTATTATACGAACACCAAATAATCTCTACTTGTTTTGCCAATCAGTGTTTACTTTTTTCCAGTTGTAATCCTCCATACTATCGTTAAGTTAAATAGCTTAATTAGACAATCGATATTCGATATGCATATGGGTTCCTTTAATTTTATTACGATAAACTTCATAAAAACAGTTACGTGCAAATTTTTTTTTTTTTTTTTTTTTTTTTTTTGTCTTCTTCTTGTTTGTCTTCTTCTTTTTTTTTTTTTTACTGTTTAATGTTAAAAGCAAGGTTCTATTGTTTCTAGTATTAACTTCTCTTTCTCTTTCATCCTTTTTTTTTTTTTTTTTTTTTTTTAAATCGAAAGATGTTTTCCATTGTTTGCGGTGACGACCAAGAAGAGAGTGACTGACGCTCTAGTAACGGACAGGCGCTTGTTAGGTTTATAAAGATGGTTATATGGCCATAACTTCGGCGCCTTCAGGTCCCAATAAGTGTCGTCAGGCGCCATTCCCGCACCCATCCGCCCCCCTACATTACCTCTTCCTTCGTGGTATATTGTAAAACAAGGCTAGTGGGCGTAAAAAAAAAAAGAAAATGAAAGTAAAAGATAGAAGGAACACCCATCACTCAAAGTCTTTTGTCTTTTTTTAACTTATATGTATGCAAACAAAACGACTGGTGTTTTAATATTGACGAGAGTAAAAGAGTTTTTTTTTTTTTTTTTTTTTTTTTTTTTGCAAGAAAAAGTTTTAGGTATTGAAAAATTTAATATGAAATATGTATTGGGGGCAAAAAGTTCTAAGTCACTACTTTTACGATTGGGGAAAAAACAATAAAATGTTGACCATTTTGTATAACCAACTTTTGTCTTTTTATATTTTATCATATTATACTCACTTCAGTTCAGTACTCTCTTTTTCAGTTATTACTATTAGTTTTATAATTAAAATAAAAACAATCTAAGTTTCATACAGTCACTGATTTGTTACATACACACCTACAAAAATAATTATGAATAAATACCCCCTCCCTTAATTTTTCTCTCTCCAAATTTCAAAAAAAAAAAAAAAAAAAAATTTATATACAAGATAATTTTGTTTTCTCATTTGCAGTGCTGCAATATTTTACGCATTTATTCTTGAATTTTTATTGACATATTGATATCAAGTGAGGCAGTAATTTAAATGTCAAATAAAAGTAAGAAGGCAAAAATTATCATCTTGATGACAGTTGATCTACTATTCAGTCAGAAAACTGTCACTGATGACAAGAGAGTCGATTTGTTATACTATAGCTTTAGCAAAAATACCGCTTTGTTTTTATGACTGATCGTGCTGTAGAAGCTAGAACAAAAAAATAATAATAATAAAGAAGAAGATACCGGGAAAGAAGAAAAAAATAATAATAAAAAAAAAAACGAGAAGAAAAAACGATTTTGTGTGAAACGAGTTAAAAGAAAGGCAGCGTCTTATGCATGCGGCTTGAAAGTTAGTATAAGGGAGGAAGAAACATAAAAGTGCTCCTTGTGTTACGTTGTGAGCTTGCATTACATTAAACCAGGAAGCCGTAAACACGAGTTATATTTGGCGACAGTTTAGACTTTAACTATCGCAAGCTTTAATATTATATAGCAACGTACATACGTACGCCTGTAAGCTTTAGTTAGTCTGCAATAGACATTTGTTGTTATTAAATGATTATATCAATCAATGAGCACGTATAGCATATGCCCGCAAACCTAGCTCTTGTATCCTACTAGTTATGCAACCAGCTTGTCCTTTACAATAGAAGCGAAGTTTTTGTTACTCTGTAAACAATATCAGACATGTTTTTTTTCCCTCTCTTTTTTTAAATAAAGATTAACGACATCACGTATTTGAATACGCATTTTCATAGCGTTATAATAAATTTCAAAATTATAATGTACATATGAAATAAAAATTTAAAATTGAATAATAATATTTCGATTTATATATTTATTTATGTTTTGTGTTTCAGTTTTAAAAGAAAACATTGTTCGTGTAAATATGAATTTAAAATAAATCACAATGAGTAAATTTTAACATTAATTTAATAAACAATATTCTGTTGTTGGATGCGTGGCGTTAAATACTTCTCTCTCACTCCGATTATAGATAGCAAAAGCAACTTCCTTTACCACATTACTTTTGTTTACAGTAAAATGATTCAAAAAGTGAATGACTAAACATGGCAAGAATAACTTTTTTGTCATCAGCTAGAATGATCTAAATAACGCAAAACATTGAAACTTGTGTAATTTCCTTACTGTTTTTCTTGTCATGTACAATTTATGATAGTTTGTGCTTTATACATTTCGCATAAAAATGTCAAAGCCATTAGTTTGTGGAAAAAACAAACAAACAACAAAAAAAAACATCATGCTTGTTTACATAAAGCTTTGTTGTTATAAATGTGTATTTTTAATTAAATCTTATGTTAACTTTTCTGTAAGTATTTTATATTTTAACTCCATGATAAATAAGTAGCTGAATTCTTAAGTACATATAATATACAGAATATTATGACGTAAACAAAATATATATAATAAAAAAAAGGAAAGCTTTTTACTTTCCTTGTTGTTTTTTTAAATAATTATAATTTATATTATAACTTTTTTAAAGTTATATGTGTCGTATGCTTAAATTTTTTCAAAGATTGATAGATTTATAGTAAAACACTCTCCTCTCTTTCTCTGAGCTTTCTCGCTAAGTTTAGTCACGATCTTTGACTTTTTGTCTTCAAAAGAGAGAGAGAGAGAGAGAGAGAGAGAGAAAACATGTATAAAGTTTTTGGGCAGATAAGTTCCAAATTGACCTTTCTCGCTATTCTTCTTGCTATCTTCTTCTCATATCAACAAGAATGAAGCTTTTCTATTTAACTCACACCCGAAATATCCTCCCCTCCTTCTCACCCCCGAAACACCCTCTTATTTCACCAAACTTTTCGCTTACAACACACCGCAGCATTATTCTCTCTCACTCACTCTCCTGGTTCTAACTCTGCTCCATTGAGAACAATACAATTCACAATACTTTCATATAGCGTCACAAGACCACCAGTGAAATACAGATCCAAAAATATTGGAAATTTTAATCTAAAAGCAGCGAGGAAGCTGTGAATTGCGATTCGTTTCATTTCCTTCTAAAATATCCTCCAGGTAAATATGAAAATAATGGATTTGAATATTAATTTCCATAAAATCGATTCCCTGTACTAATGAATTTGTTACACTTCTTAATTAGTATGATACATTTTATGCAAAACTCAACGTATATCACATTTTGATCTGGATGATTATTGATTACCAATTATAAAAAAATATATATATTATTTTTTTAAATATCGCTTGTATAGATAAAAAAAAAACGATTAAGAAAAATTGATAATCTATTAAAATGGTTAAATAAAAATAACTTATAAGATCTTTTTTTTCACCTCATTTACACCATTCCATCTCATAAAAACTTTCAGCCGTTATCTATTAAATTAGTCTCAAACTATAAAGCTTTTTTTTTTTTTTTTTTTTTTTTTGCAAACCAAAGCTATTTTTGATATTTAAACGTTACAGACATAAAAATATAAGTGAAATCGTTTGAGTCAATCCCAGAAATGATTTGATGTTATCGTTATTAGCCTCATTGCAGTAACAACTATTTTTTTTATCCAATATGATAGTTTGATGTGTAGGGGAGTATATAACTTAAGAATATCATACTTACAAATACGACGCTAAACGAGCGTAAAGCACATGCTGTGATGATATTCACTCATTTTTACATTTTTCTATACTGCACCACAGGGTTGGAAAAAATATGTTTCCCCTCTCACAACCGAACTGATGCTATTAAAAGTCATTTACTGACAATTTTTTGATATGAACGCTGTTTGGAGTTGAAAATCTAGAAAGTATAGGGGAACAGAGGAGAGAGAGATATAGAAGTAACGCACTGGATAAAGCATAAATCGTCTATGCGTGCAATTTCCTAAATAACGAGCCAATACACCAAAGTAAATTATATTACTTCAACCAGTAAAAAGAGAGGGTAAAAAAGTATAAATTAAAACTTTTAAAAGATTAAAAAAAAAAAAAAAAAAGGTCAATGAACGTTATTTTCAGACATCTTTATAGTTCTCAGAAAAACGTTTATAAAATTATATATACGTTTAATACAATGCTGTTGAGATATAAACATAAATTAAATTTAACTACATAACAATACTATCTGTAAATGTCAGCAATGTTATGATAAATTAGTCTTGATACAATTAAATAAACCAGACTATATAGCAAGCATGCTGCTGCTGCTGCTACTGCACCCACGCTAAATAAGAAGTAAAATTTCTCCCCTATGCGCATATTAATCTCCGTGTTATGCTTATACAAAATAACAATATGTTGATGCTATTGTTTTATCCTTTAAGTTAATCCGCTCATATATAAGTGCATCAATCTAATGAAATAATTAATTATATTATGTCATCAAATCAAAGTCGGCTAGTAACTTTACATAACCACTTATAATAATATCAATTTTGAGACAAATACGTTTTATATGATATGATTTTATCAATAGAATATATATATATAAAAAATAATAATAATAAAAACTCGCACTTACGCAAAAAACTCATCTCCTATCCATTTCCTTTCAGTTCGTATACAAAAAGGAGTGTGTATATATAACATAAAAATGATTCTAAAAAATGAATGAAAAATATAATTTTCTAGATCATTGCGTGTTAATATTTTTTTTAACAACGACTTGATTAAAAAATTTTTTTTAAAGTATTTCATTAAAAGTTTTCAGGTGTGTTTCTTTTACTTGCCCCCATGAGGTTGCTATGTTATTTGTACATTGAAGAAGAAGGAGAGAGAGAGAGAAAAAGGTTTGTTTCACTGGAAAAAAAATAAACTTTTTTATTTTGTGTTTCTCCAATTTACTGAAGCTAGTCTTCCATGAAGATCTAGATGCTGAAACACCAGCTGATACAGACAACATACTCACGATTTTGTTTCTAAAATAAAATTCCAGCTGTTGTTGTTAAACTTGCCAAAAACATTGTAAAAAATAATATCCATCGTTACATAAAAACGTAAGGCACAAACATTTCATTTTAGTATTATTATTTTTGAAATAGTTATTTATACATTGTTGTTCTTACAATTTGTTTTAATTACCAAAATATCAAAAATACAAAATCTATACAATTTCAAAAAGTAATTGCTAAAAACATTATTTTTTCATTAGTAGATTGCGAATAATCTCCCCTTTTTTTATCATCATATCCTTCCAATATATTTATACGATTCAGTTGATTAAATTTATTACTAAATCACAATTTATTGTATTGTTACTTATCAGAAAGCATTATTTGTGTGATAAAAATTTTAATTGTAAATAGGATTATCGTCTGTCACTCTATGTGTACAACACTCTATACATGGGAGTATAGAGTTCACTAATGGTTTTTCTATATTATATTGGTTTGCAGCCCGCACTCTAGAAATAAATTTTTAACAGATAAAAACAATTTTATTTAATTGCTTTGATCAATATTATGCATAACACAAAAAATATACAGTGAAAGTACATGAAGGCAAAAAAGCATTAACCACATGTAATTTCAATAAATATACTCGTGAATCAAATATATATTTTTGCCTCTCTTTTGTATTTTAAAAATTTATAACAAGTGCATGACTTGACTAATTTTGACACCAATTTACCAATATAATGTGAAAATATTTATGTACATAAAAAAGCAAGCGAATCGAAAAACAAAAATGCTATATGTACTGAAAAAATTGTAAATGAAAAAGAATAAAAAAAAAAAAAAAAAAAAAAATGATGATGTGATACATCAAATCAACTATTCTATAACGTCAAAGAGAGGTGGAAAAAAAAAGTAATAATATTATAACAAGAGTACATTATAGCTTGTTATAGATTGCGCTACTATTTCATTGATTAAACTATATAGTCCATTAAATAAAATTATGTATATAAAAAATGTATTATTATTACTACTATTATTGAAATATAGGCATGTGTATAAAGGTATATTAATAAAATAATGGCAAATATTATACATAAGTATATTATCAGACTTGGTGGCTATGCTTATAGTTGGCAAAATGCCAGACACATTGCTTCCACACCATTCATTAAGCCAGACTTGGTTCGTTTTACTTGCTTGCTTACTTCGTTTTTTTCTGCTGTATTTTACTTATGCTACTTGCTCTTTTTTTTTCTTTTTTTTTTTCTTGCTATTTCACTGACCATCCCATCTCGTCAAGCAACTATCTTATACCAGCTAATGAGCAACCAAATTATATACATCAAATAAAAATCATTGATCGGTATTAAATCAGTACTTCATTTCGACATGCCATTATTCTGTATAACAGCCAACAATCTATTAATCAAATTAAAAAAATGCATACTGTCGTGCTTGCAGTCAAAGTCTTTTCTGGACGTAATGCCAAAAAAACTATTACTTGTGCCCTTTGACTCTGCTACCACAAGGAAATGCAAGACGCTATAAATAGTAAAAATATCATATAGCATGTGACTTATAAGAGAGGAGAGAGACAAAAAGAGGAAAAAATAATCGGAAAAGTTAATAGCTTTGAAATTGCATTCTATTGGAAATGCTACGTTGAAAAGGGACTACCTATTACCTGGGGAAATAAAACCCTGTGACCTCACAGATAACAAAACGTTAAAACGATTTTTTTTCTTTTTTAATTTTTAAATTGTTTTTATTTTTTCATTATCAATTTACCAAAATCGTAAAATACTTTATGGACTATTAATATTATGTTGAAACTGATTTAAGTTTTATCATATCGCATCTTTCATTAGGTTTTTGAATTTTTTTTAAGGACAACAATCAACTGCAGTTAATTAATTAATTTTAAAAAGAACTATAAGGAATAATCGATTTCTGTTAGTATCTTATTCTTTCCCAAAGCATGTATTATAAATAATGTAAATACTAAAATATCATATCAGTAGCATATATCTTAAATTAACACTATGCAATAATTATAAATTTGATTAGTATTTACTTGATAAAATTGTGCTTTCCAATTAGCAATAGATTGCTAGCTATAGATTGGGTAGAATGTAATTTCGCTGAATTTGATAATAGCTTTTGGAACCAAGATATTATCCTCAATGTTATTATATATATAAAACCAGATGGGATCATTATACAATAATAAATTTAAATTATTGCAAACTATATAGTATAATATCATATTTGTTATTAATCTGAAAATATAAATGTTCTATTTTTAATTATAACATGCTACGCTGCACATTATAGTATGCATGCAACATTGATGTATACACAGTTCATAATTTATAAAAGAAACGGCTCATAAATATATGGATATGATATATTTATACTTACAAGTCAAGTAATTATTAATGAAGGGAAAACAAATTACTTTTATATTGTATAAACCTCATAATAAAATATATAAAGTAATAAAGAAGAGCATTAAAAATATGAGGTAAAAAAGTTATAAAATAATTTTTTATAACATACTTTAAAATTATATTATTCTCTTTTGATAATATATAATATATATATAAATATGTATGTATATATATATTGTACTACTACTACTAAAAAATACATATTGTTATCTCTTTTTACATAACACTTGAGAATAATAATATTTTACAGGTGAGAGGAGAGAAAGAGAGAGAGAGAGGGTGAAACGTGCAAAGGGAAAATGTGATGCAAGTTGCTAAAAGCCAACATCATAAATACCTTGTAATGAATTATGATGACATACACAAGAAAGAGATGGGCGCTATACTCAGTGTTTACTTCATAATAATAATAGTATACACGATGCAAGTAAAGGTAATGCAAAAACCAGCAGAAGCCAAAATTCACGCCTCCGTATTCAACTGAAGCCGGTCTACATCTGAACTTTTAGTTTGCTTTAGCTATCACACAACGCAACTCTACCGAGCATGAATATTATTCTCTGAATACCCCCGACTTTCTCTTCGGGTAATCTCGGTAGTTCTCGTCTTATCATTTACACCAATAATATTTTGTTATCTTTCAAATTTTATCATCATATATAATATATATATATATATATATATAATATATATATATATATATATATATATATATATATATATATATATATATATATATATAAATAAAATGTATAGATAATGTAAATAATCTAATGATGATTGATGATTTATGTTTTTATCTCACTCAGTATATTGTGTCACATTAAAAAAAAAATATTAATTTCATATTGATTAGTATGATTACCATATAAAAAAATTATACACGTATTTTATAGAATTTCTCTCATAATTTGATTATTCAAATCAATGATTTGCCTTGGGTAAAGAATAGTGCTTGATGCGGGAGTATGGGATTTGTGGATGGCTCGTTGATTTTTGCTGATTTAGTATGCCAATCAACACCCTAAACGAATTACAGGAGTCAATGCATTTTCCTTCTCTCCCTTGCTAACTTTTTATCCAGTTTGTTAAGTACGCATAAATCGTAATAATAATATCACTAGCTTAATGTAAAATTCATATATATAATGTATATTGTGCTATATAAATATTATACTGTAATGGGGAAAAAATTATAAATTAAAATTATATTTAAGATTTATGCAACATAGTCTTTCTGTATTTGTAATTTTCATTCATATCAATATTCAGTATCAAAAGGGTGATTATTGTTAACTCAATCATACATATACAAACATTCAATTTATTTCACGCCCTAATATATAGCTTCATCAATCCGAGGTCTCATCAATGATAAAGGTCTCATTTTTAAGAAACACGAGTGAATTATGCTTTTTAAGTATGATATGATAGTGAAAATTACAATTTCCCCCACCACCACCCCTCCATTTTTTTTACAGCCTGTGGAAAAAAAAATAGGCAACCCGGCAATCACATATGCTTACCGGGTTGCGGCGCCCCTTGCGTTCTTTTAGACAAACTCGGAGAAACATTATTATTATACTACTCGTATATTTACTAGTTTTTCCAAAAAGTTCTTAAATATGATAAAATATCTATTTTGTTTGTTTTATACGAAGCATAAATAAAAGGTGCATATTTGCTTTGTTTTGATGTCAAGATTAAAGAGCCTTAGGATTTGTGGCATATTTGTGGGGTTAGGAAAAAGGAAGAAGTTAAAGTATACGACACGGGGGTCGGGTCGGAATGAAAAGTTGGGGGAAGGGGATACTAGCTGTTTACATTTTTCCGCTCTAATTCATTCTAAGAGCTTAGAAACAAAATCTCTCGGGAGAACAAGACTTTGCCGCAAACTCTATAGCTAGCCCTTTGATGCTGCAGACCAACCACCAAACTCGTGAACCAAACAGGCAAAATGTGGCCAAGCAATTAGTATTTCATTAGTCTATACTAATTACTTGCAATCTGTCTGTCTCTCTCTTAAAAAATATATATTTGAATTTATATATATTTTTTTAATTTTGGTTTTAATACACAGTAATTAACTAGAGTTAGTTAAGAGACAAACCAACACAAAATTGGGACCAAACTATATATACGTTGTGGATCGTTTTATTTTAATTATAATTATAAAAATACAGTTAATATAAAATACAATTTTAAGTAAAGAAAAATTACATTTACGTAAATTTTAATTATACCGAATCAAAACTTCTAGTTCAATGAATTAAATTTGTGTATTTATGTTATATAAAATATAATTGATAGCTTATAAAAAAAAAATAAAAAAAAAGTGTTAATTTTATTACACGATCTCGTTTTCAATTATACAAGTAGTAAAAGATATTATGATTTTTTTTTCTCATTGCACGCACGGTTTGCCATACACAGCACAGCTGGAGTTGGCCCAGGGTTAGGTCACTTACTCTCTTGACCCCTACACATTCACACACACAACGACGTGCCCTGCCTCGGGCGAATGTGAAGCAACTGCAAGCCTCATTTGCTCTCAATTGTTATTGCTCCTTTGTCCTTCCTTCCTTTTAGATTTCACATAAAAGTGGAAGTAATACCAAATAAAAATGGATTAATTTTATTGAGTAACCCTATATATACCCTGCACGCTTCTTTATGTATTTTGCATCGTATTGTTTTTATTGACAAAAGAAAATCACGTTATAAAAAACAAACAAAAGGGATTAAAATAAAGCTGTTTTTAATTGGAAGAGGATTTATATTAATTCTGAAATAACAAAAATTATCTAACTACTCTTAAAAATAGGATATTATATTACAATATATATATATATATATATATATATATATATATATATATATATATATATATATATATATATATATATATATATATATAAAATAACAAGAAATAAAATCAATAAAATCATGACGACATAATATATAAAAGAAAAACATGTTCCCATATACATGTTTGAAACTTGTGTAGGCTCAATCATTTTTAATATTAAATAGCTCATAATATAGCCTTAAAAACCACATGCCTTCATATATTAATAATGTAAAATAAATACCTAAACCCTGGCCCTCTGGTTCGACGTGGTCATTCAATTAGCTGGGATGCAGGCAATCTGCTGAAACAAATTATTCAACCAATTAATCCACATATTATAAATAGCCACAAACACGTATTTACTATACTATAGCTGAATAATTATATACACTCATGTTAGAGCAACACTCTATAAATGTTATATATAAATTATTAAAAACGATAAATTTAATTAAACAAACTTTATGATTAAATTAAAATGTTATTTATAAACTAATATACAGTATAGTTAAACATTATGAAATAACTACTAAAATCATTTTTAATGATGTTATAACGGAGTTTTTCTATAAGAGGAAAAAAAAAAATGAAATCGAAGTTTGGCAAACACTGGGGCAAACTTGTTGACTTTCCTCTCGTATCCGTGTGAAAAAACATGATAAATTATACGATTTTTTTTTTCTTTTTTGACCACATATAGTAGTTAGTATAGTTTAACAAATTTAAAGCTCGTTAAGAAATAGATACTAATGAAAATCACTGCAATAGAATATTTTTAATATAATAATTGATCAGAAATGTGTTCAACAGCAAATCAAATTTTCAACTATTGAATGAAATTATCTGTATACATATATTATTAATTATTATGTACTACGTTTCTTTATTATTCTTTATTATATGGTATTACTTACTATTAATAAAAGAGGGAAAAAGAGAAAAGCACCATTGAAATATATTTATATTAAAATAGGAAAACTTTTCGTTTGCTAAGGGGAAAAAAAATGGTGCAATGAAAAAATAAATTGGGTGTTTTGCTATGCTAGAAAACAGGAAAAGATTTACTCATGGGTTTGATTTAATTTATTAGTAATGTTTTTAGACAAGGGAAAAATATAAAATGCCATAGTAGATTTGTCACAAATCAATATTATACATTTTTATAACAGCAGGATATGGAAAGAAAAAAGTTACGCACAGACGCACGCAACCTCATATTTTATTTACCTAATGATGCATTATGCATTAATAAATCTTTTAAATATGAAAAAAAAAAAAAAAAAAAAAAAAAAAGTATATAAAGATATGAAAGCTTTAATTTACAGAAAACATTAAAATTTACTTTTTACATGAAAATACAAAATGGGTTTATAATTTATACATCAATATACCAAACAAAATATACATAAAATATAAAATCAAAAACATACTCTGCCGTTACTAGTAAAATATAATAAACCTCACAGAAAATAATAATCTGGCTTTTAAAATCAATTTCAAAGCTCGAAAATAATTTTTTATTATTTATATATTATATTTATTTGGACGTTAACATGACATATTTTAATTTATTATAACCATTTCCAGTTAAAAAAGTAAATTCTATTAAACAAAAAATTACCCAGTTCATCAGTAGTTATATAGTATTATTATACCATTAATCAAATTTAATATCATATAATATATGACTAATTACACAATTTATTAGACTAGCATGTAGTACATCGAATTTTTTTTTTTTTTTAACATTTATATTATAGTCTTGTTATAGTTATAATATAATATATGAATTAATTATAAAATACAAACACGTATACTATAAATAGTATACTGTATAGTAAAGTATAACGTTACATTCGTATGTATGTATAGTATACATACACCTTAATTACCTTCATATAAAATGTCCCGTATATATACAAAAGAGACACCAAAAGTTAGTGTAATGTAAGACTAGTTGAGATAGTAAAGTAGGGTTCTCACGCATGGTATGTAGAAGTATAAGTATGTAGTAGCACCAAAATGGTGACAGTTGGATATGTAGACATTTTCTCTACTTTCGTAATTTAGCATGAATTTCAACTTCTATCGTGGAGAGAGAGAGAGAGAGAGAGAGAGAGAGAGAGAGAGAGAGAGAGAGAGAGAGAGAGAGAGAGAGAGAGAGTAACATAACTCGTTGCCAACTAGAGTATATGTATAAAAGCTACTACTATACTCTTTTTTATATATTTATACATATTGTAAAGAGTCAGTATAATATGAGAGTATATAGTATAGCTTTGGCTTGCAACTTGGTAGATGTCTTGTCCCATGGGACTGGTGTATTACGCGCTCCAAGGGTCATTACCTCTCTAGTAAACCACCCACCCAACCCCCATACACTCATTTCTTATTCTTCTTATATGTATACAAACCTTGCAGAGAGAACTGTCATATTATTATAATAATATTGTATTCTATACTATACACATTTATGTATATTTATTCAACACCCCCTTCCAGCTTCAATTGTACCTCACACACAGTAGCATACCAATAATCTATAGGAAGGGTGGGGGATAGTGAGAGAGAGAGAGAGAGAGAGAGAGAGAGAGAGAGAGAGAGAGAGAGAGAGAGAGAGAGAGAGAGAGAGAGAGAGAGAGAGAGAGAGAGAGAGAGAGAGCTTGGCAAACATTAGGTCATTCGATATTCAAAACACTCCCTCACGTCGTTTCTATATATACTTGTATAACGATTTATTATTTAGTAACGTTAACATTTTATGCATAAAATCATATATATATATATATATAGTTTAAAATTAAAACAGTTATGTGATTTAATGTGTTTTTAATGTGATAGCATGATTTTCAAGCACAAATTTATATTTCTCAAATCAGTTAATTGGAAATATAAAATTGATATCTATAAGCTGTCAAATTTGGATGTATACAGTATATTTAAATTGTGTGGTATTAAAAACTGCACAATATTGCAATACATGTTTTGCATATAATAATATGTTGTATTATGTATGTTATATATAAAAAAAGTTGCTTCGAAAAGCTTTAACTTTAAACCGATTATGGAGTTCAAAATTTATTGTCATGTCAGCAACGCTGTCTCAATTGACTTGAAAATTTCAAGTAGCTTTATAGCAAACTTTTTCCCCTGCTTTACGTTGCAGAAAAAAGGCAAAACCTCAAGAAGTTCTGTATAAAAAAAGAATTAGTAGAAAGATGTATGTATAAAGAAATTTGAGGACTTAAAAAAGGATTCACTACAGCTTTCAAAACTTTAAGCTGACCTTTATAGAGCAATATAAAATAAAAAGAGCACTTTAAATTGTCGTAAGGTTAATAAGGTCTGTATAACGTATGCACTACTTCACCCCTATAGCTCTTCCCACAGCAAACTTTGAGAATAATAAATTACATAATTTCAAAGCAAATGCTTTACACTTATTCTCTGAATTACACTTATTACTTCTTTTTTTTTTTAACCCATGGCGTTTCTTTCTAATTCAATTTTTGTGAACTTTGTTTTGATAAATAATAATTTTTAGAACTTGGATAACTTGTGAATTATTGTAACTTATTATGTACTTTGGTGAATTATTTTTCTTAAATTTTATTTTCTATTTTTTTTTTCTAAAATTGTGACCCTGTGCTTACAACTATATACAAATACAGCTAAAAATAAAGTTACATACAAATCTAATGTCAAATAATAATAATTAAATTAAATATTAAAACAACTAAATAACGGGAATCAAAAATTGTAATAAACTAATTAGTTATTACATTTCAAATTATAAAATCTGAAACATTACACTCTTCATTATATAAAAACATATTTTAAAGAGTGAGTTAAATTTTATTTGTAAGAAAAATTCACTTCTTCTTCTTCTTCTTCTTCTTTTTTTTTTTTTTTTTTTTTTCTTAATACAGTAGTTAAAAGCTTTCAGTTTTCAAGAAGAGAAGAAGAAGCAGTATAAACGCAATGAAAGCAGATTCTAGCATCCGAGAAGCAACACTCTCTTATTAAACAGATTTGCAACACCAGCTAAATTGTTCTAATTAAAAATTCAGATATACGGTGTCATGAAAATAAAAGTATATATAATATATCATTATAATACAAAAATAAAATGTTAAAGCTTTAGGAGGCAAAGAAGTTATTCTCAGACTAAAATTATTTCAATAAAAATTTGAATTACATATATCTAACATTACGAGATTATTGCGGAAAAAATATTATAATTCAGAAGAAAAAAAATCTGATTGTTTACAAGTATATTAATAATAATTTAATATATTATAATTATGCTATTGTGTATAACAAATCTTGTCTTAATTAGGTCTTCAGCAAACAAGTCCGAAGAGTTCCCAACCACCCGTAAGTTTATTATTTACGCATGGGACAACATTAAATCTAAAATTTGAAAGCTAAATAAAATTCACCCAAAAATTTAAAATCAGGATTACACTCCAAATGTCCAAATTTTACATACAAAAACAAAAATCTTAAATTACAAAAATGTTCACAGTAGAAAATGCAAATTTTAAGTGTGAAAACTACCTGCTTATGCTACTATGGTTGGCAACAGCTTGTTCAATGTGTGAATAAAAAAGTATAAAGGAAGCAAGTAACGCCTGCGTCTTGTTGGGGGTATAGTAACTTCAAATTGTGAATGAACCTCAACATAAGTTCTAAATTCGTATTCTGCAACACTGCCTAAATTGAAGTGGTAATTATTAGTGAGGGGATTGTAAGAGAAGGTGAGATGAGATATATAAGCAGAACGAACGAGTGAAGCTGCTTCTCCTCTGTGTTACGTCAGCACAAATTCAACATCCAAGGGAAAAGGGAAAGAGATGAGACTTATTTTATATGAGGGAGGTTAGGCGCCACCTTACACCCTCTCTCTCTCTCTCTCTCTCTCTCTCTCTTTCTCTTTCTCTCTCTTGCAGCCACGAAACAACGGAAGTTACAAGGAAGAGACAAAACTAAAGAGCAATGAGATAGTGGCGATGTAAAGATAGTACAGACAAAATATACAACATAAAAAAAACTATGAAACATTACAACAACCCACCATCCCCAACCCATGATAGTTTCTATATAGTTTTAAGTTAGTTTACTTTTATCTTGATTTCAAACTTTATTTAGAAAGGTAAACTCAAAGGTTATTATCAAGAATTATGGAAGTAAGTAAAATAAAATTATAACATGAAACTCTGACAAAAACACAGTTTTAAAAATAGCATATAGTTCCATAACTTTATAGAATATTGATATATAAAACATGTACACCAATTCAATTTAGTTTTTGAACAACTCTATATATCCTTCCGAACCGTGTATTTTATGTTTTACACAAGTTTGTCGTATAAGAAATTGAGTGGGCAACCCTCTTCCATAAATTTTGCCAGATGCCGACCCTTAATATGGGGAAAAAGAAAGGGTGGAGTACGAAACCTTGTTGACCCATATAATACATTCCAAAAAAATCTCTCTCTTAGCTTTTAACTAACAAAAACTAGACAGCATTGATACATCACTCTTGCGAGAATGAAAAATGTTATCTTTTTCAATAAAATTACACTAGATGCATGAAAAACGTAGGATAAAGATAAAAAAAAGTTCCATGCTTTTACAATAATATTCAAAAGGTAAAACATTATTACATAGAAGTATATATCTTTTGCTTGATGCAATTCTTCTCTTTTATTTTGGATATGAAAGTTACGAGGCTGATTATTACGTAGACACATGTTACAACTCGTAAACTGAAGCAATAAGGCAAATACATTTGTCTCGAAAAAGAGCAGACAGTATACATACTGTACATTCATACAGAGGGGAGCATGGGGTGAGAGAAATCTTTGAAGAATGGGGTAAATGTGAGCTACAGCATACTTCTACAGAAACGACAAGCAAAGCTGCCAATATTTTTATAGACGCACCATCAAGTTTGATTTCACCACGTCATCGTTTCTTATACATAGAGAGCAAATTTACGTTCAAATGATTCCTTTTCGAGAGAGAGAGAGAGAGATTGTGCATTACAAATACAAATAATGTCTTGCCTGCTCTATTAGTATCATAAAAATAATCAAAGTATCAAATAAATCCAGATAAAACTGTGGCGTGCCTTGCACGATGTACTGCCCCATTCACATTTAATTAATTTCTCTCTTCAATGGGATATCCGGATATATATATATATATATATGTTAAATAAATGGCATAAAGTAATATTATTTTTATATGTATAGCTATTAGTATTTTGCCATCATTGTTAATACAAAATGAAATTATTATTATACTAAAAAAAAAATGCATACGATATTATGTGTAATAACAATATTTAACGTTTTCATTGATTAATTAATAGAAAAATAATAAATTAATGAGTTAAAAATAACAACACATCGTAGGTCATACACACAGCAGCTGAGCCTGATTTAAATTAAATTGAAATGTGATATTCAGTATACATACAGTATGTCTGTCGTATACTGTATTTACGTCTGAAGCTTTTTTAGCTTGTCACTAATTATGAGACACCTTTTGCATATATACACGTTAACTTCAATTACCATAATATTAGCAAACAGCAAGGACACACTTGTTGTTGTTATTTTTTCTACAGCATTCGCCTTTAACAATGAAAAACAGCTCTTTGTAATTAAATTTTACTGACAAACAATTGTTACAATAATTTAATTACAAAGAGTACGTTATAGTAAAAAGCAATTTGAGGCTTTAACAGAAACTTACACGTTTTTATGTGAAACTTTTTATGAAAAAACTCATGCATAACAAATACTTTTTCTCCAAAACTGTGATTTTCTATATTCAGTAACAATATGTTTTTAAAGTTCAGATAATAATATTCGTTAGGTATATAATTATAATTTTTTAAAAATGCCACACAAAAATAAATACATAAATAAAATATTTGTGTACAATACTTCCTTAGATAATATAAAAAATAAGAGAGGGAGAAAAAGAGAGAAATAAAAAAAACTGGTTGCTTGTGCTAATGGAAAGCACTCAGTCATGGTTTGCTTATACTGTGTCTGACAACACAATTTTTTAGACAAGAAAACGCGACAAGACTTGAAAAAAAAAAAAAAAAAAAAAAAAATGAGAGCAGTGTACAACCAAACCACTTTATGTGGGTGGCTATTATACTGAATATGTACGTGGTTTATATTATGTTGTGCACGGTGTGTCAATCTCTCTCTCTCTCTCTCTCTCTCTCTCTCTCTCTCTCTCTCTCTCTCTCTCTCTCTCTCTCTCTCTCTCTCTCTCTCTCTCTCTGTATCATGAAATATGATATTCCGCAAACCTCTCTCTTTCTATGCATGTCATTTTTATAACAAGCGTCCAGTTGTGTGTGTCTAACAGCAGTTGAGACAAGATATTGAGTATACAATGTACATAATATATATATATATATATATATATATATATATATATATATATATATATATATATATTATATATATATATAGACAGACTAGAGAGAGAGAGAGAGAGAGTGAGTGAGTGGTGATACCAATTCTTATTATATAGATATCGATCTATCTATCCACTGTATTCTGAATACATTTGATATTAAATAATAAAAAAATCTTCAATTGTACGCTCTCTGTCCTCTGTGGCCCCTATGGTGCTTGACACTCGACGTTTTATTATACTGACAGTATAGTTACATGCAGTATACACAGTAAGAGTATTTGTATGTATGTATGTATGTAATGTATGTATATTGCTATATGCTGTTGTTGTGACACCCACCCTACATTCAGTCATGTTTAACTCACACTATACACCCTATATAGTTCATAACAACCACGACTGACTATACCTCATTTCTGGCGTAACTTTTGCATTGTCAGTTAACAAAAGTAAAATGTCAACGACGAAGCAAACTCTGAAGGACCCCAAGAAAGACCCACACACCCGTTTGTATATTATATACGTTTTTTACTACACTGCGTAATATTCATGCTCTCTCTCTCTCTCTCTCTCTCTCTCTCTCTCTCTCTCTCTCTCTCTCTCTCATCTTTTGAATTCACAATACAGGCATGTACGTAACTTCTTCTCTACGTTATATTATGCATAAGCATACGTTTTGCATATTCTAACAGCAACAACATGACATGTAAACTTATAAGATAAACACAATACACACTGATGCCAAAAACGCATACCGCAAATTATATGAATGTATTGTGTAGCAACGTCCAGTGTCCAACGATAGCTATAACACAATATGCTCATCAAATAATAATATTGAAATTAAAAAAAAAAAAAAAAACTTATAGTATTTTATTTTATAATAATATATTATATTATTTTACATTCGCTATATTTTCAATACAAAGAACATTTAAGAATCAAATCTTGTATAATTAATTGTTAATATACAAAGAATGCAAAAGAATATTTTATTATTTTATGTACATATTTTTAAAAACTTTTAATAGAACTGCAATGCAGTTTAGAAGAAAAACTACAAAAGAAATTAACTTTTCATACTTTGTGAATAGCAAAATATAATATTTTCTATAACACAATATTTATAAAATTCATACACCACCGCAACTTCAAAGAACGATAAAATATAAGAGTAAAAATAAAAGAAATAA
The DNA here is from genome assembly GCA_949318235.1 of Ecdyonurus torrentis. NCBI lineage: Eukaryota > Metazoa > Arthropoda > Insecta > Ephemeroptera > Heptageniidae > Ecdyonurus > Ecdyonurus torrentis. Next base: position 24,348,832 of record OX439129.1, read on the forward strand.
ATGTAAAAGAAAAAAGCATTGCTAATATATAAGTGATACTACAAATAAGCACAAAGCGAATTCAAAAATCTTACAGCAGATATAGAACATCAAACAAAAGCTGTATATCGGTCGACTATTTTTTTAAATGTTGTCTTTAGTCGACACAGAAGATAAGGAACATTCATGTAGTATTCTTCTTGTAATAAGAGAGTATTTCGCGTACATATAGTCATTGATCAACTTCTTATCTCGTTAGTGCACGACTTTCAACTTTTGTTCTCTGTTATTTTACAAACTTCGTATGGAAACAAAATAATATAATGTGAAAAAAAAAGTAAATTTTTAGACTATCAGGTATAAACACTAACTAGGGTATGATACTATAAAATGCTAATTTATTTTATTTACTAATACTTACAAATATAAAAATAAATTGTTATAATTAAAAAAAAAAAAAGGGTATATTAAACATCAATTTTTTTTTTTTTTTTTAATTTAAGAATTCAAATAATTTCTTTCTAATTGATGAAGCTGTAGGGTTAAATCACTATGCATTGTCATCAGATAACTTTTATTCCCAAGCTTGCAAGATTTTTTTTTTTTAAAGTAAACGTCATCAACTTTTTATTGTCTATACGTTTCAGCTAACGTCAGCATAAACTTATATAAGAGTAATTATTCTTTCTTGGTAATACGGCACATCGTCTTTAATTTTTTTTTTTTTTTTTTTTTTTTTTTCATTTTCACATGAAAGTTTAAAACTAAAATTTTAAGTAAGACTTTTATGTTTTAAATCATATGATACAGTTTTAAAGTTGCTACAAAAATGAGTTAAATTAATAATGTTTAACTTTTATAATAATAAATGTAACACACACAGTCTGTGGTTTAAAATTTTAATACCACACTATTATAAAAATTTTAACCTAATATTTTCTACAATTATATAATCTTAAATTTTGATCACAGTAAAGTATAGTAATAATTACAGCGATAAATTGCAATCAAGAGAATTATGAATATTTATTTATATAATATTTTTTTCTCGCCTTTTAGTTCCTTATGCTCTAATAAAAAACAATAAAGTATAGCAAAATATTTATACATAAATTATTAAAAAAAAGTGCAAGCAAAAAATAAGAATTTACTGGTTTATTATTATCATTGTGATTTCAAAAGAAAAAAATATTAAAAAGCAAATCTTTATTTGTTTGAAACTAATATATATATATAATCTTGATTGTGTAAAAAAAGCAAGAAAGTAAGTTTAAGACACTGAAATTTAATTCAACTCTATTTCACGTAAAAAACATTACGTTCCTCCATATTATATTGTTAAATATAAAATTAGAACGCATATACTTTTTAACAATTAAAAAAAAAAATTAAACAGTTAAAATGTATGTACTAATGTAATATGTGTAGTTAATTAACTGTATGTACTGTATTTTATAGTATTTTTAAATATCTAAATCAACACGTTCAACGCCACATTCAACGCACTAGAGATTAAATAACACAGTTTAATTAAAACTCAAAATATTACAGACATTAGAATCTACTGTTACTATTTTAGATTTTCAGAACATCAAATAGAATATGAATAATAAATAATAAATAATTACATTACACATGTAATATAGTAAGTACCTTAAATTCTATAGAGTAAATTATAACTACTATATTATACTGTAGTAATAGGTCCATAAAGTTACTCATAAATGAAGTATACATAAATAGCTTACATTTTTTAATAGATTACAAAAATGGGAACTTTTAATACATTATATATATATATATATATATATATATATATATATATATATATATATATATATATATATATATATATATATATATATATATATATATATATATATATATATATATATATATATATATATATATATATATATATATATATATATAAATTGTGAAGAGAAAATACAATAATGTGATAACTTTTCTAAAAACGACATAATATACCATCAGAAATGAAATTAACGAAAATATAGTAATAATAATTGCTTTGTATCACATGTGTACTGAACTACTTGTTATTTGAAAGATTGCAGCAGACATCATCAAACAATATTATATTTCATTATAGGTATATTATTATAGTATACAATAGGTATATAATATTATTGTGTTCAGTGTTTAGTTAGATATATATGTACATTTCAATGGTGGGGAATTTCTTTCCATCTAAATAATTTGTTGATGATATAGTCATACTTTAAAATTGTAAGTATACTGTAGTGTACACACAAGTATACTTGTTCATTACAACATAATAGTAATAGGGAGAGAGAGAGAGAGAGAGAGAAAATAAATAATATAACATAGTAGTATGTGTTCATTCATTACATTAATTACTTGCTCTATAATATTGTACAGTACATAATGTGTACATGAATATCTAGTTCATGAGTATAATATGTGTATAGCTACACAAATTTACACACAATTCACTATAACACGCAATATGATATTATATATACATATGAATGATTTGATAGTCAAAATATAATCACTACTACAGAGAACTGTTATAATATATATATAAAATTCATTTCTATAAATGATATGATGTAGTTTTATTCAATACACAAGTTGATTATTAAAATATATTTATGTTCTAATGCCAAAATATTTTGATTTATTGTATAAATAAAGTGATTTATTTATTATTATTTTCTGAAATGTATACGTACATAAAAAAAAAAGAGAAGAAAATAAAATAGTGAACTGGAATGTATAGAAAATATAACTTACAAATGTTATTTTTTTCAGTGCACAAATTGTTTAAAAGTAAACTTCATAAATAAATAAAATTTAATAAACAATTATTGTCTCATTTTAATTAGTACGTGTTCTCACTGCTCCTAAAATTATGCAAGACATTGAAATAGCCGTTCTGAAATAATAATAAATAATATTACAATCAAATAATATACTTAAATTGCTGTATTGACCAAAATAATGATATTATTATTATTATTAAAATAATACAATGTAGTTCTACGAAATTTACGTGGTATAAAGAGTTGAATAGTGCCTTTTTAATAATTATTGTCTTCTGTTTTTAAAACTACTGTTAGGTACAGTAATTTAAGCAATACAGCAGTTTAAAATTACATTGTAGTTCAGCAACTACAATGCCACACTACTGTGTACTGTACATGCCAAGGTACAGATATTCCAGACCATAATGGTATTAATTTTTTAAATAAAATTTCCAAACAAATATAGACGTATCGTTCTGAAATATTAAATAATACATAGAAATGTTATGCATATTTACAGTTAAAATAATAAGTAAATTAATGGAATAGCTCAATGTAAAAATAAAAGAAAAAAAAATATCTCATATACACGTCATTTTATCATTGATATAACTATTGCACTTGTTATTATACCACAATTATTAATATAACACTTCATGTATGTGTGAATTAACCCAGTGCTATATTATATTTAAATGTTTATTATACTAAAATACGTCAAATATAAACTGTACACACAATGTTTAATTTATCAAAACACATTTCACTCCAACTTTTTAATTACATCAAATAATATAATATAATAATATATTATTGTCATACTAATTATCAATGTTTTTTTTTATTATTATTATTTTTTTTTTTAGTTCACACTCAACCGTTTATGTTATGTTTATTATATCATCAACAAATATTTTGATTGGGACGACTAAATATTTAGTTTTATCAGTTCTATAAGCAGAATTAAAATTATTAATAATGAAAGTAATTTTTAATGTGTCAAAAAATACAGTTTTTTACATTTCTGTTTTTATATTATAGTACTTTCTTTTATCGATTAATCAAATATAAATACAGAAATGAATGTTTCTCCCCCTAATTTCCTACGCAATTCAGTAATGAAGGAAAAAGAAAATGAATGAAATGAAATTGCAGATTGTAATTTGTATATATACAAATCTTTCTTCTATTGCCGTAAATATCATGTATTTAGATTTAGATATAAACTTGCATTAATTATAAAGGCTCCATATACTATTTCCATGAGGCAATAGAATAAAGATTTTAATGATTGCTCATTGCTGTACAGCTCTGGCCATAAGTTTAAGAACCGGACAGCGGCGGCTGATTGCGGGTTGCCTATGCAAATCGTTCTAAAACTTTTGGCCATAGCTGTACATGATGGAGTAAAATATAATGGACTCTTACCCCTGAAATATGAATACATACAAATGAAAATGTACATTTCTTCATCATTTAAATAATATAATATTAAAAGAAAACAAATTAAAAGAGCAGTCTAAAAGTAGACGGAAAGACGTTTGCAATTTAAAATAAAATCTGTGACAACTTGTGAGATCTTATGGAGAAGACCTCACGTGCAAATTTAGTCGTATAAGGTGGTCACACACACACTCTCTGTGGTAGCTAGCCACACGGCGATGAAACACCGTGAAAGAAAGAAAAGAAGAAGAAGAAGAAAAAAAAGAGTATGTGAGAAAGGAATGAAGTGTCGCAATAAAAGGTTACGAGAAGGAAGATGACTAAAATGTCACGTAGAAAATTCATTGGCAGGAAGTTTGTGTGGGTAGTAAAACAAGCTATTGGCAAAAGTACTTTTCGTGTAAGATGACTTTAGTAACATTTATTTTCCACAATCACAACCGATGCTGTGTTATATAGAATAAAAAATATCTTATAGTCATGATTCAAATGTCATGAAACTCATTTATAATTTCTATTTTAGCTCTCATTAATACCTATAACAACATTATTTTTTAAAAAAGGGCGAGGAAAAAAAAATTAAACATATAAAGTATTAAAAAAATGTTTAACCTTTGAACTTTTATGAAGGGTCAGCATTTATTTATTCTCTTAACTACTTTTTTTTGCCATATTAGGCACAAAGAGAAGATGTAAAACATCGCGCTAATTTTGTAACTTTTTTTTTTCTTTTTAGCAATGTTTTAATGTTGTGTTGTAATTTTTTAATTACATTATAACTTTCTGAGGACAATATCATATTTCCGCTTCCTACTTTACTGCTATAATAATGTAGTTAAAAAGGCAATTTTCATAAGTAATGTAATTAATTAGGACTGCATATCAATAGCATGCATAGTTGCATAACTTATTGTCTTATAGTTCGACACGTTTAACTACAATATATAGAAAACTTCTCTTACTTTTTTTTTTATTACTATTAAACAAGTTCTTCTATAAGTTTATTAAGATAAAAAAAAGTTTATTTTTTATTTATAATCAAATTCAGATTCTTTTAAAAATATGAGCAATTTTATTAAATTTTCCGTACAAAAACTTAAAAATAATCTAATATAAAAACCAATAAAGAAAATTTATTTGTAATTTTGCTCTATAATTGCTTTATAAAAATATATTATGAACGTATATAGTTATAAAAAACTTGAAGATAGTATATTACATATAAACTAACTAGATTTGAATACATTTATTATAACATGGTTGTAAAAGCTAGTAAATTTTAGCCCTCTAGCTAAAATCACATTGAGATATGGTACCAATTTTCTGTGGAGACGAGCTCCATCGGTGTAACAAGACCATCAGGAACCGCACCCAGAACTGAGAATATACATCTCTCTGACCGTGCAGTGCTTCAATAAATTTATACCATCCGATTTCCTCTTTAGGGATTTAAATAAAAGTAAAGCAGGAAAAAGGCTAAACTTGCTTTATAACTTATGTCAAGGTAAAAAAAAAAAAAAAAGCAGATACATATAGTAACAAACTAAAATTTTACACTTTTTTTAACACGCTACCAAGAGACTAGTTATAACTTATAATATAAAACTGATGTAAAGGTGTGAATAACAGTGTTTTAAAAGAGTTAAAAAATATATTAAACACTCACACGCTCTTAAAATTTTTATATATATATATATAGAGAGAGAGAAGGGACATATCTGCACAGGTTTAATGTAACGTCCTTGATTCGAAATAAATATTATCGTTTCTTGTTTTAAAATTAAATAAAGTTATTTCATTCAAGGATATAATTTAATCTTGATAATTATTCAAATTTATTTTATAATAATAAAACTTAAAATGTAGGCGGTAATGATTCCAGAGTATACCTATCATATCAAGATAATGATATATTATAGAAATTTTAACATGGATATTCAAGTAGTTTTGTAATATTTTACATTTGTATACAATAATTTTGGCTTTTTAAAAACTCAATTTTGAATTATTAGCATCACAAAGTTCTACAATGCAATATAATGTATTATATATATATATATATATATATATATATATATATATATATATATATATATATATATATATATATATAAAAGATAAACATCTTCATAAAAAAAAGTAGTTAAATTTTCGTATACATTTTTCATTGCTTTAAAAATATTAACAGTAATAAAATTTTATTTCAGCCAAGCCCATAAACTTTTTTTAAAGTAAAACAATTAATATTAACAAACTTTATATTAATTTTATTGCCACAATTTTTTTAAATAAAAAATTTACTAAAAAAAAAAAAAAAAATAGCAACATTTATTTCTTAAGTATAGTATTTAAAATTATAATTTTAAAGATTATAATGGTAAAGTGAAGAGGTAGAGACTTAATAAAGGTTTAATAAAAGCTTACACAAAGTGTAAAGATTATTATTATATGTTAATAGTCCCCAGTGGTGTTCATTATAAATAACTCTTGTGTTAATAGCTTAAGTAACACCTGATACCAAGTATGTTTGCCTGCTTATGTACTTTCTGCATGCCACTATTTTATATATACTGCAAATAATTATTTAAATTTGAGAAATAAGGAACAATCTATAATGTATAATTAGTACGTACTATTATTTATATAATACTTTTATATATATAATATATACTGTATTATATATAATATAAAAACTACTTTGCTTATTTATACCTGCTTTAGGGTATCGATTTTATAAATACTGTATAGTGTATACAATATTCTATATTATTATTAAATATTATTATATCTATTATGTGTGCAATTATACATTTATATTATAATATTTAAAAAATTTCCCTGAGTAATTGTACAATAATGTAAGCAAGTAAATGACATTTCCGCTTAAAAAAAATACAATATTAATATTATTGTACAACATTTTCATAGCATGTTTTTGTTACTGGTTTGTTAGTATTTCTAATTATTTTACCTAATTTAAATATTCAAACGTCAAAATATTATACTAATATAAATACTCATATCAATTTATATACTGAGAATTATTATTATTAGAGAGAGAGAGAGAGAGAGAGAGAGAGAGAGAGAGAGAGCATTTTGAGAAACAATAATAAATATAAGACAGAATAATAATTTAATAGAAGCAGAGCATACGGTTTGCTTTTCTTTCCTTTTTCATTGCAAGACAAAATTCATTGAAATCCACTACACAAATGCTTTTAAATGATGACAATAATTTAACTTTATTTAATTCTGTTAAATTATTATATACATAAAATAACTGTGTATAGTTTTAATAGCGAGAGAAAATGTTATTACTGTTTACAATACTAAATAGCAATTTATAATTTCCTTTGTTTAATAGAATACTTAATCACAGAAAATTATTTTTAAGAAAAATAATATAGAACTTTTGAAGATAAATTTAAGTACCTAATTAATAAAGGGAAATTTATACAGTCTTATGAAATTCAGAGCAAAATGTTGAAAACTACCATTATTTATTAAAACATTGTACATAATATAATACTGTATGTATACGCTGTTACAAATAAGTTATAAATTTTCATTTACTGTAAACATGACATTACGATGCTAAACACTATATAATATGCATGCATAATATAAATATTATGTTACATTCTGCCATTTTGTATTCAAATAAATGTTAAAAATAAGTTTCTGGAAATCTGAAAACATTATTCTATACATAATTTTTTTTAAATATAATATAATTAAGATTTTTGTTCTTCTTCTTCTTTAGTGCATTTTTTTTTTTTTTTTTTTTTTTTTAAGAAAACAGGTCATGCATTTTTCATACACTTTTTAATAACAAGAAGCACGATTTTCAAAGAAAAAGTTTTTATCTTTAATATAAAAATAAATTCTTTAGAAAAATATTAAATTATCTTTATTGTAATTCTTTGTTTTTATGTGACAAATGTTACCAGATTCTCTCTCTCTCTCTCTCTCTCTCTCTCTCTCTCTCTCTCTCTCTCTCTCTCTCTCTCTCTCTCATATTTGTCCTACAGTATGAATGTTTTTTTTTTTCAATTTATATAACAAATTTCAACCAAATTGCATTTCATTCCAAGTCACGGTTGTATAAGTTTTTAATGAAGCTGAAATTGAAACCACATTTACCACAAAGATTAATCAGTGTATTAAAAGTTTGAATCGTTCGTTGAATGTGGTTGTATGAAAGACTGAAAACACTGTAACATGATTTTACAAAGCTACTAAAAAGGTTTTGGGTTAAATACAAACTTACTTGATTAAAAAAAAAAAAAAAAAAAAAAAAAAAAAGTTTAAATATATAGGTGTTAATTTGAGTTCCTGCCTTTCGTATTTAACATTCAATGTCAGTTAAAAAAAAAAAATTTTATTTTTAATGTAGCTTTGCAGCTAATACATTGTTATACTACTTTTCCTTCGTTTCCTGAACTTCACGTAAATAAATATAAATTTAATTTAATTTTTACAAAATTAAAACTGCCACACTTTGTATGTTATCACTTATCATCAATGTAGCGTAAAAAAAGTTTTTATGGTGAAAACTTTTCTGGGTGTACTACTTTATATGTTTTATAAGTACATGAATAAAGTTGAAAGAAAAAATATATGGAGTTTTTTATGCTCTCTCTCTCTCTCTCTCTCTCTCTCTCTCTCTCTCTCTCTTTCCTTAAGTAAACTAAAAAGAAAAAGAGTAACTAACCACTTCAAGTAAACTTTATCCATATAGAAAGTTTTTAAAGATTTGTTTTGAAAAAATAAACTTCAATATGACACGTTTTTATGGTTTTTGGAAAAGAATAATATTTATTTTCATTAATATTGAGAATCAAGATATAAATGAAATGATTTTTACGTATAGTCTTAATTTTTAATGACAAAAGTTACATTTTATCTCATTTGAACAATTTAACAAATATTTTTTCCTATATCTATATAAATATTAGCTCTGGATCAGATGCACGTACAGCGCACACAAAGCAACATTTTAGGATAAAAAATATATATATTACAAGCTACAAGATACGATTTCATATTATAGTTTAGATAATATAATATCAGCAGCAGCATTTTGCTTGCTTGCTTGCTTGGTACAGAGTAGGAAGGTCAGGTCACGAGTCTACATCACAGAATGATTGATGAAGTTGAGAAAGGGATTGGTCAGTCATGCCATATAGAATGAGGAATAATGATACCACAAAAGGGGTTCACTATACATAAACCCCCGTCTAAACCAAAGCACCAATTCACATACAAAAAAAAAAAAAAAGTTTGAATGTATCCAAAAGTATAAGTTTACGCACAGTATATTTTTTCTTCTTCTTCTTCTTCTTCTTCTTCTTCTTCTTCTTCTTCTTCTTCTTCTTCTTCTTCTTCTTCTTCTTCTCACGAAGCAATCTTTTTATGATCAAAAAAAGTTTGCCAGTCCCATCTGTACGACTAGAATATTATCTTTGCATACTTTAATATTGATCAAAATAGTTCGTGGTTTTTATATAATCACTTGATCAATTTTTAAGATTTATGAGACCATTAATTTAAAAAACATTTTTATCTTTGTATTAAAATTAATAGGTTTCTACATATAATGTTTTTTATAAGAAAATTAATATTAAATTGAAATAAATTGGATTAAACTGTACAGAATATACAAGATGAAATTGAAGTTATTTCATTTTTCTTGAAATATGAAGATAACAATTTTTACAATTTTTTAATAGAAGAAAAAGTTACTATATATCGGTATTATATTTTAATTACCAAAGTTATAAAGCAAATATTATTTAGAAGTAATTTTCATGTATATACAATATCCACCCAGAATAGCTGAATGTGTGTATGTGTATATAACAATATAAAACTTAATAGCACAATAAATACTTTGCCCTAGGTTATCAATTTACATAAAACTATATGAGTTTCTTCTATATTCTTAAAAAATAAAAATAAATACATGTTGTATAAGTTCAGTATAATATTACAAATAGGTAATCTTTTATAGGTAAAACCGTGCCTTTCGAAATGTTGTTGAAAGGAGAATAATTATATCGATGCTGTAGCAGAAAATATGAGTATCTTGTTTTTTATCACGTAATGCAAAATGTGTACCTCGTTGTTGTTGTTGTTGTTGTTGTTGTTTTTGTTTTTGTCATAGCATGCAAAATGTGTAACTCGGAGCGCCATTTTCATTACGTTTGGAAACGAATTACACATATTGCTTCCTTTGACAAAAAAAGAGATACATATTTTGCTGGCGGTGACGAAAAGCAAAATGTGTCAAAATACACATTTTGCTTCACGATAAAAAAAATGAGATAAACATATTTTTCACTTCAACATCGATATATGAAATTAAAGAACAAAAACTATATAGGAAAGTGTTTGCATAGCAATGTTCTTATACAAAATATTATATTGTTAACATGTAGTTCGCATTCAAATTACAATACTAAAAAAATCGACCCTTGTATACCGATATAATGGACCATGATAAGTAACAACAATACGACTTCAATACTATATACAATATATATGAAGAAATGTTGATTAATTCGACATTCAAATCGGTTAGACATGACATTTACGTCTCTATTATAACCAATACAAACGTAAACGGTTGATTGTCATACATGATTATTTTACGTCAAAAGAGAGAACATAAAAAATAAAAGCAAGTTTTTTTTATAATGTCATTTTTACATGACATATAATATCATTAATTGAAAGATAAAAAAAATTACATTTAATTTAAAAAAAAACAGCTTATACAACTTAAGCGCATTATTAAAATAAAATTTAATAAGTTAAGTACACATACAATCTATAAGAGAAAAATGTCAATTTATAAAGTATATTTTTATATTAAGTTAAGTGATTTATTTGTGTACTTTATTTTAGTTCACTAGTTTATTATCATTTCAGTACATTATAAAGAATCAATTTTCTTGTTTTCCTTTAAAATTATTTTAAACTTTAAAAGTAATAAATATTCTTAATTTCTCTAACTTTTATAATATTATTAAAAAGTTTTGAAAACTAATTAAATTTTTATTATTTTGTTTTACAAGTCTAAAATGTCTGGTTAAATAAAAAATTAGTTCACAAGAGGATGATTTTTTACCATAAAAATCCTCTAAAAAAAATCACATAAATTTTGCTAAGCCTCTAACAGGAGATATATTTATATATAAAAAGCTTGCAAGTTTACGATATAATATATGATGGGCAAGTATAACTTACAAGGCTCGCAGCATGTGCCCGGCATTTTTAAAAAGTACCTCTCAAGTATATTATTCAAACTATATTTAAAGCTTTCATTTCTTTTTTTTCTTTTTTTTTTCTTTTTTTTTTTTCACGATGCAAAGTTGAGATTGGATTTAACATAAAAAAAAAATCCTTTAGCTTTATTATGGAAGCTTTAGATCACAAGAGTTTTGAGGATTTCATAAAGTAATACGACCACGTGGTCACTATATATTTGAATGTGTATTTAAAATACTTTGAGATGCTGGAGGGCGTGTTTTGTGTGCGAGTATGTGTCTTCACATACATCTTAATACTTTACATTTATAGACATTGTATTCATTTTCATTTATTTGGCGTTCTTTAGTTTATCATCCTATACAGCAACCAATCATTTATAATTATATGTAGTGCACATTTTTTTTTTTTTTTTTGTCTTTTGTTATTAAACAAAAGACAAAAAATTAAAGTTATTCACACGTGAAACAGAACTAATTCACTTAACTTTGATATCTATGCATACCTGTTTAATATGATGTAACGCAAATGCTTGCAAATTGATAAATAGCGAGGAATGTACACTAATTGATAAATTTATTGTAAACTCGATTCAAACCTAAATTATATTCATATATATTTGAATGTTCTCTTTTATATACCTTATTTTGCCTCAATGAAACATTCCTTACTGCTTATATAAAATATACATAATATGCCATGCCAATCCAAAGATACAAAGTTATAACAATATTATAATAACTGAACGACGCAAAGCCTATTTATAAATCGCGAGACATGCTGAGGAAATCGCATCACAGCAACACGCCTTCTTCACACCTACGCGCAAGCACCTTTTTATTCAAAATAATATATCAACTATCATGCTAATAACACCCTCCTTTGCTTGTAACACATTTTTTGATAAGTTTCCAAATTTTTATTTTAACACAAAATAACTTCATAGAAATATTTTTGAAAGTTAATAATGAATTTTATATATACAGTGTGAATCTAAAATAATTCATTAACAATAATAATAAACTGATTCATTGAATTTTTGTAACCGTAAATATTTAAACTCAACACCACAACTTAAGCCGACAACATAACATTATACATTCACATTTTACCAATATTCCACATATTTGAATAAGTTTCGTTATAGCTATAATCGAATTTTATTACACCAATAGAAGTTATAGTTTATTTAAATCTCTTAACTTTGCATGACATTATAAAGTCGTACAATTAAGTATTTAAACATCCACAAGAAACATACATATAAATATATTTCTTGAGTCACTAAAATATTTATATTTTGCATGTGTTATTATACTTATTTTGCATAATAAACTTGTAAGTAAAATATTACACAGTTTAAAAACATTTTATCTCGTGTAATTTCTTTAAGACCGCATGAGTTAATAATATTATTATTTAATTTTTACCACTTCTCAGAGAAATATGTCAGGAGGGAACTCCTTCGTGTTTATTATTATTATTATGTTCGATAGAACAATGAATATTTAATAATCATATAATCATTACATGGTCTCCTCATTATAAGGTATTAATAAAATGAACAATTATGTTCCGTATTTTTATATGCTTGTCACGAACTTGCGAAGCTTAAGAATATTATTTTATATATTATTAATATAATTGACAATGTAGTCAGTTATAGAACAACATGACGCCTATTAAGAAAACCATTTAAACAATGAATATGTAATAATAATTATAACGTCGATAGTAAAATGAATTCATCAATTATAACAAGGCAAAAAAAAAAAAAAAAAAAAAAAAAAAAAAAACTGGAATTATTAAAGTTTATATGCTCTCTGTTTTTTATCTTCATTTTCTAAAGCTTCGCTTGCAAAAAAGTTTTAAATCATTCCATCTGGCTGTTTAGCGGACGATATTATTATATTTCTTTTTTTTTCCTCTCTCTTTAGCAGAGAACAGCGTTTTACTATATCTCATGCATGAGTACACCAAAGAGGAGATCTGATTATTCCACATGAAGTCTTCGGTTCAACTCCCGCAGATCAAGAGGAAAAATGTATTTTAACTAAAAAGCAATTTTTTGTCAACTTGAAGAAAATTTATGAAATTATTTCTTTATAAGCTATATAATAATTTTTTCTTTGAATTTTTTTATTTACAAAACATATTGCAAACATAGTAACGTATCATTCGCTTTGATGGTTTCCTTCGTTATTCTCTCTCTCTCTCTTTCTCTCTCTGCACATAACTTTGACAAAGAAAGCTACAATCAATAGTTTAAAACTGATGACATAAATTTGAAATATAATACTGTCATTAACACAAAATTACGGTATATAACATAAACTGAGACTTGTTTATTTTATTTTTTAAATTGCCGTTTAGTATATAATGAATGGAGGTATAGTAAGGAGAGAGAGACAGAGAGAGAGAGAGAGAGAGAAGTAGGTGAAAATTTTATATTCATACTATGGCATAAATTTGTGTTGTTTTTTCTCTTTCGTTTGAATTACACCCAAGGGGTAGAAGTGGAAGAAAGAGGTGGTGTTGCTTTCAGTTTTCTTTCAGTTTTTTTTTTTTATTTTCTTATTTTGCTACCGGCTTTTGCGGCAGTGGCTGGCATATACCTTACGTCAAGTTCACGCTGAGAGAGACGTAAGGTGAGGAGGTGCTTACAATGAGTTACATTCTTGCTCACCTTCACTTTTGCTTGCGTTATTTGATGGCGCTCCCCGCTAGCAAAAGGCTCGCGGGATTGGTATGTAAGATATTATGTGCACAGTTTCCGTAAGTAGCAATAGTCTGTCTGCTTTCTTATACTGCAATACAAAACAAATGGGTTTGCTTCGTGCTATATACAGACTGCACTAACATATAAATAATTAAAAATAATAATGATACTTTGTTGCTATATAAAAAGTCTATCACTACTATCAAGTAATAAGTGAGGGGAAAAGAAGTAAGATCATTTTATGAGCCGCCGTCTGTTTTTGAGTCACCAACTTGTGCCGCGTGCCGGTGCATTTAAAGTGCTTATAAAAGGCTCCAACAAGACAGGAGAACATTGCCCCTATCTCAGTTAAGCCTTACTCAAGAGTTGAAGCACACACACACACAAAAAACATTTGAGATTATGTGAAATACAAGACGCGAGATGCCAATTTGCTCTAATAATTACAACCATGGAACAGCTGCTACTGGATAGTTGATGATAATGCTATGTTGAATCATCTGGTACGCAAATTAAGCTTTCTAAAGCAGAACAAAAATATTAAAATTATAATAATTGATGTTAAAAATTAACAAGTGTACTAATAACTTTGGCATATTTATTATACAAAATTCATATCTTCAGAATTAAAAGCAATCAAAATTAAGAATGTTAAAAAAAAAAAAATTGTAATACAAAAATTACATTAAAATAAAAATTGTAACAAGTAGATTATTAATATTACATGAACTTTGATGTGTTAGTGTTGTGAATGTGTTATATTTTTTTTATATCATATTTTAAGAGAATGAACAAACTTTAAAGTGTTTATTTCTCTCTCTCTCTCTCTCTCCCTCTATAGTACCTCTAGGGTGTCTGTCAAAAGAGAGAGAAGCAATAAAAGTTACACGTGAGATATGACAAGGCAAAGTTGGAGACAATTAACATCTTCATAATATTCTATCCTTGTTTCAACAAGCCTGCAAGCTTGCAATATTATTATAACATTGACTTCGTTCGACATTACAAACTTTTGTGTGAGATGTGTAGCTACTACTGCTATGAATATTAATTATATATCACAACTATATAGCTCGCGCTCGATTAAATTATATAATAATAATAATAATAATATATAACTTTATATAGACATATAATATTAAATAAACTTTTTAACAAACTTAATTATATTTAGTTATTGCAATAATGTAATTATAATATTATTAAAATGTTAAGATACAAAAGTTTCAACTTCATTTCATATAGCATTATTATTATTTAATTTTTTTTTTATAATGATTTAATAAAACAGTAAACTAAAATCCAAATAGTAATTTTGTTGCTGTTATCATTGTGATATTTAAAATTAAAGTTATATTTGCGTCAATTTTTCATCAAAGTGACTAGCAAATTTGAATATTACAATTACATTTTAAATATTTAATAATGTACAATTAAATACGATATTTAATTCATTATTGTTAACACATTTAATACTACGTATATTATAATGGCAATAATAAACTTTATTTTGCAAAAATCATGTTTACTTTCATACGATTCTCATAAAAGCCGCCGTTAATTATTATTATTATTATTCTCACAGAAAGAAAACATTTCAAACATTATGATGCACCATACAGATATGCACTTCCAGTATAATAAAATATATTGTTGATGGGTGATCTATAGTTAGAATTGTAAAATTAAGTGATTTCACAACATTTTTAGTAAGACAAGTAAATTTGCTGAGACAACAGATAACTCATCACTCTGATTTTTTGTTTAATTCATCAAACCTATATATCGGGACATGGCAACTGTAAATAATAATAATAATAAATGTGTACTTGTGATCATTACTATAATATATTACGATTTAAAGTAAATAAGCGCAAAATTTTCTCATAAGTAAACCACATTACAACTTTAAATTGGGCCAGTGTTTGTGAGTGGTAAAATATATCATCACAATCATGTAATCACACTGAGACATATGTCTATTACCTTATAGAAATACCGTGTATTTATGAAAGAAAAAAAAAATTAAATGTGCTGATTTAGTTTAATTATTATTGTAAATTATTTTATGCTTACTAACATTTTTATATTATGTTGTTAAAGCACCCACTGATAAGACTTTATTGTCGTGGTGGGACTTATGTATAGATTTATTTTTTATAAATAATAACAATAATAATAATAAATGAAGTATTTTCTTAAAGGTATAGAAAACATGAAACATTGAATCATTAAACATAAAATGGGATCTACAAAACTGATGATAAATGTGGCCCCACAAGAGACCGTGAAAAAACTATAAAGTATGCAATTTTCGTCAATATTTCTGTTTCTTTATGACGTCAGAAACATGCAAAAACTAGTATGAAAATGTTGTGCAGGTTGCATGAATCGAAATTTTCTGATCACAGTTGGATTTTGAGACCAATTAATGTTATTTATGTAAGTTCGATCAAGTGTTTTGTGATATAAATACTAATGTTTTCCTGTTGTCTAATATGCCTTTAATTAAAGTGTATACATATGAATGCATTATTTTGCCATACGGCAATAAAGTACAATTTTACAACGTTTATACATGACAAGGCTATAGAATTGTAAATAATATTGAGTGAGCTTATTTTATTGCCATTAGAAAATAAACATACTATACTATCTGCAATTTATATGAAGCAGTATTTTATATAACAGTATTTTCACTGTATATTATATATAATCATTTAAGTGACTTTAGTTCTGTAAGAGTTTCTCAAATAACCAATGATATAAAGTAAAGAGGATTAATATAAAGTTGCATTTGTTGATGGTTTTATTGTTATTAAAAACCTCATATAGTATATAGCGAGAGATTCAAATATAAATACTTTAATCACTTATCCGCAATGAACGATAAATTTACAAGAATTATGACAAAGTTTTTTTTTTTTTTTTTTTTTTTTTTAGGGTATTATAAAGGTTGTTCATTAATAATCTAAATATAGTCATATCAGCAAAATTCACCTTGCAGAATTAAGCGAGAAGAATAGACATTGCAGAAGCGCGAAAGTTGAGACTTGGGCCTGACAACTTTGATAATTGAAGGATTAACAACGGATTTGCGAGACCTGTATATAGACTTAATTATATAGTTAACCATTATATAGAGTATACATCACTTAAATTTCTAATTGTTCAGCATGCAAATCGATTTCAATATAAATGCAAACACATATCATGTTTATTCACGATCCAATTATAGTAATACCACAAATTTAATCAATTTATTGATTAAAGAAAACAAATGTTATTCTTGCTAAAAAAAAATCATGCAGTCTTTCATTACGTATTGCTTTAAAATATATAGGGTGTATGCGCATGACTTCATATTTAATGCCCTTGGACGCCATACTGGAGTAATGAATAACATTGATCAGCTTAGGATAAACGTTGGCTATTTTCTTTACAAAATCGGTTAAAAAAATATTGTTTTTTCTCACGTACTTGAGATACAGGCAAAATGAGTAATTTTCCTATGCGGCCCATGTTATTGAGTGATCCAACAAGGCGTCAACTTTGACATGAATGCATACACCGTATACTATACATACTGTTTTACAAAATATTATATTTCTATGTAGCCTCAGAACATATAAAAGCAATGCCATGATTGAGTACATAATAGATTGCTTCGCGGAAAGCCTACCTATAATAAATGCAGGCGCACTCGCCATTTCTGATGTGCATGAACAGATCAGATAATACAGAGACGTAATCATTATACTACATGAACAAATCTATTCTGAATATTATTGTTATTTTTTGCAACTTTATAAAGTAATTAGATTTTTAGAAATAAAAGCATCATGTAACATAATGTATAAATAAAATAGAGTTGACAGTATAGCACATACATACACAGAAAGATAAAACACTTCTAAGTTAGCTTTAGAGTTACTATGTAAGACGGAGACAAGAAGGAGAGGGTACATTTAGTAGTTATTATATATGAAGAATGGCAAAACTTTTTCTGCTAGTTTAGCCCAGGACGTCTATCATGTCATACTATATAAACTTTTCATCGCTTGTAAAACATGTCGTAAAGCATACTAATAGCAGACAGAAACATTATATTATAACTTGGCTATATCTTAATATAGCTTTATACCACCATATAATTTAAAATGTAAATAAAAAAAAGTGTTGTTAATCACCATTATGAAAAAAACTTTTTAAGGGCGAATACATCTTAATGAAAATTAATCAAAAATATTCTTTCAACACAAAACTTGTTGTTTTTATCTCTTTTTTAAAGATTTTATTAATTCCAATTCAATCTATTATTTATTTATATTTTTAATCAAAATTATATTGTTAAAACCTTCAGATTATTATTGGTTTACTTAAAAAAAAAAGTTTAATTTTATGTTTCCCACATTTGAAGCAATATTCAAAATCTTTTAACTGTGTAGAGACCGGATTTTTAGGTGAAAATGGTGGCTGCGCCTGCAAAAATAGTAAGTTATTTACCTGCATAACAATCTGCTGGCGTGCGTTTACATAAATATTATTTCTAAACGTCTAGCAGTTAAGTACCAATTTTTTATAAACACACAGTAGATTGTGAAGCAAAAAGCCTAAATATGAAACTTGCAGGCGTAATTGTAATTTTCACCAAACAATCCGATCTTTTATAAGTTACACTGAATCCTGCTCATAATCAAATAAACATAGTATCATGCAGGACTCTAACAACAATATAAATAATCTTTGAACTTGTAATTAATAATATACAACACACGCACATACAGAATTATATGTGTGTGTTGTGTATATATATATAATTGTGGTAAAATTTAAGTTTTCTGAAGAAATTGCAAATGATGAAAGCAGCAAGCTAGCAAACACTTTTACCACAAATAGTTAGTGGTGCGTTTTGGTGTCTTGAGAATGCTGAACGCCTTAGTATGCCTGGTTGCCTATCCTATAGGATGAAGCGTATATATAAGAGGGTGAACACAACCACATAGCTCAAATTGCTTACACAACATCAGAAAAAAAGTGTTTGTCCTTTTCCTTTACTTGGACTAACCTTCAAAGCAATGGTGCTTTTTTTTTTTTTTTTTTTTTTTTTAAGTTTATTTTTACTTTGCTTGTTTCTATAGCAAGATTAGCAAAGTTTGAATTTCAACCAAATCTTTTCTAAATAAGGCAAGCATTTGTAATACGTACTTAAAAAGTACTTAAATAATTTATCGTTGTTTCTCCTGAAAGATATTAATATAAATTTTGTAAATATTTAGTCATGTTTTTTAATGAAATTTTCATAGTAATGTATAACTTTAGTATAATACAATTAAGTAATGTCCTCATGCTAAAGAATTGCATATCAAATGGGTACTGCCTTTGCTATATATAAAACTAAAATAAATTGCTTTTCTATTGATTATTAGATTATTATATAACATTGGTAAATTTACTGCGACAGGAAAAGCTTCTTTATAAATAATTATGCTGATTTATAATACTGCACATTGCAAGCACATTATATAAAAAAATAAATGCATTCATTATAGTATAAGAATGAAACATTAAATTGCTTTCATATCCTTGGGATAATGATATGACACAGAAAAATTGATTTTAATTTTTTTTTTTCCATGCACGTTATAATGCCAACGGCTTTTTTTTTTTTTTTCTTCTTCTTTTTTCTTAGTACTGCATAATTAAAAATACTGCAATGCTGAATGGTTATCATATTTAATTGTCAGAATTGTAGTTGTAAGGAAAAAAAATCTTTGATGTTAATGATAATGAAATTTTTCAAGATATTATTTTTCATTTTACATTCTTTTGATAGAAAAAAAAAACATAATTTTTTTTTATACACTTGTTGTCATCAACAACAAAGTTTTTATATAATTTTCTTTTTCCATTCATGATTAATTTTTTTCTTTTACATCTCAGGTAAAATACGCATAATTATATCAAAAACTTTTTATACCGCAAGATATAATATAAAAGAAATGCAGCTTTTTCTCTCTTTCCCTCTCTTTATAGTACATGCTATGAATTAATCATTTTTCAACGTTTTTTAACAAAAATGCAGAGAGCGTATAAAGTTACATCATCTTCATGATAATTACCACTTTAAAAAGAAAGTTATATTTCGTCGCGTACACCACCATATAAGAAGGAGAAGAGGGAAAAAAATGGTATACATATATAGTATAATTTAACAGAAATATATAGAAATGAATTTTTTCTTTGGTATAATAATTTTTACTAAGGTGGTGTATATGAATGAAGAAATAGCGGTATCTGTCTCTCTCTCTCTCTCTCTCTTCACCTTTTATGTGTATGTGTGTGTGTGTGTATGTGTATATATATATATACATACACACACACACTTACACACACATATATATATATATATATAAATATATATATATATATATATATATATATATATATATATATATATATATATATATATATATATATATACACACACACACAAACTCATACACATTACTTTACCTCATATACAACAGTTTTTTATACTAAAAGTTAGGAAAAGTTTGAATAAAGTTGAAATAAAAACGTATAGGCACAAGCATTTGGGCAAAGAACATGGTAACACATGCTGTGCCATATAGAGCTGTACGCGAAACACGAAAACTCAACAACATTTAATTTCACGTCATTTTGTAAAATGTGTTTTAAAATTTAAGAGTTGGTTGGTAGGTATATAGGTATACTGTAGGTAGGTAGCTCTGTAGTCTGTCCATGACATTTCTGAGGGTACAAATTAACTAAACTACATACATATGAAGGGTTGAAACATAACAATGATGGGCATTTTTCCAAAAATTTATTTTATGTTTCACTACTTGTATAATATACTGGTAGGCTCAGTCCCTTTGCAAGTTTTTTTTTTTTTTTTTTTTTTTTTTTTTAACAACTGAAGCAAAAATTTTATACTCTGTATACGTGTACGAATATGTATGTGTACATAACATATTTACAGACTTTAATTTTTAATTTTTTTTTTCTTTGGTGCTGTTAAAAAAAATGCGGTACTTATTCACTTCTTGTACTCTCACGTATACAGTACAATGAGGATATCCACCATATATCTACCCTATATGATTCTCCATATATACGTATAGATAAAATAGAAAGGCGTTCTTTTGTTGTCCAATATCATTGAGTATAAAAAAAAGTGAGAGAGCACAAATAAGAGAAGAAACGAAATAAAAGCTTAATGATCTATAGATATAAAAGTAGTGAGACTGCACGCAAGTTAAAGAGGAAAACTGTCATCATCAGCTTGCAGGGTCAGAATATACGAGCAACACGTATAGAACAAAGAAAGAGATGCCGCCTCGGTATATAAAACAAGAGAGAGCATTCGCATATAAGCCCAACCTCTCTATCTTCATTGTCTTTTACTCCCTATGGCCAATCTTAAAAAAGGATTGCCTCTTAAAAAAATTAAGCTGAATGGAACTCTAAACTTATCGCTCAAACTGCAATCTGCGAAAAATCTAATTTTGTTCCCTTATTTTGATTATTATATATATTATATGACAAATCGGCTAAAGAAAAGAGTTTTCACTAAATTTCTACATAGAATATTTTATGCTTGAAAACTTCTTAAACCGTATGGATTAATTAATAACGTTAACAATAAATCAGGAAAAAAAATTGCTCTCCTATAAACATAGGTGATAACAACGTAAAAAAAACATTAAAAAAACAAAAAAAAAAAAAAAACATAACACATACCCTATAATTTAGCTCCGCAATTAGCATTCAAATTTTGTCATATTTTTTACTACTAACAAGGTATATAGCAAGGCTATTCATATATATTTACGACATTTCAATCAGTTTTATCTCTCACGTTATAAAATATGATATTTAGTTAATTTATTAAATATTCTATAATATAATTTATATTCATAAAAACAAAATCACTATTTCTGTCTCACTTGCTTTCGTTTTCGTGACTTGAGCTTCAGAAAAAGAAAAAGAAAACAAAAATGGCATTAAGGATAGCTTATGTACAAAAGTCGCTTGTATCGGCTTTCAATTTGTGCCATGTTTTAGCAATGACTTTTTTTTACCCCCAGTTTTATCGTAATACTTGTTGACTTCACTTTAGCTTTGGTTGTTACACAATATCGTTATATCTAGCTTTTTTCTATTTGGTACTCATGAGACGATATATGAAAA
Source organism: Ecdyonurus torrentis (assembly GCA_949318235.1). NCBI lineage: Eukaryota > Metazoa > Arthropoda > Insecta > Ephemeroptera > Heptageniidae > Ecdyonurus > Ecdyonurus torrentis. The sequence continues at coordinate 24,371,254 of OX439129.1, forward strand.
ACAAAATTTCTCTTTCGATAAAACATATTATGTATTTTAGAATAGGCAATTTTCATAGTCATGGCAGAAGTCAAAGTTTGCAGTTCATATACTTAATTTGAAACGTTACACAAACTATTATTTCATAATAGCATCATTACAGTATGTGTGTGTTTTGGTCATCTATTAATTTCTTTAACAGATGCTATATATTATACAGAATTATTATTGACTCCTTTTGATCTTTTAAATATTCCATAATAAGAAAATACAGTAATAATAATAATAATAATAACGCGATAGAGACTTAAATAAAGGTTCCAAGCTCAAATTTTCGTAACAAAAAAAGACAAGAACATAACTCCAAGAAAGTTATATAGATAATAAGAATTTCATCCTACACAGCACAAAGCAGTGTTGCTAAAATGATGTGCCTGGAAATAATGGGAAAAAATGACAATCAATACGAAAAGCTTATATTCACGAGAGTATATTATACGTTTTGTCCAACTATATAAACATTTTCTTAAGATTAAGAAGAAAGAAATCTTTTTTAAAACTTCAAAGATTTAGGCCTATCGTCTGAACTAAAACGTAACTATTATGTGTTGCAGTATATCTTACACAGTACAGTACATATTGTACAGTAATATAGTATTATATATTATACTGTATGAATATATAATATATTATATTACTTGATGCATTTGATCATTCTAATTGCTTTAAACGAAACAATGAAAGCATAAAAAATACACAAAAAGTATACATATAAGCATATATACAAAAAAAAAATGCAAATACATTATTATCAAAAAGTATACTTCATGAAAAACAAAACGCTGTGAAAACAGAGGAGCAAGGACCTATTAAAAATACTTTCAGCCCTTACATAAAGAGCAAGGGCAAAAGAGTCACCTTTGTTCTTGTACCTGATTAAATGTTAAAATAAATTGTGTTGAACTTCATATACGTGATGTTATTAAAAAAAATGATATTCATTATTATTATTAACGCAACACTATCAAACGTCAACGAACATTTTTTTACATTATAAATATAAACAAAATGAATAACTACAGAAAACTCAAATCCTTTACTTATAGGTGTAACAAATTTAGATTACTTATTGTATAATATAAGGTAGTAAAAGCAACAAACAAAAAAAAAAAAAAAAAAACGTAAAATTTGATCAATTACATACAAAACCTGTTATCTAATTTTTTTTTTATCGTTTAGTTTAAAATGATTTATGTATCGTTTAATATGTATTGAATATTTTAAAAGGTGAAAAATGTGTTGTTTAACATTGATTGCGCACGGCAAACATGTTAAACATTACATAATAACGAGGGGAAAAATTGCTGGTCACTGATGTGTTATAAATGAAAATGAAGCTCTTATGAATAAGTTTTTTTTTTTTTTTTTTTTTAATTTTTAATATGCATACCTAACTTTCTGCTGTTGATATAGTTCTCTACAAAAATGATAGGAACGTGGGACTATAAAGTAAGAAGTATTAAAAACCTAATACAATTTTTCTTTTCACACAATTTTTCTTTCAAAATTTACTTAGAAATGGATACGGCTCAATGAGCGTTATAATACTAATAATTTGCTTAATTTAATTGAAAAATTAAGAGATACTGCGGTATGAAATTGCACAAAATTTAAATTATGTAATGCAGATTACGAGGATCAAAAATCTACTATGAATTACGTCTGGTGATATACATCGGCCCGTAAAAGATCATATTTTATTTTAAAAACAAATAAGTATGTTTTAAAAGGTATATACAAGGAAACTTGGAAACAGGGTATAAAAGGATGGATGCTGGATTTTACGTAGGCTGTATCAACCGCATAGCTAGGGGCACAACCCAGCAAATTTAGAGAACAAAGCATACATAAACCTTAATATCAAATAAAAGACGGTATCGTCCAGCATTTTGTGATCATGATATGTAATACTTTTATTTTTATTTAAATTCTGTGAATAACCTGTTCAAAATATCAATACAATACAGTACGTAAACTTATTAAGTAATTATACAATTGTTTTTCATCTCCAATGGAAGTTAATATGTATTTTGGTAAATAATATTACATTTTGAAATAATGTAGTAATGCACTGGGCAAAGTGTATATAAGAAGTATGCGTTGATTTGCTTTGATTAATATTTCAACAGTATTAAACTTGAATATCTGCGTGATGCACAAGGTTAAACATACATAGCAGGTTTCTTTCGAATAGTATCTCGATTCTCAAGGATATTGCAACTTCAAAATTTTAGGTCATAAAATTGAAAGGGTTGCGAGATATAAATATATATTTATACTTTTACATCTATGAGAATCGAACAAGTTTAAAAATGTTTCTAACTAAAATAAAACTATAACACTTGCAAATTTTATTAGAAAATGCATTATATCAAAATACAAAATTGTACCTACCTATACGTATATATTTTTTTAAACTAAAATAAATACAGTTGTACAGAAACCATAAAACGATACACATACTAAAAAACTAGCTTTTATTATTATTTTTATTTATTTTTTTAAAGAGCTTAAATCATACAATTTTAAATCTGATACAAATAAACAATAAGATGAATTAGTAGTCTTAACTAATTCTTAGTTATTGTGCAGTGGTTCATAGCTCGAAGGCACACGGCGCCAGGTCTAGCGTATTATGTTTTTGGCGGCCGCTGGTGTGGTGTGGCCCCAAGAGAGGCCTCGCTGACCTATTCGTCCCTCCTGCACTTATCCATCCTCTTATATATACAACTAGCCTTGCCTTTACTCTAATATCTAAAAGAAAACTATAACCATTCGTGTAGAGCAACCACACCCAACTTTGCAAAAATAACATAAATCTATAGAAATTTTAAATATATATATATTTTTATTTGTCAATGGTTTAAATTTCTCTATTATACTTCATACGCTGCGCTACTATATACGACTTTTTTTGTGTGCAAATAATTTTTATTATTTTTTTTTTTGTCCAAATTGAAAACGATTTACTTAGGAAAAATAAAGATTCTAACTAAAGTGTGTTATTCATTAAATTTTGTTTTATTATTAATATTATTAATTTTAGTAGTTATCAAAATGAAATGTTTTAAATAAGTTTATGGCAGAACTAATAGGTATAGAACATGAATATTATATATATATGTACTCCATAGTTTCTGGTAATTATTATATTGATAATTATCTACATACAACATAGAAAAAAAAAGTTAAGAGGCATGTTATAAAACTAACCATTTGATTGTAAACTAACTAAACTATCTATTAAAAATACAAATGAAAAGAATTTCTTGTGGGATTTTTAGTTTAGGGTTTCAGCATTAGCAGTATAGCCCTTGGCACTTATAATCTTTATAAATCGGTATGCATATCTTGACTATATTGTAATTTTAACTGTACCACCATTTATTTCACTATTGTCGTATTGTTACTGTTGAATAATAACTTTTACCCAAACTTTCTTCTTGTATTCTCTCTCTCTCTCTCTCTCTCTCTTGCAGTCTGTCATAATAAGCTACCAACTTTAAATTATCTTAAATATGAGATGTGAAAACTGTATAGAGAGAAAAGCACAAAAGTTGTAAATATTCATGAAATTTTGTCAACTTTATAGTTTGGCCATTTGTCAACTCAAGTGTTGAAAAATAAAAATCTTGATAATTTAAAACTCGGGACAAATATAACTAAAAATTAAAAAAATTATTTTCATCTTTCTAATTTTAGTAAAATAGAAATTAGTATGTATAATGGTTGATTGAATATATAGAGTTGTCAATATCAATAATATAATAGACTTCATTGATAGCTCTTCACCATGAACTAGTATAATACGACATGACTCACAAACACGATTTTAGAACATGGTTCTCACAGTTAATTTGACTTCACAACGAGTTTGAATAACATCATAGTGAAACAGCAAGCAAATAATATAGCAACCAGCAATGCTTTTACTCGTCATTCTATACTATATAACACAAAATACCCAATTCCCCCTTTATGTGCCCCCCTCTCTCTTGAACACCACATCACAATACTCTGGTATTAGCTTCAATAATATGTGGTTTCTCTTGTCAAACTCAATGATCCAAAACAAAATTGAGTAAATAAATCTTTATATTGTAATACAATGTGTATAGATATAATGGTGTGACCATTTTTTTTAACATATAATATTAATAAAATAACGATTTTATTATTTACAAAAAATTGCTGCGGTCTCAATTACCGATTTATTGAGTGTATATTGTTGCCAAGTTTATTAATTTATATATAGCACAGATAAAGCATGCATTTTTTTTTCCAAATAAAAATATATTTAATCAATAATATAATAAAAAATATGTGGTATACGTATCATTATTGAGGAACCGTAAACAATATTTCTTACAATTAGAGAACTTGATTTTTATAGAATTTTATAAAAATGATAACACGATTTTTTATATAGAATTATCCCGTTCCGACTGATAACATAGTTACGAAATTTGTAATAAAAAATGTATAATTATACTGGCTTGTGGACACTTTTGCCTAACTTTCTTTAATAGTTACCGTACTTGTAATTATGTTCAATAATGACTTGAAATATATATATATATATATATATATATATATATATATCAAAATATTTCAAATTGAATTTGTTAAAAACTGTGCCATTTCAAAAAAAGAAAGAAAGAAAGAAAGAAAAAAAAACTTTCGATGTAAAAATAAAGTTGTAAAGGTTTTCTATCCATGTACAGCATCAGTCTACAATAAATAAATACTGTAATAATAATAATACAGGAACTTAAAATGAGGGCGTGTGTGTACTTCTTACTCAGCAATTAAAAATAACAATGTATCTAGTGTTTAATATAATAAAATATCATCTCAAATAAATTTTAAAGTTGGTTCTACTGTATTTGATTCCATATTCACGTAGCACAAGATAAGGTAACAGATAAAAATCGTAAAATTGTTTTTGATATGGTTCTGTACTGGATTATAAAGTCTCTCTCTCTCTCTCATTTATCTGTCCATCTCAGATAGGGGGAAAAAATGAATAAGTACATTACACATTAGTCCTAAATACGAATTAAAAATAAAATATGCATGTATATTTAAAAATAATAATAATGTGCAACCACAAAAGGATAGTATTGGCTCATTCTTCTATATAAATACGGGTAAAAAATTAGCCACTATCCAATTAATTATTTTAAAAGACGAGTTTTATTTTTAACGTATGACACTCAATCTGCTCTTCAAATTGTCTGACACCTCACTAAATTTGCTTATATGTAAATTTCTTTATTTATACTACACAGTGTCACATAAAAATTATAAATTTATTGGAATACACTAGTCTTTATATCTTCTTCTTAACAACACTAATTAAACCACTTTTGTTGATTTTCATAGTTTACACGTTAAAAATAATAAAATTATACAAATGTATGTATGTACATACATTACTATCTCTATGAAAGTCCCAAAACGATGTTAGGCGTATACTGGACAATGTATTTGTGTGCGCAAGCATGGCACTAGCGCACAATTTCATGCACCCCTTCCCCCCATTCAATTATGTGTCTAAAACAATGTAATGTTACTATTACACTTTACGTTTAAAAGGTTATTAGTTTACCTATACTAGCTGTGTTGATGTTGATATAGTATTTTGTCTATGTACTGTACCTTACAAACAGGCACAATTATATAATGATCGACAGTCTAATGGCTTTTTATGAGTTGTTTAAATGGAAAGCAATTAATGGCACGTTGAGAAATATAAATTTGAGAGCAGTTTTAATGTCACCATCGGAACCGAGTCTATATCCTAAGTATCGATATTTTCGTGGTTCAGGAAATTAATTGTGCCCGGACCATATCCAAACCATTGAACAATTACCAAAATATATTTTATACTTTTATTTGTTTTATTTCTATACTTGTTCAAGATTGATTATTATTAACCATTTAAACTCCGCGCTTGTACAGTCTAAATTTAATAAATATTCTTATTTTAATTCTTATAATAATAAGAATTCTATAATTTAACTGTACACAAAACTGTGTTTGATAAAAAAAAATAAAAAACAACAATGTGTTGAGTAACACGTAGAAATATTTTTTAAATTCATGTATTGTACCGTATGTATGTTTGTCTCTCGTCGGCATCAAATAAATATAAATAATACTGTATCCGAGATTAGTTATATCACACGTTTATCTGCTAATATCACTATTTTTGAGTGCAACTGATAATCGACAACCTTTTGCCCATATAGGTAGTGCAGTACACATACAATATGTTCCTGTCATGTAACATTATATTCTATGCACCTTGGAGTGCAGTTCAAAGCAAATAAGTTATTCTGACAGTTCCCCTGTGCATTTTAATCAGTGGTTACTGGCGTAGCCAAGATTTTTCGACGGAAGGGGTCCAGCCTGTAGTGAGGGCAGGTAAAGTGGGAGTAACACCTCCCTTTACACCCATGCTTTTTCAGACCAGGTGGGAAGGGGGGGGGGGTCTGGGCCCCCCCCCCCACTGAAAACGCCCTTGATTTCAATATATAAACTGTCAAAAACAAGTAACTTAAATTTGATTTAAACTTCATGCAATGCAAAGTTTATATAAAATTTATTATATTTATACCGGTATATGTATGACCGACAACACTTCTTGAACATAATCTGCCGATCGAGTGCTGATAGGGCCCGGCAGACGTTAGTATGTCACATATCATACATGTATGATAATGTAATTAATATGTACATATAATGTTATACATACCGTAAATAGGAAAATATAAACATACTGTACATACATAATGTAATATGCACATAAAGGTAATAAAAACTGTCATTTAACATGGTTTCACTCAAAATTTAAAATGTCACAATTTGTGTCACAATATGTAAATTTAATTCAGGAGGCAAGTAATACCATGCTATGTATTTAAAAAAAAATATGTAGGATCCAAAACTTTATATCCAATCCATCATGGTTTCAAATTTTGAATTCTACCGGGTCCATTCCTTAATTTGACTTTTCAAATTGAAATTAACATACAATTAATAACACAAGACAATGTCAGGGAAACGTATTAATAAGAAAATATAATTTCATTATATAATTCTAAACTTTTGCTTTAATTAAATTTTTATTTCCAAGAAATTATGTAAAAACCAGACTTGATTGAAGACCTTGGAATGTATTAAAAATAATTTCTGAGAAATCAGTCTATGCTTAAAATCCTTTGCTACTGAATTTAATTAAACAGAACTTACCTTCAATATCTTGAGTCCTCTTAAAGATTTGTGAGTAGAAAAACACATATAAACAACAAATTTTTTAGAACAACAAATTTCACGAGTGCCCACAAGATGATTCTAAAACGTTTATGTTTTGTTGATTCGACAAAGCGCCCTCATAGGTATCTGGTCATTTTTGGTACTAATGAAAACAACTTTTCTACAACTAGTGCCATCTATTAAGGGTTGCAGCAGGGTTGCAGTTGAAAAAGGAAAGCTCAAAACATGGATCAAAATTCTGAAATTCAAGATTTGCCCCCACACCCTTTTTTTTTTCTTTTTTCAAATAAATACTATTTCAAATTCCATTCATTTTTAACAAATTTGTCCAAAATTTAGTGTCACTGAAAAAAATAATAACTTTTAGTTAAAAAGTAAAATCACTTTTTCTTTCCGGCTTTAATCAATCATCAATTTTCTAGATCACAGGAGGAAACTTAAATTGGGTGTAAAAATATTAATAATAATTTAATTAAGCTGTTGTAGTTAATTTTCTATGGTTCCCTTGGACGGGTAGGTAAATACCGAGACAGTTCCCATTAGGCCACAGCCGCCAAACCTTCCCTTCAACCCTTCATCCTACCTCCTATCTCCCCCGTACTCGAATGCTATAGCATTCTGAGGAAATTGACAATTCCATAAATAACCTTCAACAAGTGCATTCAGTGCATCTTGATTGTAAGGAGAATGGAAGTATAGTGGCAAAAAAAAAAAAAAAAAAAAAAAAAAAAAAAAAAAATTGACATTACCAGATTAACTGTAAGCACTCTCAGTTCTGAATAATTCATTGTATCTATCTACGTATACGTAGTCTATAATATTTATGACTTTTAGGAATAGTGTCCCAACATTAAACAATATCAATGCTATATAACACATGGATTTGATATGTTTTTTACTGGTCCACGCTTCCATATGCCGTAGGACAGAGGGGGTCAAATGCACATGAATGTAATCCAGTAGAAGGTCTCTGTCATAGACGTAAACCGTTCTGTCGTTCTGGGCAGAACAGTAACCGTCAACCGATTATGAAGACGTCCACATCCAAGATCCATGAAAAAAATGTGTGCAGACAAGCCCCGGAACGAAATATCACCCTATCAGCATCTTCACTATTTCCACTTTACTAAACTATGACTTATGGTATGGACAATATGTCCTCTTTTGCGCGCACTCCACGTGGTGAACGATTTATGAAGAGATGGATTTAATGAAAATGAAGCAGGTGCCTGGTGAAAAGAAATTGGTGGAAAACGAAGACAATAGTTTTACAAAGGAATAGTGGTTAAAAGGAAGACATAAAAACAAGAAATAACAGCACAATAGGGAAGTTTACAGGCACCGGCACAGATTCCAATGCATATTTCTCGTCATCTTGCACGGAACCTCGTTAAACACATGGTAAATCCATTACACCATGTTGTGTTGTTTGTTTCTCTACAATCATTATCCGGAATAAAATATGGAATGGGTATATTCAACATAAATATTAAAAACACTTGCAAAAATTACTTTGTACAGATTATTTTATTTACAATTAGTTCAGTCCTGAACAAACAGAACCAAGGCAAAAACAACATAAAAATGCCACTGGAAATTTTTAGCACTTAATATATCAACTAATAAATATAAATAACAGGGAAAAAATGGATGAGACATGCATATTCATAGCGAAAAGAAATAAAGAGTCACAAATCATTAAAAAAAACTGTCACAATTTAAGTCTTTCAAATCTAAGCTTGGAGAAGTTAAATGATTTATAAAATATTAAACACTTCACAAGAGCTCCCTGTAGTAAAATTGGGAAAGTAGAGAACAATAATCTACAATTATTTCTTGCATTCTTAAATTTCTTCAAGCAATAAACCAGTACTGTCAAAATAAATCCAGCTTGTATTTATAGTTTAAATGTATCCATGATCTGGACTTGAAAATCATGATAATTTGATAATAATCTTATTATTTGAAATTTTATTTGTTATCATTCAATCCAAGTATATTTTACCAGTTTCAGATCTGGATTATACAATCCAAATACATTTAAACTTTTTTATATCAAGATTAATTTTTTCCATTCTGTATTTTGTGGATTTTTGTTAAATAAATCTGAATTACTTATATTAGTATAGGTTTTTATCCATTATCTCAATTTTAACAGTACAATTTAAAGCCATTATCAATGCTATAAAAAAAAAAAGTCATTATTAAATTCAATAACATTCAGCAGTACTTCAATATAGTTCAGATTTAATTCAGTTCTAATTAGGTCACTGGATAGTGATATTTATTGCAACCTAATATTATTCATAATTTAAGTTACATTCAAAAGAAAACAAATTTTGTGTAAAACATTTAACAATTTTGGAAGTCACCCAAGTCACACACAGACCAGTTTCTAAAACTCAAGCATTAAATACTATTGCATATTATGGAAAGAAGTAACTTTCATAGACCGCAAACATTCATTTTCATTCCAGTTTGAATGCAAATTTAAATTTGTCACTAAAGTTGGCCAATTTGATCCACAGGTAATATTTGTTTGGTTTGGAGGTTTCAAAAGATGTCCCCTTACCTGTCCCTGTCCTGAACCCCCGCTCTTAAGCAATGCCATTACCAACCGTTTTAGAAACAGCTGTTTGGAAAGTTAGCCACACCATAGCTAGCCAGCTAAGCCAAACAAAAATTACATTCCCTGCCAACATCAACTGTGGACAAGGCGCAGGTTTCTTGTTGATAGACTAACAATTCAACAAATATAAAATCAATTTTCATATGTTGCAGCCTAAAAGCTGTAGTTTTTGCATTCAAATAAACCAAACAAGAAGCCATTACATTAACTTGGAATTTAAGCTTTCATCGTTCCCCACAGTTTAATTTAAAATGAAGGTTCTATGGGTGTAGGCTGACTGTAAAATTAAGACTTTTCAAAAAGCCTGAAGATCTATTAATAATTTTGGTTTGATATTATGATACTTGTTACTTTTAACTTAACACTGCTTCATTTAATGTTATCAAATAAGATTTGAATTTGAGTAGGTATAGTATCATATCCAAATTATTGATATTCATTTGCATTATATTTTTACTTATTACAAGTTCAAACATATACCTATATAAAAAAAATAGTAAAAAAAGCAATTTATTCCTGACTATTTTTAATTTATTTTAACATAATAATACTAAAGGCGTAGAACACCTTGAACAAAAAACATGTCTAATATCCTAACATACCTAAATATCAATGTTGATTTAGCCATTCATTTATTTCTAATTTATTTTCCATTTCTAAAATGGCAGCTGTGGGTTTGTTACGTCACAGCTTGCCTGTTTCCACACACGTGGACTAGTGAGATGTGACGTCACAATCGCCCAGCTGTAATTTTGCGAGTGGAAAATAAATTAGAAATCAATGACTCCAGCCAAATCAAAGTTGATATTCAGGTATGTTAGGATATTAGACATGTTTTTTGTTCAAAGTTTTTTGTTCAACGCCTTAACAATAGTTTACAACAACGAGTTTTTAAAATTTTAACTAAAATAACAATTTAATTCAGGTTATTGTTTTAGAATTAAATGAAACAGTAAAAAAAAAAAATAATAAAAATATAACATACTTGAATATAAATGTCAGCAAATGTAAATTTTTATTTGTTTAGTTATTATTGGCCTAACAATATTATTGTCATCACTTTAACATTTTAATGTAGAAAGTAATGCCAATCATTGTATAAAAATTTATTTTGAAGTTTAGAATAAAAAAAAAAAAAAAAAAAAAGATACACATATTTTATAATAAGAAAAGGAGAAGAGTGTAGGAGGAGGAGGGGTATACTGGTTTACATGCCAGTATTATCACTGTTTCTCAATGCATGCCTTTTTAGGCGATTCTTCATTAGCACTTGAAGAATCCTCAAGTTTTCTTTTTACAAGTTCATTTAATTTATTCAATTGAACAATGTTTTCTTGTGATACCACAGTAGCACTAAGTGTACTTTCAGCAGCACTAGCACTGCAGTCTGTGACTTTACAAGTCTGTGATGTTGAAAGAACAACAGTTTGATTGGAACTTTGTGTAGTTTGTGATTCTGTTGTTACTTGCAATGATTTAGGAGTAGTGTCAGAAGTATCTCTATTGGAATCAACACAACTTTCCTCTATTTTACTATCACTAGTGGATGCTTCTTTCATATATTTTTCTATGTTTTCTTTTGGGGGTACTAAATCTTTCTCAGAACTACTTTTACTCAAAGTTGGGAAAGTTACATTTGGAAGTTTAATATCAGTCACGTTTTGTTCTACCATTAGCTGTTCTATTAGTTTCGCAATTTGCTCCCTCTTGCCACTAACAAGGTCCTCTGGAAACCAGTTCTGTAGTGTACGTATAGGCAACGTAAAATCTTCAATGGGATTCTGCAATACAAATAGCATAACATAAATTTCAATGACAATTTATAAAGTCAGATGTTTCGTGTTTTGTAGAATGTAGTATTATTATTTAAATAATAATAATAATTGGAATGTACACATAATTGTGATAAAAACATTTTACCATTTAGAACTCATGTTCGTAACCCTGTAACCTTGCCTCCCAAAAATGTGCAATTTCATTTAAAAAGCATTACTTAATCATTTTTTTTAAGCAAAGGAGCAAAAACAAAAAAAAAAAAAAAAAAAAAAAAAAAAAAAAAACAACTTAATGTTATTTTTATAAGAAAAATATGCAATACATTCAGATAGTAAAATTTGGTATCAAATTTGTGTGTACATATCGGTGTTGTTGCAAACAAATTGTCTCGTTTTTTTGTCATGTGTAGCAAAATGACTATCTCGTTCCTGAATGTTATGTAGATGGCGCAACAACATGTAGTAGTTCGCAACAACATCGATATGACTTCTTATCAAAAGTGATTATCTAAATGGACCCTTGCTAAATTTCAAATAAAATGTTACTAATGAGTAAATTTACCTCAAAGAAACTTTCAACATATTGAAGCATGAAGACTCCACAATCTGTAAAGTTATTTTGTTGCGGCACTTTGGGACATGTTCCTCTTATATCATCCTTATCAAAAACTCTATCTCGGCCTTCCTTGTGCCTGTGTTCAATTCGAAGGTAATCCCTGAGTGTGGCCACAACTCGGCTTCTACCAGTCCCAGATAGGGAGTCAAAGATCAGGATACATGGTCTGAAATTTTTAAAGAAAGTTAGCTGCAATACTGGAAAAATTATAATAATTAAGAAAAATACTAATATAAAATATTACAATCTTTTCACTTAGTATCTGCAATGTGTTAATATTGTTAATATAATTTATAAATATTCAAAATGTATTTATTGAGACATCATTCATGGTAATTAGACTTACTGCTTAATGGGTACACTTGATTCTGAGTCTTTTGTATCTGTCTTTTTCTCTTCATCGTTCTTATTTTTTAATTGTGTTTTGTCTGTAGATTCCTCATTAACTGCTGAATCAGGTGTTTCACTAATTTTATCCATGGATAAATGAGCTTTCTCTTGGTCAACCAGCATGGGCGGTGTATCAGTTGACTGTCCATCAGATTGTTCAACAGAAGATTCCAAATTGGACTGATCAGCAGGAAGTGCAGCTGTGGTTGAATCTGGTTCACTACTGTCAGAGTTTGAACATGTTTTTTGAACTGTGTCACTGCTTGTGGAGGTAGCATGATCAAGAGAAGAATCAGCAAGTGGATCCTTAACTTCTGTTTGATGCGGATTTGCAGGTGAACCTTCTTCTTCATCTTCTTCACTGTTTACCAGTTCTTCCTCGTCCCCCTCTGCCTCGTCACGATCTGAACCATCACTGTCTAGAATAGACACCACAGACTGAGCAGTAGCAGGCAGTTTAGTACAAACATTAACTATAGATAATGGCATGCCTTGTTTCAATGTTATTGTTGTACCAGAGTTAAGATGTGCTACTGTGGTAGAGCCAATGTTAACAGACTGAAGAGTTGGAATGTCTACAGTTTTAGTTGCGACTTCAGTATTACTTGTTGAATCTTCCTTGCTCGGCTTAGTTACTTTAGGACGACGCATTGGTAGTTTTGGCTGACACTGAATAGGGAGGCCATCACTCATTCTTACACATCCTTTTAGACCAGGGAAGCAAATAATGGCTAGGAACCAATGTGCACTGAAACAAAAATTTAAGCATCATAAATTTAAAACAATAATAAAAAGAGAAAGGAAAGTAAAGTAACAGTAGTACTTGCACACTAGAAGACAGAAGAGCATGCGTAAAAATAAAATAACTTGTAATAATAAACTTACTGCTCATTAATGGGAATGACGATAAAATCTTTTTCAAAGATATTGACATTCTTTGTCCAGCTTTTGACCCTTGCATGTCTTTGTTCAGCAGGTGACAACTTGGCAAGCTTGGTATCTTCAGATTTGCGAGACAGGTGTCTTGTGGTCAATCTCTTGTAGAAAAAACTACTAAATACATGGGTTCTAAGCTGATCTTTCTCAGACAACTTGCTCTGCATCAGGTACCTTAAAGTTAAAGTAATTACAGTTAAATGATCGATAATATTAATAAAAGATGATAGAATAACACATAGATAGTAATATCAGCAAGGGCCTTACCACAGTAGAAGTTTTATGGAGAGGTCGAGGTCTCAAGTGGCAACTTAACTATCACGTGAGACCTTGACCTTTTCATAGAACTTTTAATGTGGTTAATTCCTTGCTGGTATTTCTATCCTTTACTTTAATATTCATCCTAACCGCGGTGGTGTTTCCTTAAATTAAAAATAAAACATAGATTTGATAAATTGGGAATTAGGAAATTAAATTTTTATGGAGCCTTGCATGAGAAAGAAAATATTCTAGCCGGCTCTAAAATAAAATGCAAGAAGCATTTATAAAGCAAAGTGGTGTACTTCAGCATGTTCATTATTACCTATGCTTTAATTTTTGTAAAAGGTGAGCTTACGTTTTTTTTTTTTTTTTTTTTTTTTTTTTTTTTTTTCCCCTTTTGCATTTAGTGCAGTAGTGCAAAAACATAATATTATGCCACCTCAGTTAAAAATCAAATACGTAAAATATTATTAAATGTAAGTAATACTTCAATAATTTATTCAACCGATTAGTAAATTGATTGTGATTAGTACGGTATGTATATTAAGGAAAATAAACCATCGCGGTTAGGTATGATAAATTGAAAGAAAAGGATAGGAGAAAACCAGCAAGGGCCTTACCATAGTGAAGAGAGTCCCATAGTTCGGTGAAAATCTTGCTAGCAGGGACTCTCTTCACTATGGTAAGGCCCTTGCTGGTTTTCTCCTATCCTTTTCTTTCAATTTATCATGATTGTGATTAGTGATTGTTTTACAAATTTGTAAAACAATATCATTGTTATTTCATATTTGAAGTAAAAAATTATTGAAATTATCATCATTATCGTGAATTACATTAAAACAAAATTTGTAACCTACTGTATAAACAGTTGGTTTAAATTGCAAGGTTTGTATACCCAATTTGTTTCCTAACTCCCATCATTAATTATTATCACTGTAGTAGTAAAGCAAAAATTTATTTCAAACTTACTTGAGGTAAAAATCAATGATTGCATCATTAAGGAACTGATCCTCTCCAAGGCAACAATAGTCATCTGTATTAATAGGAATGCCACCTTTCAGAGGGGGTGGTGGAAATACCAATAACCTGAAACACACAGTAAGCATGTAAGAAAATAATTATAAAGAATACAAATTGCGAAAAACTCACTCTCGTGTCTCCTCCTTTGCTTTCTGTGGTGGTTGCTGTTGAACAGAAGAACGTGTGGAACGTACAACATTTGCTTGACTCTGAGTCTGAAATATTAAAAAACATATCATTAATGAATAGCAGAACACACCTAATCTCACATTACACTTTGAAATGCAAATATTTCAATTTAAAATAATAATCAATTATAGCATGATATTGAGGGGAGTACTTACTTCCTTTGGAGAAGCTTTAACTAAAATAGCATTAGCTTCTTTGCACTCAAGTTCAACTAGGATGTCTTTTGGTTGCATTGTATAAATCTGTTTGAGAATCATTTTCACCTCCTCGGGCATTTTCTCGGGCAATAGTGTTATTCTTCTGTGAGTCTCATCCTTAGCTAATGGATCAAAATAAGGTTCTTGGCCTTTTGTAAGCATTCCTAAAAGTTGACGCAATTGAATTCCTACTCGTGTTGATGTGTAAAGAAACAATACAGGCATGGAGCGACCAAAGTGAGCTAAAACGCTCACCAAACCTTCCCTGTCAAATTCAATAACAACTTTTTTCTTTGCTGAAATTAAAAAGATAAAGAAATTAGTTTAAAGTTCAGTGTATCTGATCTAAATCTTGTTAAATAAACGAAATAAATTGTAAATGCCAACCTTCTGTTTTATCAGTAGTTTGACCTGGGTAAGGCACACATATTCTGACACCCTCAGTACATAGCAGGACAGGTTCTATAGGCACAGCCTTGTAGGAGCCAATACGAACTGTTCGGCAATGCATTAAAGTAAATAGATTGTCTGCAGAGCCATCCAAGTAGCGAGCTAAGTTTAGGTTAAGTTCTGGTCCACCTCCTGCAATGTCATAAACAAATGTTAAAAACTGTGTCAATTTATTAATGTACAAATTATCTAAGTTTTTCGAGGTCTGATTAAACACACAATTACAACAGTCATGCAAAATAATACTTATAATTAGTACTAACCACAATAAAGAATATAAATTTCTAATAACAATAAACATTTCAATTCAAAATCAAATTAAGGAACATTTGCCTTGTCATTTATTTATCACTAATTCTTTGATACAAATCTACCCACTCGAACAGGAATGCATTACAGACAACTAAAAAGATATGCTACACGCAAGTATATAAAAGGGGGTTGGGCTGTTCCCAGTTATGATCTAGTTCTGGGCATGCCCACCTCACCTATCACACCTTGAGGCAAATGATCAGCACCTTCTTCTCCTGAGGAGTCATCAACAATCACAGGTTCCTTTGCTTTGATAGCTAATGATATATCTCGGTCAATATTGTGGTGAGGTATTGTACCAGTGAGCAGAGGTTTGGATGCTGTTTTTTTCTCCTGACTTGATTTTGCACTTGTGTCATCATCATCATCAGATATTGTCAGGCACTCTAGACATAACAAAATTGATTAAGTTAGCAAAATATTTATCAAGTCGTTGTATTAATACCAATTACAAATGAAAACATTTCAAATATGAATAAAATAACAATTTACTAACCAGGTTCTTCGATGAATTTCTTTTTTCTCACTGGTTTGGGTGCTTTCTTTAATTGCAATTGTATGGTGGTGGTTGCTGGTACAATTCCTGTTACAGCTTGCACAGGATAAAACTTCTGAAACGGGACATGTTATTATTTAAATTGAAAATAAGTATTGCATTGCTAATAGCATTGCTCTTTGACCTAGTGATTGATCTCCACAACTTTCTATTCTGGCATTATCAATCTACATTATTAAATTATTATACTACGAATATTGAAAGAAGAAAAAAAATATGCTATTTTTTAAATAAAAAAATAATAAAAATAATACTAACGTTCTCTGTTTTGATCTCCTTTGGCACAGATGCTTTGCCAGTTTGTGTACTTGAGCCATCATCAGGAACTTGTTTACAATCATTGGGAAGCTTGCGTTTACATCTCTGACACTGATTGAAGTCTCTACTGGTGTAGCCACAATGTGAACACAAAGCTAACTTGCCAGGTATTAGGCGGACCTCCTGCAAAAAAATAAATATTAAGTATTTTTAATTTAAACAAGCCACACCATAAACTAAATCAAGTAATAATTAAAGAATCCTACTCCTAACCTAAGATACATTATATGTTTGTTTTTGTTTTTTTGTTTTTTGTTTTTTTTTTTATGAGGGGAGAAATAAAATAAGGAAATAAAACTTACCATAGGTTTTGGTGGTGGGACCGGGGTTAACTTGATATTTGGAGGTAGTCCTAATGATCCTGGTGTTAAAGGCTTGGCATTATTTGAAATTGGACTTGACACAGGAGTAGCAACTGCTGTGGTGGTTGTGGTAGAAGTGACACTGTTGACTCCAGGTGAAGTAGCCACTTTCATCTGAGGTGACATTGCCATTGAAGGTGGATACACTATTTTCTGTTCTAATTTTATATGAGGATGCATCTCAGATACAGCACTCACACCAGTCTTGGGAGACGATGCTTGTTGATTGACTGCAGGTAGACCACCTTGCAGTGCAGTTTTATTATCTTGGTCCAAAACCCTGTAAAATATTGACCAATATTTTAAATATATTTAAGACAGCATTAATACACAAGCTACAAATTTATGTATAAGTACTAACAAAATTAATAATAAAACAGCTTAGTAATATTTAATAAATAACAATATTTAGTAAAATAAAAAAATAAAAAAAAGCACAGTGGAAACTTTGAGAAGAGGAGGTGTTAGCTAATGCGTACCTCCTTTTCCCCAATTTATCCAATCTATGTGTTTTTTATTATTGTATTTATTTTTTATGCATCAATTTAAGTGAAAGATTTGTGTATGCATAAACATTCCTCTCCAGAACACATTACATTACAGTTAAGATGCTTAAATTTATACTCTGTATCCTTACTTGTTTGAAAACACTTTGATAGGAGAGGCCTCAGAATTAACTGCAGCCAATGACTGTAGACTGGCTAGTTTTTCGGGTGTCACTCTGTATTGTCGAAGAGCTGCACTGTTGGAAATATTGGGAACTAAGCTCACTAGTACAGGCGCCTTGCTTTTATCACCAATTTGAAGAATAAACCGATTCCTACAAATAAAAGATAATAAATAGCATTAAAGTTGTTGAGCCGATTGTGTCCAATTATAAAAATAATAATAATAAAATAAAAAATTTTAACTAATTTTTTTTGAATTGATACACATCAAAGGTCAATGTCAATAAAAAGTATTACTGTTATTAAAAGCTTTGGTTGATAAGTATTTATAATTTTAAATCACAAGTTACTGTATCAGTAAAAATTTATAACAATATAAAGCATGATTCCTATCCCTTTATACTTATTACGATGGATAAAAATGAAGAAAAAAAAATATACAAATAATTCCAGATGAATGCTTGCTCTGACTAGCAATGAGGGCAATATTATAAATTTACCCTTCAACATTTTGCACTCTGTGTGGCTGAGCTATCCTCATGTGGTGAATTTGATTGGGAACTCGCACAATCTGTGGTGAGGTAGGTGTATTATGAAGTTGGTTGTTACTGACGACCATGTTTGTCAAAGCTTCATACTGAAGAGAAGGCCTGGACGTGTTTTGTAACATTCCTCTACCTCGTCCTCTACCTCTCCCTCTTCCAAAAGGTCTGCTTCTGTTCCTGTATTCGTCCAGTGATATGTTTCGCCTTGGTAGGTTTTGAGCATTCATCATAGCGTCAGAAGGAACCGGCTGAGGAGCTTGCTACAAAAATTAAGAAGAATTTTCATTAATAAATACTATGTACAAAATACAAAAACAATGATAATGTGGAAGACTTTTTTTTTTTTTTTTTTCCTTCTTACATAATCTGAAAGAAGATTTTGTAATTTTTGAGCTCAATAAGAAATTTTAATTGGTTTTTGAAAATTGTGATCATTAACTTTTGCATCAGCATGCACTCAAATGCTACTGACAGTGATGTCATAATGCGATTTCAAAAATTAATTAGAAATACTTAATGAACTCAGAAATTAGAAAATTGCACATCAATCAATTTAGGGCAATGCCCTCTTTCAGAATATACAATAACATGACCCCTAAAATATCAATAAAACTATACCCTTGTTGGTGGAAAAATAAGCACTAACAAAACCACATAGTAAAGAATTGGCACATATTGTATTATTTAAAATTAGATTCCCGTCTCATTCCTTCACAGACGAGAGTACAAATTCTACAAAATTTTATTACTATTGTTGTTGTTGTGAAAATTGATAAATTACTTACTCTGAGGATGTTTGGGGTACCTAATCTGACTTTTTGAGGTGACACTGCAATCATATGTTGTTGAATTTGTTGAGGAGATCTCTGTTCATAATGTATCATATTGTTTTGTGGTGTTGTGACCTCTGCACACTGTTGGAGTACAATCTCTTGGTTGTTCTGTACTGGTTGGCAAGTTTGGTAGTATTGAACCTGTACTTGCTGTTGGTGTATTTGTTGTTGCACTTTCTGCTGCTGTTGCTGATGTTGTATTTGTTGTTGCATTTGCTGTAATTGTTGTTGCTGTATCTGCTGTTGTGCTTGGTGTTGTATTTGTTGGTGGGCTTGCTGTTGCTGTGCTTGTTGCACTGATTGCTGATGCATTTGCTGAATTTGAAGTTGTTGCAACTGATACATCTGTTGTTGTTGTTGTTGTTGCTGCTGCTGCTGTTGCTGTTGTTGTTGTTGTTGTTGTTGCTGCTGCTGCTGCTGCTGCTGCTGCTGCTGCTGAAGTTGTTCTTGAATATGTTGACGATGTGACTCTTGTATCTGAGCCTGAGATTGCAAAGTTTTGTCTACTTCCATGGCTTCAGTATGTGTGTTAGAACTGAGCTGCATTTGTATTTGTTGTTGCTGGTGCTGGTGCTGCTGTTGCTGCTGCTGTTGCATAACTTGCCACTCCTGCTGCACATTAGCCATACCAGAAGAACCATCACTTAATAGTACTGGTACTAAATTGTGATGCCTGAGAACAAATAGATTATTATAATTATTAGTTTCATCATATAATCAAAATTTGCATATTAAGAACACACCAAAAATACATTATTATATTACATGTGTAAGTACACTCAGTTTGCTATCTTCTTGCCAAATAGGAGTGCGCATAACCAGAGTAAAAAACTCCGTAAAAGACGTATACTATCGCAGTTAGGCTGCGCGGGAATATTATGATCTCTTTGAGGCGTCTTAAATACAGAGTATAAACAATAAAATCACACAATTAAAATAGTTTCTATTCCTGCTTTAAAGACATCACAAATAAAACTCAATTTATTCCCGCGCGTGCTAACTGGCAAAGGTTTATGTCACAAGTTTTTACTTCGGTCACGCGTAGTTTGCCATGACAATAAGTTAGCAAGCAAAATGTACACACACTATGGTATAAAATTTTACTCTATTGCCTCACTCGACTGCAGCACAATGGAGAATTTAATTAAAAAATTACTCAGTATGAATACATGGTATTTCCATGCAGCAATAGAGAAAATTTATGCCATAAAGTCTGAACTTTACAACAAAATCCTTTTTCACCCACTAATCATTCTAGAAATTTCACGATTCTAAAACCCATGAAAGAATCTGATCTACATATCTCAGAATAAAAATATCATACAATAATTAATGGGTAAAAAATGGGGTAACAAGTCGCCCCAAAAGGCCAAAGTCAAACCACCTTACTGTATAAATATTTACTGTACTCGACTTCTCATACTAATGGTGATAGGTTCTTTATGACATACAGTACTTAATTAACTGCACATCATTCAAAATAACACAGTGTCTCATTTCTAATTGCAATTTATCATAATATTGTACACATACAGTAAGAAAATATGGTATTGGCTTACTCGCATATTAGATGAATTTTTTAACAATGAGAAAGCCATAAGGTTCAATATATATTTATCCTATTTTAACGGGCACTTCTGCACTCTCATTCAGGGCTCATTGTTCAGCCCTGGTAGGTCTATCAGCTTCAAGCAAACTTCCAGGAGCACATAAGGATGTGCTAACCTTGATCATTAAGTTACAAAACCACAGTCCCTAGAAAATACTAAGTATCTACTCTCACTCAATCAAATTATTAACAATTTTTTTTCATTGTTGAGAGGTCACTATTGCCATTTAATGCATCATTCACATGACACATAAATTTGACGTGCGTTGACGGATAAACAAAGTTGCAACAATATAAACAAATGGACCCTTTCACTGGCATCTCCTAGCTTTCGACGCGTCAGTGAGCATCAGTACGCTCCAAAACGACGGATGGATGTGAACGGTCCCATTTGTGTACAATAGCGCAGCTCGATGCGTCAGGTCAGGGCGCATCAGTTTTCTGCGCATGCGCATTACTCTTTCTTATTGCTGTCATGTGAAATAGACAAATTTTTTAATCCGTCAGCTCGCGTCAAATTTATGGGTCATGTGAATGATACTTAACAATTAACCTCAGAAGCTTTTTTTTTTTTTTTTTTTTTTTTTTTAATTTCAGCATAGTTTGTATGAATGATGATGGTAAACCCTGTTTTCTGCTACTAAAATAAAGATCAACTATGATTATTAAAATGTAATGTGCATTTTTTGTTGAACAAAAACAAGGTTTACGACCAACACTATTGCCTTCAATAGCATTTGCACCAAATTTCAAATCAATTAGTCCATCGGTTATGTGGGGAAAAAAACAACATGGTGAGCAAAGGGCATCCTATATTGCCCATGTTATTTTTTCCCCACGTTACCGATGGACAAATCGATTTGAAATTTGGTACACATGCTATTAAAAGCAATTTAAACTTATGTTAGAAAAAAAAAAAAAAAAAGTTCCCTCGCGCTTAAGGTTAATCCTTAACTGCATGTTATATCAGTGAGGCTTCCAACAGTTTTGGTGAGAGCCCTTGGTACTTTCTAGGAGGGACATTATGAGAGTTGAGAGACCCACAAACAAAATAACAAAGTGACTGAGATGGTGAGCAAATACCATTTCATAATACTGTGTACCCAAAACTTTAATACTTACTCTCCTGTGTTAACAGGCTGTAGTAACTGTTGCTGCAATATTGGTGTAGACATATTTTCCACTGTATAGATGTTATCACTCATTGGGTTAACAAGATTAAAGGTACTAACTGCAGTAGGTACCATATTTTGATTTGAACTTAAAGTATATTGTGATGACATTGGCATCACTACACGATTATTGTTCACCACAAATAAGGCTTGGGGTACTGCAGCAGGATGCTGCTGGCCTTCAGCATTCATTTCACTGCGTTTCTTATATATAAGAACTCACAAAATGTGGTTGGTCATAATTTTACTACCTGAAACACATACAAAAAAAAAAAAAAAATACCGGTAAATAATTATTTACAAAATAATAATAGGCACACAGGTTTTAATCCCTCCTCCCATTTTTCCTCTGTCTTTTGTGTTCAAGAAAAAAAAGGTGTATCCACTAAATACTGGTATGTATGGATATACATACATACTGTACCTACTAAATTTTCTGAATGTTGAAGTGGACCTATTTACTGTACATAAGTCATTTATTTTTAATCTGATCTTAAGCAGCATACTATCTTAATTTTATTAATGATAATAGCTCATCTATAAGCCCGGTGTATACATTCATGCAAACAAACTATACATACCAGTAAGTCAGTTAAGTATGCATTTGTCTACTAACTTTACAACCCTTTCTGTATAATTTTATACATTTTGCCACACAGACACGGTACAAGAAGTTATCAAATTATAGATTTTCAAGTATTATAATTTAACATTTCCATTTTACACATATTATTTAGTTAATGTATTTACGTAGATGAAATACACAAATTTTAACCAAGCACCATTACATATGTTCCTACATCATTTATGCATATATGCATATAATGTGGTCATTTTCTTTTTGCCGTGCCTAAGAAATACAGCTATCAAAAGTTACAAAGCTATAAAAATAACCGTGAACTATTGTAATATTATACTTCTTTAATGCTATAAGTTATGTATATATAATATGTAACGTCAATATGCTATAGGAACCAATGATAAATATATGCCAATGCCTTTCCTTCAATGGGGGAAAAATAAGGAGAAGAAAAAAAAAGCAACAGGCATTTGATGATCTTAATTAGTACCCCACCATAATTTAGAGTATTTCTAATAAAAATCAAACTTTCCCATAAAAATATCAATGAAAAAAATTAACTATATAGCATTTCTGAAAGAGATATTAAAAAGTTTCATGGAATGGACAACAAACTGTGTCCCTTCAAAAATGGTAGGCATGCACCAAAATCATTCCATCAAATGTATAAAATTTGTGGTACTTCACAAGAAAGTATCAGTTTCTTACCTTATTTACAAGATAATGTATTTTCATATAAAATTTAATAAACATTAATTGTGACAAAAACATGTAACGAGCTAGAATTTCTTCAACAAAAGTGGTTACCACTGCAGCTCACGGTAGACATGTTCTTGTCGTCAAAACTGAGGATTTGGAGAGTGCTGCCATCTCGAAATATTTTAGACGGATTTGGCGGGAACCGTAGCACAAAATACTAGCGCGATCAATTTAATTTATACAAAATGAGTTTTTGTATTTTAGGAGTTCATTAATTTATGTTACATAATATGAATGTTTTAATATAATTTATACTCTTTCATCTCTTCATTAAATATGATATTGAGTAAGTACAGTACATCATAAGTTAGGATATTTGTCCTCAAACAGTCTTGAATTTTCGTATAATATGTAT
The DNA here is from genome assembly GCA_949318235.1 of Ecdyonurus torrentis. Classification (NCBI taxonomy): domain Eukaryota; kingdom Metazoa; phylum Arthropoda; class Insecta; order Ephemeroptera; family Heptageniidae; genus Ecdyonurus; species Ecdyonurus torrentis. The sequence continues at coordinate 24,395,106 of OX439129.1, forward strand.
GTATACTTTTGAAAACCCGAAACTGCCTTCTGATATATACGGTATACCTTTTATAAGAAATTTATATTTTATGAATATATGCGGCTTCGAGTGCTTTTCGCTTCGACGCAATATTTATGAGCAGAGTATGATCATTGATCAGTAACTTATTGACCATGCAGTATGCATGTACGCACAAAGGATTTTTTACAAATTAAAAATAAAAAATAGCAAATATTTTCATACAGTATATATATGTTAAAACTTAAATGTAGCGTAATTGTTTACACCGCGAGCGAAAAATAATAAAATTAAACGCACACTATACACTCCATACACTCATAATAAATAATTACATTATATGGGCGGCCTAATAGTCTCAACCATTGGAACAAAAAATGAAAAACTATACCATCTAATTGTAAAATTGTATGCTTAGAATTAATATGCCTTAAGAAAATTTAATTTTTTATTATTTTTGAAATTTCCCGGAAATCCAATATGCATTTATTTTTTACTTTTTGGCAACGAGGTGTTATAAAAGTGGCCAAAATATACTCGTAATATGAAGCGCGCTGATACTACTGTCAGAAAACTGAACCAAACTGATAAAAATACCTATAATGACTAAATGAGTTTTGTGCCTTTCAGATTGTCATCCCTTTGCTCTAGAAATATTTCCTGGGCCTATCTCCGAGTGTTAAAAGTTTTAAATGTTGAAAGTGTTTGGCATTTTAAATTTTTAAGTCACAATATTAAGCATAATAATATTTCTAACATTTACTAATTAAGTTACAACTTGGGACCTCTTGCACAGAAAAAAAAAACTTACAAAAGTAGAGCCTCATTTATTTTTGAAATAGAATAAATTTTAAAAATTAAAAAAATATATCAAATATATCATAATAACAAGAGCAAAAAAGGACACTTTGAGATTTAAAACAAAAAAGAAGTGTGTGATACAACTTTTAATTTATTATTTCTTTATTTTTATTTTTTATTTTATTATTTTATTATTATTATTATTATTTTTTTTTTTTGGAGAGAAGCAAAGGGGGGAAGGTGCTTGGACTAGGAGAGCCCCTGTCAGTAATTACTTAGCTTACCAAGAATTTTAATTGCCTATATCCGACACTGCGCAGTGCGCACATAATACTCTATTTAGCAGCAGGGTAGAACACAAAACTATAGCTTTGAGTTTTATGCCGGGACATCGGGACATTCAGGGAAAAAAGAGGAGAAGTTCAATAAGCCTAATGCATGTTGATTAAAATACTTTTGTCTGAACAAGTTCCCTCTATGTCCCATCTCACTTCTACTCCGGCAAATAGCACAATATTTATGCTGCCGTCCGCTGTATGTATATGTGCATTATTACGTTGAAGGTATTGGTTTAAAAAATTATTAAAATTTTCTATGGCTTAAAACACGTAAAAGTATGTATAGTATTTCTTATTTAAATTTCTCTGAAATCGATGGAGTAGTTTTTTCAAAAATCGTAAAAAAACAACAATAAGTGTTAAATTAGGGGACCCTGCTTAGCTTTCCCCGCGTATCTCCGCGCGCTAAACAGATGTAAGCTCCATAATGTCTCCTTTGTATAAATAAATAATAATAATACATAGTTAAGAACGTAAATAAATTTACTTATTTATCGAGTACTGAGTAGTGAGTACCCTTTAGTTTATTATCTATATTATGCAGTAATATGTAGTAAAAAATAATAAGAAATCTTGCAGTGATCGGTGATCGAGTTCTCCTGAGTGAATTGCATTGAAGAAGGTGTGTATAATTATGTTTTATGCATTATTAACGCATGTATGATGTGTGCATTTTTTTTTTTTTTTCATATCTGAAATTAAATAAAATTTACAAAATGCTGAAGAAAATCAATACAACGTGTACATCAAAAAATGGTTGATTCTTTTATATAATATATATATATATATTGTTAACAAAAAGTTACTGCCAGGTCGCATTATAATTATATCCCTAATTATATATATATATATATATATATATATATATATATATATATATATATATATATATATATATATATATATATATATATATATATATATATATATATATATATATATATATATATATATATATATATATAAATAATATAAAATTAGGGATATAATTATAATGCGACCTGGCAGTAACTTTTTGTTGGGAAATGTTTTGTGTGTAAATATTTGGCTGTTATACTTGATTGAGGGTGAGGGGACTGAGGGGATATAATGAAACTACAAAAATAAAAATTTCAGTACTTAGTAGTCATGATATTTTATTTATAAATCAAACACACAATTTTCACTCTTTACATTTATGTCAAAATAAATAATTAAATATTGTACCAAACAGAGCATTCACACAAAACATTTACGCTTCTCTATTACTATAAAAATCTGTGAAATGGACGTTTTTATGTTGATTTTAGTACAAGTACATATAGCCTATAATATATGTGATATTATTTGCATAAAAAAAAAAAATAAAAAAATAAATAAATTAAAAAAAATGCTGTATAATTTTTCAATAATTTAAACTCCCTTAATTATAGCAACGCAATTTTAATCACGCTTACTTTTTTTTATTGCGTATATATAAGCAAAATTCAGCATCAGTAAATTTCAAATTGTAATTTATTTATTTGTATTATTATTTTGTATGTCCGTCCTGCACTTGCTTATATAGGTATCAATCCCAATACCTATATACATACTGCATTTCAAAACATTGAACATATTTGTTGCATGATACAAATTATGTTATAGTTATTTTATTATAGGCATATTATACTTGCAATGCACAAAAATTATGTGAAACAAGAAACAATATGTATAGTGCATTAAATTTACATTCCGAAATAAATAAATTAATAATAAAAAAAATAATAGTAATACATTGAATTTTTATAAGCGAAAGACAGAGTTTACTGTCATTTATATCTCTGTTGCATAAATTCTATCTATATAATATGCAGCTAGTTAAGACATTTTACATAATTTAAATATTTTTTTTTTTTTTGATAAATAATTTATACAAATATCCAATATTGTATGGAACCAAAAATTTATGACGAGTATATTATGAGTTAAATGATGTATAGCGATGAAGGAGTGATTTGCAGTTATATCAAAGGTCTGTCTAGAAATTTGGAAGCGGGGGTAGTGCGCTGAGTCCGTCGTCAGGTGAAACACCACCGTGTTGAGGTCGACACACGCAACCACTCTCCACGAGCACGTAGTCTTGACCGGTCAATGTGACAGGTCCCAGAGGGATGACAAGGAATAAATATGGGACATACGTCTGGGTACACTCGCCTCGAACAACTTCACATTCGCTTGACCTGAAAGTAGAGAGAAAAATATTTTTTAGTTTATAGGTCTATTATTAAAATATATAAATTAGAAAGGGCTCTATTTCCAATAGTTAAGTTTAAAATAATGTTATAAAATACATCGCACGCTTTTAAAACATAATATCTAGCAAAATAAGGAGCAGTCAATAGTTTTTTTTATAAAATTTATAATTTTTACAATGACATAAGCACACAATATGTAATAAATATTTTAGTAAAAAATAATAATTATAATAATAAAACTGATAATGATACTCTTAAATTAGAACGCATTCAAAATTATTAGTTTATAATTAAAATTCAAAGTTTTATTTGTATTTTTCCCCCTGCTATAGGGTAAATGTTCATGCTGGTTCCCTTATTGTGATTACAGATCAAATTTTAGTGAAAGTTTTTGTGATGCTTGTACGCTTTCATTCGTAGTAAAACAAGATAAAAATTCCCGCACGCTCTCTGGAGCTTCTTTCCATTTATATGTGGGTGTGTAAATACAAATTTTTTAAAATTATATCTCTTTTTGTTTATAAAAATCAACGATACTTACTCGCAAACTTCAAAGACGACCTGTTGCAAGAGGTCAGGAAACTTTTGCACGATGGTGACTGGCTGGCCTGAGGTTAGCGACACGCCGTACATCGGCGCAGTGGTATTGTATCGTGTCTTGCACAATCTTCCAGGCATGCTGCCAGCGCAAGAAGTTGCATCTTTTGTGGCTGCTGGACGAGTGGAGAACATACCCATACCCTTCCCGCGACCTGAAATCCAGTAATACATCATTATAGATTTAAAATGCTCTTAAAAACATGCACTTTTTAGCGAAAAAGAATCATTTTTATTTTCGACTTAGGAAAAAGTCATTATAATTCAAAATTTTGTATATTCGTGTACTCATGTTTAAAAATTCGTATCGTGCTGCTACAAGATAAATCACTACTTGATACTTGATTTGTATAAATAATAAAATTAAAAATAGAAACTTTGTAAATTAGCAATGATGATATAAATAATATGCAAAGCTATTATTTTTTATCTATAGAGTTTAAATATGTTCCCGTTTCAATTTACAGTTTATTACACTTTTTTTTTTTTTTTTTTTTTTTTTACATTTGACTATTTATATTTATATACTCATTTCCATTCTATTATATAATTACGAAAAACGTATGTTATGTATAACGGTGGTAAATTAATTTTAATTTTCAGTTATGTCAATAAAAGTGAAAAAATGAAAAGAGCAAATATCCGCGCCACTTTAAATTTACATCACTATAAAAAATATACACAAGTTGTTTATAGGCGTGAATATAATTTTGCACGCCATTGGGAATTGGAAAAGAAAAAAAATATAGGCGTTAAATTTAAGTTTGTTAGTGATTCAACTCTATTCAACTCTATAAAAAATTAACAACATATAACAAATTTTACAAAGATCGATTATTACTAGTAAAGTGGCAAGTCACTCTTATTCTCTATAATAGGAAAAAAAATTATATGACAAAAAGAAGAAGTATAAATTGCGAGAAAAACAACAACTAACAAATTATCACCGTTTACAACACGTTGCCATTGATTTATCGGTAGATGATAGCATAAAAACACAATTTATATTCAGTAGTCTTTATCAAATTACATTAAATTAAAATCATCAGCAGAGGAGAGTAGCACGTGTTAGATATATTTAGTAATAATTCCATTATATTCAAAGTTTATATTCCCAAAGTAGGTAAAAATAATAAACTTTATACCCATGAGTAAGGCAGAATAAATTATTTAATAAATTGGTAATATGCTTTAAATTCACTAAGTAATTATATAATTACTAAAGTTATTGCCCGATTTTAAAATATGCTTTACGTACAAATTATATGAAATACATAATACCTTTGTTATTATTTAATTTAAAATAAAATTGTACATATTTATGTACAAATAAATTGTACATAAATTTTAACTTTTTTTTTTGTTTCATTGTGTGTGTGTATATATATATATATATATATATATATATATATATATATATATATATATATAATATATTCGGTTTATTATTAATGCCTATAAAAAAAGGAAGTGATTGTGGTATTAAGGTATTATTTTGTTTATATATATCTTTCATGTTTGTGGAAAATGGTACAACCATTAAGATTGCGGTCGACGTATTGAAAATAAAAAGTTTTCTTTTCATGGTTGAGTTTATTTGTTACACTTACTAATTTTCCAAACATATAGGTTATTATTATTATTTTTTTCAATTTAATACATCCTAATTTTGTATATATATTTTTTAATATATAAATTGAATGTAATCTATAAGAATGTAATTATATTATTAATATTATTATGATTATAATGTATCTCTGTTATAATGTACGTCATATTACATTCAATTATAATTGCATAGCGATATTGCACAAATTTCAAATGGGGAATATAAAAAAGTTAAAGAAAAATTGCATTTTATTTTTCAGTTGTATTGCAAAATATTAAACTGAACAAATTATTTTTTCAAAATATTGCCAATCAACAAACCTTCTCTGAGAACATCATCCTTTGCCTCGCCTCTTGATAGCTCGAAACCTCGAAGCAGCGCCTTGCGAGCAATATGGGGAGCCAAAACGTTGCTTGAGCTCATTCCGCGACCACTACGGGATGAAGTCCCCCATAAGCCCCCACTGTTTTGTGATCTAAACATCCGCGCTATAGCAGCTCTGTAATTTAAGAAACAATGAATAATTAAACAGATTTTATGATTTCACAACCAATAGCTGGACAAATAAACGAAACTACCTTTGTCAATAATATAACAATCACTATTAAATAACTAACTAAATAAATAAGGTTTGATTAAGTTACTGTATGATTTCAAAGATCTATATCGAACACAAAGTTTTATATAATATATTACTGAAGTAGGAACAATTATAATTAAAATATATCTTACGAAGGGTACTGTTGTCCTGTCGGTCCTATGCAGTCTGTTGAGTCTGTGAGTGCATCTCCCCAAATATATTTAAATCCACGACCAGATGATGTGTTGCCTGTGCACAACGGAGAACCGCTGGATGCTGTCCTCGCCATGAGCACCACTAAACACATCTGAAACGACAAATAAAATTAATAAATATTGTATACTTTATTTTGCAATTTTATGTTAAAATGATGTTATATATTTCAGTTTATTCTCTCTCTCTCTCTCTCTCTCTCTCTCTCTCTCTCTCTCTCTCTCTCTCTCTCTCTCTCTCGTATACTCTCGTTTCTCGCATTCGCGATTATTTATTATATTCAAGTTGGACAATAAGATAATATAATTATGCATATATGCACGTATTTGTATACTCAATTAAAACAAACAATAATAATGTGCAATATTATTATGAATCATTAAAAGTAGGTCTCTGTGTACGGAAATTTTAAAAATTCTCGTCCTTTACAACTGCAGATTGTAATGCAAACGTAAAGAATGATTTCAATGGAGATCACGTTATCATTATACAGAATAAAAAATGAAGCGAAATTATTTATTTATGATTATTATTTTTCTTTCTTGCGTATAGTTTTAATTTTCACGCGATAAAGTTTTCTTACCTGATTATACAAGTTGGAAAACAATGTAAAAGCATCAATTATGGGTTAACATTTTCTCATGTAATCATGAATAATAGTTTATTTTATTTCACATAGTGTACACAGTATAAGTCAGGAAGAAGTTACTTTGATTTCCCGTTCTTCTCCTGCTTAGCTATTTCCTTATGATATAAGCCGGTTAAAGTGCCTTGCGGTAATACCTATACCTATAAATGTATGTATATATAGTATATACTATTGTGTATAGTGTTGTAAATCCATTGTAATTTTTATTATAGTGCTACTGCGAGGGAATATAATACTTAAAGCAATTATCATTGTAATACATAAATAAATTAATTCTTAATTGTGTTACTCAAGCAGTAGCATTAATAAAAGTTCAGATATATAATAATAATAATTATATATATATATATATATATATATATATAATTATGACTTTAAATAAAGTAATTCATTGTAACTTTTTCTTACAGATTATATACTTCATGATCCTTTATATAACCTCTTTCATGAGATTTTTCCCTCGGGTTTTGTTTAATTTACTTAGCGTTCCGTGAAGGCCATTTGTAATGTGATTAAAATTTAATTAATAAAAAAAAATAATAATTAATTATACTATACATGACTTGTGAGGCTGAATAAGTTTTTCCCTTATACAGATTATAATATATTATGTTTACCAAATTTTTTTTTTCATTTAGTACTAAAATTCGTTATGCATCCTTTAAATATTACGTTTATGGTTGTATACCTAGAATTTTCTTGAATATAATATATATATATATAATATATATATATGATATACGTTTAATTATATGGGCCAGTACGGAGAGACTTAACAGTAAATTTGAATGTTGCACACACACACACACACACACACACACACACACACACACACACACACACACACACACACACACACACACACACACACACACACACACACACACACACACACACACACACACACACACACACACACACACTCATACATACATAATACATACACACACAGACACACAGTATACACGTTACTTTGCGCAGATTGCAATGTATAAAAAGTAAAAAAGGTGAAAAAATTACCTTTTATTTATTTTTTTCTAATATAATTATGTCTCGCTCTATACGAGTCTACTCTTTACGAGTCTTTATTTAAATTTAGGTTTTGCACTCCCAGATATATCTCCCAGGACAAAATCATTTTGTAAAATAATACATTGCCTGCGATCTGCATTTAAAAACATTGATTTTGAATGTCAAATATATTATATTAAATTTCCCTTTATGCCTTTATGAACATATTAATATTATACTGTGTGAAAAAATCCTTTCATAAAAACGAATAAAAAAAGCCTGGAGATAATAGAAATAAATTACACAATGCGTAAATTTACATATTAAATTATAACTTTCATCGCATATCGCACTATATTTGTATATTCCGCAGCTGAGGGATTCGAGGTATTTTACAGTGTAAAAAAATCACACACTTACAACTGTACAGTTAGCATGTATGAGTTCGCACTTTATACCTAATTTACACCCAGGTCATTGCCATATGCATAAAGCAAACAGTTTATTTTATTATTATTATCCACAGACATTAAAATAATAATTTATATTAATATTATTACAATTAGTTATAATGTAATGTACATTTTTATTTTAAATTATTTTTTTAAATAAAAAATATACCCTGAGTTATTTAAAAAATTCAGAAATTATCATATGCCTAACCACATAATTTTTTTTCTCGAAAAACTCTTATATAAAAAGCAAGTTTTTGCGTCAAAATGTTTATTTATATATTTAGAGAAGAGAAATGCGTATTGACAAGAATGGAAGAAGAAGAAAAAATTATCAGGCTCAAGCATATTATATATCATTGTGCACAAATAAAAAAAAATCATAACTTTTCCCAAGGGCCATGGACAAACCGTGGATACATTGTAAACTCTGGCTTCAATATGAATAAAATGTAACAAATTTTAAGGTACTTTAGATTTGTTTTGTGTATTTTCTAAGTAAAATAATAATAATTAATATATTATACTTCATAATAATTTCCATACTTTTTTAGTATTAATAATTAAATCGAGCTTTATTAGGGCGTTGTGAGGGCTTATAACAAATACTGATACACATAATATTATATAAAATGTTACTTTTAGGGCATTATTATTATAAATCATTAAAATATACGTATATCTGCAACATCCAGACATTTTTTTGGTTCGTATATAGTTTTTCTTGTTTCGACTCCATAATTCAATTTCACTCAAATGGTTTGATTTAGATTTTAAAAATGAAAGTAAAACATGGGTATATAGAATTTGAGACATTAATTATTTTACAAGACCATAATAGCCATAATATATATATATATATATATATATATATATATATATATATATATATATATATATATATATATATATATATATATATATATACAGTGGCGTATGCAGGATTTTGTGACGGGGGGGGTCCAAGGCTAACACTCCATTGAGGGGGGGTGCAGGGGGGGACACCCCCCTGCCGGGGGTGCGGGGGTATCCCCCGCAAAAAAATTTGAAATTTGAGTTAGAAAATACACGATTTGGTGCGATATTTCTAGTCAATTTTTTAGTTTTTATCTCGTATTTTTTGGGGTTGAATTTTTTTCCTAACAATACTATAAGAATAGAAAATAACAATCATCCTAATTTTAAAATCAGTCATCTAAATTTATTCTTAAAAAATAAAAATCTTTTGATTAATAATAAAGAATTTCCAAGATTTGTGAACGTTCAAAGCCAAGCAAATATTAAATATAATTTAATCATTAATATTGGCTTATGGCTTTTTGTAACGCTCACAAATCTTGGAAATTCTTCATTATTAATCGAAAGATTTTTTTGTTTTAAGAATAAATTAAAATGACGAATTAAAAAAATTATGAAGAATTTTATTTTCTGCTCTTATTATTATTATTATTATATATATATTTTTTTTTAAATTTTATAACTTTTTTTAACAAATGAGGCCCAACGGAAGCCATGAAATTCAGTAGCAGACATTACAATTTTTATTTTGTTCTATAAATAAAATTTTTAGCAGCAAAAAGTTTAACGATTGATTTTTTTTTCTAAACAGCATAATTCATATTTTTTTGAACGTACGTACAAGGATTAGGCTATATAGGCTAATTGTTGCACAATAGCAGAATTGCAAAAGGGAGTTTTGAGAAATAAACAGACTCACAAGTCAGAACACAACAATACTATCGAAGTGATAGCAGATGACTTTTTGTTATGTCTTGATTTAAAACGTAATTTATTGTGGGGAAATCAAGCATATTGGAATTAGAAAACTTTCTTAATACTGAAATTTTACTGCGGCCTTTATACAAGCTTACACTTCTTTATAAGCTTTTGTTTACCTGATGTGAAGGCATTTGGATGACGATGAAAAAGTAATTAGTTGAAATTCAGGAAAACAAAAGCTCTCAGTAAAATACAGTAAAATTTTCAGTGTCAGGAAATTTTTTAACTAGAGTTATAGGTGCTTCATTCCCTCATAAGAAAGCATTGTTAAAATAAGACAAGAACACAAAATCGTCTGCTAGCACTTTGTTAGTATTTTGTGCTCTGCACCTTTTTTTTTTTTTTTTTTTTTTTTTTTTTTTTTTTTCCCTCTACTAAACCCCTTACAAGTTGTTTACTATTTCTTATTCATTTTATACGCCTTAAATTTACACAATTTATTTGAAAGATGAAACTTCTACTTCTAATAACTTTTTTGCTGTAATATTTTGTTTATATACATAAACAAAAATGTAGATATGCAATACAAAAAAAAATATATAGTTTTTTTTTTCAGTGGATAAAAATGCGAGTAATATATTACTCGCAATATTAAAATATTAGTAATATTTGAAATTTAACTATAAGAGTAATAGTATGACAGTTCGATAGTTCGATCAGTTTTATATTTTAATTATCGAAACTTTTTTTCCTAATAAAAGCATGAAACAAGTGGGAAAAGATTTCTGTGTTTAAATATATAAGAAACTAAACGATTTGTTAAAATAAAATATTGGACCTTATACATAGTACAATCAAGTACAAGTATATTCTTTATTATATAACACAAGATATGATAAATAGAAACAACGGGTATGCCTATATATAAAATATAAGAGAGGGGTCTTATAGTTGGTAACTCTCATTTTAGCTATACAAAGAATTTTTTTCGAATAACTAATGAAATTTCATCCATTTTTAACACTTTAAGAGCTTATTATTAAGATATCAGTTCCAACAAAAAAATTAACCTCAGAATTTTTTTATTTTAAAATGTCAAATTTTTGGCCCTTCTCAGACCTGACGGGGGGGGTCCGGACCCCTAAAACCCCCCCCGTAAATACGCTACTGTATATATATATATATATATATATATATATATATATATATATATATATATATATATATATATATATATATATATATATATACATATATTATATCACGTCTCCCACTTCAAATGTATACAGCTGCTAATAGACCCCCCTCTGTATCTACCCTACAATCTTCATCTTTTACTTTTTTCTTCTTCTTTTTTCAAACTGAACTCAAAATTTCCCCCGGATATGGTTCATTAACTGAACTAACATTACAACGTATTATATGTATCAATATCCTGCAATAATTGGTTGTTAAACAAAAACTGATATTTCTTAAACTGTAAATATAATAAAACATGAATGAAATGTGTTATGAGATAAATTTCTTTTAAATAGACTTACTTAAAAAAAAAAAATCACGAAGTATAATAATGACGTATATCACTGTGTTATTTTATTTAAAAAAAAAAAAAAAAAAAGTTGATCTTGTTATATCCACGTCGCGTCAGAGAACCTTGTGGTAACGGTATTATATCTACAGCAGGCGTTTCGTAAAGTCCGTCTTACACAGAGCAGCCGCGCACACTTGCGAGAGCGTAAGCAAAGCACACATAGGGATCGTAGCTGAGGTGGCGGTCAATGCTCTCCTCAAGTTACCTTGCCTTTGATTTTACCTTGCTCCATTGAGACTAGATCAACAAAACAACCTTATTGCTTATAGATCATTAAAATATTTGTAGTTATAGTCATAATAATATTCCATCCTCACATATCTTACGCAATAACTAATTAGGCATATTAATGAAGACACGTTACTTATAGTGTGACTTTATTTTTTCTTCTTCTTTGATATTGTGATAAAAATTTTGTCTATTGAAATGTGGAGAAAAAAGTAACGGTGGTTCTTTTTAAAAAATTATTATCACCGTAATGTTAATTATGAGAATTCATTTCAAAAAATAAGTGAGAATGACCGCAAAAATTTTATTAATGGGAGAGAATAAACAGCATTGGCATGCAAATTGCAAATTTATGTACATGTACATATATAATATAATATGCTACACATTCATACACATACACTACAAATTTTCGTCTTCTTTTTTTAACAAAATACATTTAAGCCTGAATGAATGCACTTCCAATCTTTGCAATATATACATTACAGTACACAAAATTAACTTTAAATAATTATTTAAAATTAAATCTTCCCGTGTATCAAATAATGTAGATTAGTCTATTATATATTTCGACATCATGCATGCATATTACTTTCAATTGCATCTACATATAATACTAAATGAATCGTTGCAATACTTAATTAGCAATGAATTAATACACATTACATTCAATATATTATCGTAGAACAAAATTTTAATATTTGGAGCACACACATTAGTGAAAATATTATATGTGCTAATTAATTCTTATTTGTACGAGTCTATACCAAATTAATATCAAAAACGAGAAAAAATTTCAAATTCTAATAAAAATAATTCAATTTAAAAAATAACCTACTAAATTATTAAATTAAGAAGAAATTGGCACAATATTAATTTAATGTTTCATATTATGTATATACTTATATGTAATTGTTATATGTATGGCATATTTATAAAGTGTGCTTCTTCTTAATTCATTCTCCCCCCTTTTTTTAAATGTAAATATTTTTCCAATAACTTTATATGTTCCAACGATTATGAATCAAAAGAAATCAACTGTTGTTTTCATCTTAACAGATAAAAATTTACCGTTCATAAAAAATTATAAACATGAGCTATATAGGCCCTGGGGCAACAGTTTTTAATAAACAGAAAATTCCCTTTTATCACACTTTCACTGTGAATTCCCGTCCCGTGACATATGTGATATGTCACGCCCCTTCATCCCTGGTTCTCGCTCTTTATTCCATACACCAATCCATTGATTGCTGATAATATAAATATAATATCACGCTTTATAATTATGGCTTACGACTTAAAAATATTACACAGAACAGAAAATATATGTATAATTTTTTTTCCGTTGATTTTTTAGAATGATTATTTCTATACTCACGTTCTTAGAATTTATGTTTTCTTTATTTTGCTTTTTATATGAGATAGCTGAAATATAATTCAGAGTTTTTAAAAGTCAATGGTAATGACCTGTATACACTCCTTATAGGACCTAGGACCTGTAGGAGTCAAAATAACATTTGGAGTGAATTTAAGTTAAGCATAACTCTGCAAAACTATATATACCAAAAAAGCTTGACGTAGAACTTGGGTTTAACTTCGAAATATTTTTATACATATCTATTTTTTTTTTTTTTTTTTTTTTTTTTTTTACATTTAATATTTGTTATATATTATTTCTCCGGTAGTACACAATAATATTTGCTAATTTATACAATATAAAAGAGATGGATTGTATTGCTAAATAATCGTAAAAGTTAAAACGTTGTTTGAACATTTTAACAGTGTCGATAATCGATGTATTTTTATTTATTTATTTATTTTTATTTATTTATTATAATTTTTTTTTTGGAATAAACAGATTTTGAATTTTGATTTTTTTAAATTTGAAGTTCTTATCCACAAAATATTTTTTTAAAAATTAAATGAAAATATTTCATATGTATACCTGTCCAAATATGCAATAAAGGCCGATAAATCAGGTTTTTGAGGGCAGTGTCACAGCTCATTGGCATGCACCGTACCCACGTGTCCGTGACTTTCACCGAGACGTGAGTGTACATCGCATAGATCTATTTGAGTTTTACTATTGCTTTATAACTGCGACACGAGCCAGTGGTTGACCTACACGCGGATCTGCTTATGCGGGGGCGCACAAGCTTGCAGGAGCTCACCCAACCCAAACCTTAGTCATCGTCATCATCGGATACTCTTCTTATGTTCACTCATCCGACAAAACGATTTTTTTGTAACATTTTCTAATTTGTTACTAAGTTTCTCCATTCATTTATAAGCTATATTATTGGGTTATGTTTACAGATACGTATATTCTCAATTTTTTGTTAGTGGAGTTTCGTTGTGTTTCACTTTTTACATACTGTACGCAAAAGTTTCCCTGAATTTGCAGCCTCAAAAAGTTTTAATTAAATTAACAAGGCATATAATAAAATTGTAATTGCAGAATTGTAATTTGCAATCGCATTAATAACATTAACATTGTGCTTATATTATGTGCAATAATTGGTGCATTCATTTATCATTATACTGCACTAATGCATACACGCATTCAAACTTTGAAACGAATTTGTGGCTTATAATAATAAAACGTAAGGGCGTAACAAATATGAATACCACTTATACACACCTTTCATTTCGCAGGTCCTGGAAACTTATGTATTTTTAATGGTGACTCACAAAATAAGAAACTCTGCTTTGCACTCATGCGTATAACAAAATATAATCTATTAACTTTTTTTTTTTTTTTTTTTTTTTTTTTTTTTTTTTTTTTTTTTTGCGAGATGCAAGAATTTAGGATGACGATACATTTAATTAACTGAAATAACGATTGATACAGTTAATTGATAAAACAAAGATTAATACAGTTTTAATTAATCAAAACAAAGTGTAATACTGCAACAATCAAGTAGTTTAGAATTTAAGAAACTTTTAACTCTAGTAAATATGTAAAATTATTGTACAAACTGTATATATGGATGTATTATATTAAAGAAATTCCAATTAAATTTATTCTTGTTTAGATACAATATATATCTATAGACTTTTTGTTATTTATTAGTTTCTTAAAATGTGTTTATGTAAATCTATATAGAAAAGTTCATACAAAGAAACAAAAACCTATGGCTCTATTTTTGTCCCCATTTTTCCGCCCACCGTGCTTTTTTGTTTGAAGTAATTTATACTGAATGTTATATTATAAAGTTTATATACTCCAATCGTGTCATTATTTTTTTATGTTATTATTTTGTTTTAAAATAAAACCGCTTATAACTTTTGTTATGCTTTTTCTGATTTAATTTGCTGCAAAAAGATGACAAGCAAACTATACTTCTATTAGAGTGTAAAAATTGGGTTACTTATAAAATAATATATTATAATACAAAAAATAAATGATTCTATATTTTATGTATTTCAAAATATAATAATTAAAATAGTAAAGCATATTATCCAATATATAACCTACTAAACGGATTATTTGTAAACTTTTATTGTTATATCGTTTTTATTCACGAATAATGCAAAACTGTTGCTTGCTTTTTTTCTTCTTATTTTACATTATGTGAAAAGCAAGTTAAAGAAAATAATGTGAGACAAAATAAAAAACTAAAGTCCATTATCCCATGTGTCCCGCAATCTTTCAAGCATAGCAAGCTGTCTACAATCAAAGAGTTATTTAGTCTAGAGTATTTTATTTTATACAGGTGTAAGTATAACAAAGAAATTACATGAAATGAGAACAAGTTGTAATAAAGAAGAGATCTGAATGAAAATGTATGATTGTATGTGCATGCGCATATGTATATATATATATATATATATATATATATATATATATATATACATACTATAAGATATGTGGGTACCACAGAATGACTTTTTTATTGCTATGAAGTAAACCGCTAATTTCTGAGAAAACTCAACGGCTTTAATGGTCATCAAGTACGCAACAAAGCAATTTTTTAAGCATTAAATTAGGGAATTTATTGCTTTTAATCAATATAATAATAAATAATGTTTACATATTATAATTAAATTATATATGTGGTTTGACCAACTTACTCTAAATGTTTTAAAATAAGTGTTCTTTTAGGGTAAAAAAAAAAAAAAAAAAAAAAGATGTCCTGCATAATGTATTTCTTGTGTCAATAAAAGAATCTTTCGCATTAAGGTCAATTATCGAGTCCACGACAACTATATGGTTGCTGTGTTACTTTATAGAATCAAACAATATACACAAGATAAAACTGTAAGTTATAATGCTCACTGTGTAGCATATTAGAGTGGCCGGTACAGATTATTTTTTTTTATACATTCTCAATCTCAGAGTTTTCAATAATTTTTTAACAGCATACATCAATATCAATTAAATTATACATAACCTCATTATTATTACGTCTTTTTTTTTATTCGCATCTCTCATAAATATGTTTCTACTTGCACGTGTAAACAGAATAATAATTATATACATACATGCTTCGTTTTACTTTATTTACCACTTCGTTGTTAAAATTTTAAATTAATTTCTTTCAGAAGAAGTAAATTTAATTTCCTTGCATCCTACATTAATTAACCGTAAACGCAAGAGTTAATTTTCAAAGAGGTGCTTGAAATATACTTCCTCATCAATGCACACACCTGCCATTTAATTGAAGAAGAAAAAAATCATGCAGGCATTTAATGAATAAATATAGGATAATGAAATAAACGTACAAGCTTCTTTTCAACATTTTTAAAAGGATTGAAGAACTTGTAATTTTTAATGATGCAGACTCCAATCTAAATTCTATTGACAAATGGAAAATATATGTAAAATGGAGCAATAGGAATGAATTAAAATCTCTAAATAAATATATAATTTATTTTATAAGGCAATATAGAATAAAATGTTACATCATATTGTCTTTTGTCTGTACTATATGGTTTCTATATATATTATATATATATATATGCATTATAATATAATAAAATGTTTTTATAGGAGTCCATAAATATTCGTAACTTACATGGTCCTCTAACATGTATACAATGCATTGATTGAACTTCAGAAAATGTCATGTGAAATTTTGACATTTTTAGTTCAGCATCTTTGTACACGTGATTTGAACTATAATGTTTAAAGACTAATATTTAAAAAAAAAAAAAAAAAAAAAAAAAAAAAAATCTTCCTACTCAGCAGGAAACAAAGCTATATCCGCATTCATTATGTAATTGAAAAAAATAAATAAATAAAAAGAGAGAAGACGAAGAAGATTCCTTGAGAATAACCTTCCTATTCTTATCGTAGGTATACAATAAAGTTTATCGATCCTTAAAAAAAATTACACCATTATTATTATATATATTTTTTTTAATCCAGTTTATCCTTCCTGTTCATGAAATAAAATTGCTGCCTCTATAAATTCACTTGAATTTTATTACTATTTTATTATTTTTATTATTATTAAATTTTATTAATGCTAGAGAAACCACACAGGATGGATTTTTTTTTAAATCGCAGTATGTCTTTTAGTCTGCAGTTTTTATGAATCATCTACTTGATTTTCTTTCACTTTTGTTAAAAAGATGATAAAAGTTTGTAAATATAGTTGTCTTAATCAACGATTGAAAAAGAAAGTATAAATTATTATTATTTCACTCAATAAAAAATAAATACTTTATCTCAGAATAATTCATCATAACAATAATGTCATTTGTTATCGCAGCATTTGTTATTTTACTTTTTTATTATATGTATATATCTTCATACGTGATTTTTCCTAAATAAAATAGAATACGCCTATAATAAAGTCAGTAATCTGCAAAGCATTTATTTTCAGTTTATGCGAGTATCGAAGAACAGTAAAAAGTTGATCATAAATATTTTCAATAATTTATCGCTAGTTACGTACTTATCGTAAGTTATTTCATTATGTTAAAAAGACCTAATATATTTTCTATTCTCAATTATACACATTATACTATGTACAGTATATTACATTCTCTTGTTAGTTTTTGAAGAAAAATGATTTATCGAGAGGTGTCTGACAATATTTTCAAGATTTCAATCATGAAAAATCTGATCTAAAAGAGTGCATGGAGTTAATGTATACAATTAAAAAAAAAAAGTGAACCATGCAATTGATTTTATTACTTTGCAATCGGGTGCACAGGGAATTATAGGTATCGATCAGGTGGCTGAATGTTTATGCTTCCATGTGATTTTCGCTTCATCTGTCAACGACCTTTCATGACCCTATCTATCGCCGTAGTTCGCCATAACCAATCGTTCAGGTGTCTTTCTCTCTCTACTTTACCATGTCACTCTCGATGCTACCAACATCATGCTTTTCCTCTCATCCATTCACGCAAAATTGCATTTACTAATGATGTAAACATATCCCGCATATGAGATTCATATACAACTTATCAGCTGTTTTATATATACACCTATTTACACTTTCCCTCTCTTATCATTACTTTTTTTTTTCATTTATACTAAGAGAGCATTGATTGAATTAAAAATTTATATTTAATATGGTAAAATCTGTTCAGATGTAGAAATAAAGCGATCGCACAAACATTTTGATTGGTGCACTGTTTTAAAAATTGATTTCAATTCAGGAAGATTTTTAGAAATAATTAATAATAATAATAATTGGAATATCTATACATAATACATATACAAAATTGTGGACATTTTTTTAAAAAAATTAAGACTATTTTGACAATTTTGGAAAATATTTAAATGATTGCGACAATGAAAATAAATTATTTCTGCAATTACTTGTATGTTGCTACAACAGCATGTGTGACCATAGTAAATTTGTCAAACTTACAATAAAATTAATGTTTTAAAGTATTTAAATTAGAAATTAAATTATATACATTTTTTAAATGATATAGTAAAAATTAGCAAATTATTATAATTATTAATAAACTATTATTATTATTTCTTTATTGTTATTCTTTATTTATTATTATTTTTTTACTACGTCATGAATCAACACTTAAATATTATTTGATTACCTACATTATTTTTATTAATACTCCTTTTTTAATTCATATTTTAACTATCAATATTTTTTTTCAGTTGATCAATAAAATAAACTCTAAAACAATAATAATAACAATGTGGAAATGACTTAATGATGAAATAATTATGAAGTTATAAACAACAGTAAATTCAATTTAATCACTTTTTATATTCAATTCTATTCAATATTTTTTATAAGTCTACAAATTATTCTAAATTACCAAGCTATGTAGTATTTAATTTATAATTGTTTATTCTTTACAGTATTTTAATCTAAAGCAGTTATTATTTTTGTTTTAATTGTATAAAATTATTTTATTTTTTCACAAGTAAAAAAAAGACAGTTATTAATAACAACATTATTTATGGTTGTTTGAGATTCTCAGATTCCAGATTTATGATTTTTTTTTTCCTCTGTGAGATTAATTATTTATTAATAATATGTTTTATATTATATTATATAAGATATCTTATTATTTAAATGATATATAGTTACTATATTACTGACATTACTATCTTTGTTATCGTTATATTTACATCAAATGATTCCCATTAATAATATATAATATTAAAAAAAAATCAATTTAACAATTTGCTGCGCAAAGTTACAACAATAAAAGTGAATATGTGTGAATGCATTTTTATAGACGGAGCTATGCTTAGATTTGACGATTAACTAAAAATAATATGCACTTAATCTTTTATTCAAAGCTATAAGAGCTATAACGGAACGTCTCTCTGTTTATATATAGTGAGTGCATGCAAGAATATTATATATATAACGGTAGACACATAAGTTGTTCATCCTTCATCCCTTTTTAATCATTACATTTATGAGTAAAATAAAACTTGTAAAAGAAATACATGCACGGACGGAGTCATTATAAGTTTATCAAATAAAAATAAAAATTGTTTCGTTTTTGTTTTTTTTAAAAGTTATTTCTTTGTCAAATATACGCTTTAATTTATATTTATTCTTGCTATATTGGCGATATATAAATAAATACAAATTGATTAAAATAACTGTTCACACGCTATTTATACCTATTAATAAAATTCATATTAAAAGTTATATAAAAAATTAATAAATTTATGCGGAGATTTCAATGAGCGCGGTTTCGGAGTATAATATATACTATAGTACTATAGTACAGTATTGGATTAAAATATCAACAAATTTACATGCATAATAATTACGATATTTCATGTCAATTTTATTTTCAAATTCTAAGATTTTTGCATCAATAATAAAAAAAAAGACTAATAAATAAATTAGGATTCTTATACGTACTCTATATATAGCGTATACCTGGAATAAATAGAATAAATAAAAAAGTCAAAAGTCACAATAAAAATATAACCACGCGTGTGTATCTATGGATTTTCAACTTGCAAAGTAAAAAACAGAAGAAAAAAAATGCATATATACATAATATTTTTTTCAATTACGGAAACTGCAATGCAAAGAAATGCGTAATATAAACTTACCGTAATCAAAGACCTGATGGTGGCCTTGACCTTACATGTACTTGCCATTTTAAATAAATATTTATTTGAATAAATGTATTATTAATGAAATTCAATATTTTTGCAAAAAATTGGCTTTATATATATATATATATATATAGTTAAATCAAATATGATTTGAACATTCCTCGTAAATCACACTGAGCCTGAGGTTTGTGGTGCACTGCGGAGGACAGGTAAAGGTAAGTAAGAGCGAGCGCTAGCTGTGCCTCAAGTGCTCGCTAGCTCGCGCCTGCCTGACTAAACTAAAACTGTTATTTCTTCTTTTCTTTGCAGCCGCCGCCGGCATTACTATACGACCAGGTAGGTACACCCCGTTGCTGGCAGTCACGTGATACATGTTTTTGCTTACGTCACTTCATAACTATATGGGACGGGCCAATCTCGTAATTTTATAAGTTCTATACAGTTAGACAAAAATGCAATCATTAAAAGATGCTGCTTATACTACCATATTGAAAAAGATTTTTTTTTTAAGTACTTTAAATTCATTTTTGCAAAACGATATATTATATTGAGGAAGATATTTGTATTCAACAATATATATACTGCATTATTTGTAATTAATCTATAAAATTAATTATCATTCATAAATTATAGGAATGAAACTTAAATTATAGGACAGAAACTTAAGGCGAAGAGCGGTTATTATTTCTTAACAATTTGTGAATAAGCAGAAGAAAAAAAAGTCTTTGGATAAAATGCAGTTGAATAAATTTGGCAAAGAGGGATCCAATCAACTTATAGTTAAAGTTATAATATTATTACTTGCAATTAATTTCTTGGAAATAAATGGCACCATGATAAAGGGATAAAGGCATTATATTATATTATAGGTTTATTATTATTATTATTTTTTTATTAATTTAGTAGTTTTTTTTATAAACTCTCATACAAGAGAATATAAGCAAACCTACTAAAAACATAGAATATATAAAGCATGAAAATATATTATTTACTAAAATATAATGAAATTCTAAACTAAAGAAATTTTTCATTATAATGGAAATTGTGGCATTGGAAAAAATTAAACAAAATGTAATTCATATAGCATATAAGAAAGTGCCTGCCTAAAAGCTTCATATAAACAGTTCCTCCACTTTCCCCGAACAATATAGTATAATATACTGTATATATGATAACATCTAATTTTTTATACTTATGTATCTTAATAAATATAATATATATAATAATAAATGACAATTAACAATCTGAGAAAATAAAGGTTAGAGATAGAGATAATATAGTAGAAAGATTAGAAGAATTGAATACTCTATAAAAAATTCCAAATTTCTACACATCCTATAGTAGTCTACACATTTTTTTTTTTTTTTGAAAGTTGCAGCACTATATGGCGATGAAAACTGGTTGCCATAAAATGACATTGCCATTGCATAATATATTATATATATTTTAGTGCGTACAGACAAGAGGCCCACGCACAAAGACCTATAGGAAAGACCCTGCCTTTGCGCAACTCGCCGTTACGCTTTACCTGTGCGTAAAGGCTAGGTCTTTTATCCTAAAATTTTTGTCCGCGGCCCTCTGTCCGACAATTATTTTAGTATAACGAAGGAAGTCAACTTTTTGTTAAGCAAGCACCAATAATTTGGAAGTTGTAGAGAGATTTTGTGGAACATAAAAAGCGTTGTGTGTGTGTGTATCTACATGGAACGGTCATGTGGACCGTTCAGCTTTTATGTGACCACACGAATATATATATATATATATATATATATATATATATATATATATATATATATATATCACAGAAGTAATAAATAATTAGTTTCTAAATCCATTTTCTGCATTATATGTATATAACTCTGTAACTTGAAATAGCTAGAAGACAGAGAGATTCGTAATTGTTACAGAATGCAGGTTCTTATTTGGTTAGGAAGCGCGTTCCTGTTGAGATCAAATGCTTTCCCAGGGATAAAAACTAAAAATTTAAAATCAGAAGCACAGTATCAGAAGAAAATCAATAAAATGAGAAATGAGAGAAATAGAGACGCAATCGCATTAATGCTATGCTTTGAGTTTTACACTTGTATATATAAATAATAATATGCTGAAATGAAAATCAAAGCTTCTTAAAAAATGCAAACTTTTCTTTTAATTTTAACAATTTAATTAAATAGTTAATTAATAATAATATTTGATATTGAATTTTATAAAAATAAACGCTCCGCCATGTTATTTTAACGCCTGCGTGCATAGGCAACTCTTTGACCGTTCATGCAAAGTGTGGTTGCCTAACTTTAAGGAGATCAGAAGATTTTAATACTGTACAGTATAATAAAATCATTATATATTTTTATATTGTTTTGGAAATTCTTTCTATCTCGACTTAATTGGATTGGAACTGGCAAGTAAGTGAGGGATGATCAATGAACTATAAACATGTTTAAAGACCGCACAAGTGTGCAGAGACAATAATGTTGAGGCAACCATATATAATTCTTTGCATATGTATTTGACAGTAATGGCTTAATTTATTGACTTGCTCAAGATTGACTTACTTTATTAACTTGCAACCACGGAACAATATAAAAAAGAGGTATTTAAAGAAGACAACGACTTCACGTATTCAGGACACGTCATTGACAATTAAAGTATTATTAAGTCGATAACTGCAATGGACGTTATTAATTTTATGTTAATTTTGGCCTGGTATAAAGCTAACCATGTTTAAGTGATATTTTCAATTGTTAGATTCTCTTGCTTACTTTAGAACACGCTCAATCGCACAAATCACTATAAAATAAAGAGAACAAGTTAAAAAATATTTTCGGGTGTGAACAAGTCCTAATCAAAGGAATATGATGGAAAATTTGCGCAAAGTGAACTCAAAATATAAAAGAGTTGGTTATTTCACCAAATATTTTTAGTATCTTGAAGCTGAAGATAAAAATGACATTTTATTGCTACATATATTAACATGCTAACATAATGAGCAACTGTTATTTTCACCAATATTGAACACGGCTCCGTCCTCCGTATTTGGAGTCAACTTTGCAATCATTTGTAACCTGTTACTTTATTCCTTTGACTGCAAAGTTCATTCACGCTCCATATGTAATTTTTCAATTTTTGAGTTTGAGTATTTTACTTTATGGTAATGCGTTGTGTGGACTACTTGAACATGTTTCAAAATTTCTGAAGCACGCAGAGTAGGCAACTTCACGATAATTGGCAAGGGTAGTTAGTTATTAATGATTATTTTTAATTTTATGTTAATTTTGACCTGGTAATGGATTTATAATTTGAAATTAAGGTTTTAAAATTTTGAATTGCTTGTTTCAGAATCTCTTTTAATCACAGTAAAAAAGTACAACTCAAAAAGTATTGAGGACATAAACAAGCAAAGTCAAAAGAACGAGATAAAAAATGTTTGCAAAGTTGACTCCAATTAATAAATATAAAAGGGATTGAATTGCGAAGAAAAGTGCAGTTCCTCATTTTTGACCTTTTTAATATGGTAATAAAATAATTAAAATAAAATACGCGTTTATCAACAAAATTATTTACTAATTTACTTAACCCAACCCTCCGCATTTTGCAAGGATTAAAGATGTTATATCCAGGTCATTTGAATAATAAAACTTGCATCAATCCTTACCATATTCAATATTTCTCTCATTCGCTCGCCTCCTCTGTTAATTAACTCATTTTATGAAAGGTTGCAAACTGCAGCACACCTAAGTTCAGGCTGACATTAACATTACTTAACAAAGAGGGTGACTGACTTGGAGCGGAAAAATAGTCAAAAGAAAAATTGAAAAAGAAGAAAGAAAAAAAAAAAAAAAAAAAAAAAAAGAATAGAGTAACTAATTTTTTTGGATATATTTCATTTTTTGAAATTATAAGTTTAAATTTTATGCACAACTACACATTATTTCTTATCATTAATTATTTTATTTTGCTTCAAAATTAAAAGAAGAAAAATAATAATAATAGATAAACAATTCTAACTAATATATGCCAAATTGAACCCTAATTTACATGCAATTGTTTTATAATTATACAATACACTTATGTATATAATGTATGTAAGAAAAAAAAATTGTTAATAATAATTTGTATATCATTTGTGAATAGACAATCACATCAACTTTCTTTTTATTTTCTTTATAATTTGTAACTATGATTTGCTTTAACACGAATGTATGGCTCTCTGAAGCGCACTAAAATACTGCCGACCACTAAGAATTTATGCATTGTTTTCCATAGGAGTTGAATATACACACACACACACACACACACACATATATATATATATATATATATATATCTGATGATCACAATGGAAAATTGAATATCTTGCTAACTGTAGCTCGTAGATAGATATTCCCCATTCTTTTAATGGTCCTAAAAATTTGGGGGAAAGGGGGGGGGGGGGGGAGAGAAGAAGAAGAAAAAAGTGCTCACACCGTTTTCAATATATTTTGATTTTTATGGGGGTCTGTTCCGTAAGTCCTCTCGAGAAACTCGGTACCGAGAGAGCGGGAGTGACTCACGTGTTTATCATAGAGAACTTGTGAACCATGTCCCCTTTCTCGATACAGTTTCTCGTGAAGCCTTACGGAACAGACCCCCTGGTTAATTCTATTAATGCAGGGTGTGAGTTTCCGTAATATCAGTATAGTTCCTTTTTGTTGAAAAATCATGTAATTATATTTTGCAATTGCCTGATAAAGGAACAATTCTGTGTTGAGGCCGACTATAAGCGATTTTGGTCACATCTGCTTCCGTTTCTCCCTACTTAATTAAGTTCTTTCCCTCCAATATAATGACTACATAAGTTTTGTATATAAAGATCCGTGGGACCTCACAATTCAATAATAATAATAATGTATAGCAATTATCGTTAGCAACAACTTTTCAAAACAGAATAATAAAATTAATTTAAAAGTTTATTATTGAAATATAGTAAAACCTCGTTATAACGAAATTTAAGGGACCTCGAGAATCGCCACTTCGTTATAACGAAATTCGCTATAACAAAATTGTATAGACAATGACGTAAATACATGTATAATTAATAAAAGACGTTAAATTGACATCAAAAATTGATATTTGCTCCACTAAAGCAAACTAAGTATTTTATAAACTATGCTTGAAAGAAAAGATACGCGCTACAATAAAAAAAATATATATAAAATAAAAAATAAATAAAAAAAAGTACTAGAAAATTGCCACGCAATCGGAAAAAAATAACTCAAAATCCTCAAAAATAGCAGAAATGTGTAGCTACTCTTTTCACTTTTTTTTTTTTTTTTTTTTTTAATTTTTTTTTTATACTTATTTATTATTATTATTATTTTTTTTGTGTTTTTTCGACAACACGCAAAGACGCAAGACGTAAAGTTTGCGCGAAATGGAAGAAAAAAAAATATAAATATACTATATTATCAGGTAGTCGCAAAACGTAACAGCAATCGTATTCCAGTGGGAGTTTTTTTTTTTTTTTCATTCTTGGTGCACACTTGCACAGCATAAGTATAGTACGCAGCAACACGTCGCGTAATTTTGGTTAATTATATTCGACTGAGATGGCATTCACTTATTCAAATTTGTTTGAGATTTTTTATTTATCGCGCGCGTAATTTCCGAAAGAATTATCGTAAGAAAGATCACGATGTATCAACGAAAGTTTGGATTTATTACCTATTTTTGGCTAAAAATTGAACTTTTTTGACTTCGCTATGACGAGATTTTGTGATAACGGGGTTTTCCTATGCTTTTACATGTAAATTTCGGCGGGACCGGCAAAATTACTTTGCTATAATGAAATTTCGCTATATCCGAGTTCGCTATATCAAGGTTTTACTGCAATTATCACCAGTAAAATAGCGTATTTTGTCATCACAATTATGGTATGGAGCAAGAAAAGGAAATAAAAAATACTGCTATTTTGTCAAAGTAAAAATTTATTCACATTGCACCAGCAACAGAACAGGTGAGAACTTTGGGCAAGATTTATTTGATTGGAGCATTCTTGAGTGACTTGCACGTTAGCTTACCAAGTCTTGTCAGCAGTGAGTTGCTTTTCCATTCAGCTTCCAGGCTGCCTGATGTTTTCAGATCCACCTATTAGTTAAAAGGAATTGTTAACGATATTTTCTACTGAAACTGCAGTAGTTCGGGCAATGCATTACCAAAAGTATAAGGCCATACACCATACCATTATGCATATACACTCCTCCCAAATAAATTTGACAGCTTGCGTTAAAGTTTCTCCGTATATTTAACATATGGAGAGATTAACACTTTGGTCAGATTTATTTGGGAGGAGTGTACACAATACAAATTTTATATAATGTCCAAATATTTTATTATTTTTTTTTCTTTTTCTTGATTAGACAAGAAATGTGATTTAATTTTAGAACAATGTAAATTAAAAACTTAGTGAATCCACAACTAAGTTGAGAGTAATAATATATATATGGCTAACAAACCTGCAACTTTTCCCAGATTTTTTTCTTAGGGTTCAGCACTTCATCAGCAGCACCTACTTCATAACCCTCTACACTCACTTTGTCTCCAGGTTTTGAATCTGGCGGAGGAACTAAGGGTTCTACAGCTTTTGGATCATCCCTGAAATAGAATAGGATAATTCAGTGGACTATTTTATAATAAGATACAATAAAAATGAAATATTTTGATTTATTATATACACTTTAAAATTATTATCTCAAATCAACAGAAAAATATAAATATAACTTACACAGACGCACATAGAACCATTCCACAAGATTCAACCCCTCTCATCTTGGCAGGCTTGAGGTTGCAAAGCACGACCACCATACGATTTTGCATTTCTTCAATAGGCACATAGTTAACGAGACCACTAACAATAGTTCTTGGCTCATTATCACCTGTCAAAAGGCAAAAATAAATACATTAAGTAGTGCTGATGATGAGTCCAAAAATCCATAACTGTTTATTGATTTAATTTATTTGTAATATTCCAAGTGGATAGGATGAAACATGCATACAGCCTATGGTATTAGGTATGCATCGTATTTATTGACATGATATAACCTATTCCCTTCAATGTCTACTTAATATATCAATGCTTACCCGTTGAAGTGAACGTACGTACTACACTTTACAAATTTTGTGAAAAATGAACAATTTACACTTTACAAATTCCATGTTTACCTGTATAGTTCTGCTGTTAAAGACCCTCTATTGGTATGT
>OX439129.1:24423069-24725394 GCA_949318235.1 Ecdyonurus torrentis
GACTTACACTTTACAGATTCCATGTTTACCTGTATAGTTCTGCTGTTAAAATGCGTAGAAGCGCCAAACGTGGATCGTTCATTTTAATTGGAATTTGAAACGTGTAGTTTGTTCACTTTGACGGGTTAACATCGATGTACAGTATTATATATTTTAAATAGTATCTAGCATACATCTACTCTAGAAATTTGATCCCATTTCCCAACAATCTATTAATTCGACAATCTTTGTAATTAATTGATTTTCAATTCAAAGTGCTCTTATCTTTCTACTTCATTATATATTGAACTTTTATAACACGATATGATAACATTTTATACATAATTGAGAGACACACTAAAAAAATAAACAAATAGAATGATGCATAAACAATTACTTTACCAAAGGCTTTTTAATTGGTAATAATAAACAATAAGCATTACTAACCTACATCAATTTTTTCAACATAAAGGGCATCTGCATCAGGATGCTTGGATACCTCAATAATTTTTCCCACTCTGATGTCAAGGCGATGTGGGGCTATCTCGTCACCACTAGCACCAACTGCTCCTTCTGAAAAATTAAATTGTTTGATATCAGTTTGAATTTTTGTGATTATGTATTTTGCTCTATTGAAACTAGCAGTTAGTTATAGGATCATATTTGAGACTTTATTATTATATTCTGTTGCAAAACCTTGCCTGTTCAATTTATGTAAATAATGTAATAATCAAATAAAAATAAATTTTATACTCTTGTATAAGCGAGTAAGAGAATGATAATATTTAGCCAAATAAAATTGTTTTTGTGTTGAAATTGCAATCTTTAAAGTTACATCTTACATTATGTGTGAATGCAAACTCCATTTTTTTTTTTAATGCAAAGGTCATCATATCATGCAAAATGCTATCCCCCCATCCCCCTCATTCAGGATACATGCATCAAATTGTTCCCCTTGTCTAGCAGCACCAATAAGCAAATGTCATACTTCCCCTGAAATCATTAATCTAGAACTTCAATATTTAAATATTTTATTTGTAATGCAAGTAGATGACTTATGGAATCCAAAGAGGATTCCCACTGAAAAGCACTCGTCAGCTGGAGACGTGTATTGCGAGTCAAAATTACATTGATCAAATGGGCTTCAAAATAGAGCTTGTACAATAAAATAAATAAAAAAGCAACATAAAATTGAATATCGATATTCTCTTTGGTACACCTAAGCCCTCTACTTATCTTAGTATTTGTAGAGATAAGACCATAGATAATTTAAAAAGGTATGCAGTATTTTTAATTTTTCGTATCAAATCGATACAAATTTCTTCAACACTATTTTCACTCCAAACACTATTGTGGGATTGTAAAAGTACCCACATCAAATGATATGCTGTCCATTTCTACATGAAGAATAATAATACTTGCCTCCCAAAGTACAATTAATGGTTGTTTTTACTTCTATACAAACACAGTAGGTTATTTAGGCTCTTGGCCTACAGTACATAAAAATTCTTACTTGTTAGTTTCATTTTATATATTTTTAAGAAGCATAATAAAAAGTTTTATATCAGCTTTAATACTAATGAACATTCTCAATTATATTTTACCTACATACTGTATTAAATTTATTTTTGAAATACTTTGGTAAATACTTTGTTTTGTTTTTTTCTATCTATCTTTTTTGCATTGCAAGGTTAAATACCTATCTCAAAAAATCCACAATTACTAGGAAGTACAGCTCCGCCTTTGTGCCTCCTAAACTTGCATTCTTAATGCCAATACCTTTAATGATAATTCCAATGCTTGTTTATATTTTATATTCTCCAAGCTCTTGTATACCCTATTTTATATTGTGTAAATAATCAGTCATCTCTTTCATTTAATTATTTGTTCCCCTAACATTTAAGTTCTCCTAAATACAGTATTAAAATAAAAAAAATAATAATAAAAATCCACCATCCAGTTTCTAGTAATAATTTTAAATAAAAATTAGTACATCAATCAAGCATGCTATTTACCCTGGTCAGGACAGGAGCTACTTTCTTTAATTGTTACCATAGTCAATGCTATTCCTGACAAAGAGTCCTCTTAAATAAGGGAACATACAGTATAGAAACAACAACAATAATAAATCCTATCTATATTTTTTAATTTCATTTTGTTGTTGTTGTTGTTGTTTTATATAATTTTTAAATTTTTTAAACATGATTATTTATCTTCATGCTTTTTCTAATAGTATTTACCTATAGATTTTTTTTTTTTAATATTTTAAAACTTCAAAAATTCTAGACAAACTTATTGAATGGGCTAATCTGAACGGATTAAAAATTAATGCTAAGAAAACAAAAATTGTAAAATTCAGGAGAGGTGGCCCTTTAGCAAAGTCAGATGTAATAACTTGTAATGGAGAAAAGATAGAGTTTGTAAATTCTTTTAATTATCTGGGGTTATTATGCAACAGACGGGGAAATCTTTCTCTAAACATGTCAAAGAACGCTGTCGAAATGCACTGTCATCTTCATTCGCTATTTCAAATCTAAATTCGTTATCTTTGGAAACAGCTATTAAACTGTTTCACCTGAAAATCTCTCCAGTTGCTTTGTACGGCATTGAAATTTTCTGGTCATTTATGTCTATAACAGACTTCAAAAATCTAGAATCTGTTAAGTCTCGGTACTTAAAACGGGTACTTTGCTTGTCAAAATTTACGTCGTCAAGGCTGGTTTATGAGCTAGCAGGGGAGGAGTTATTTGTAACGGAACTACAAGTGAAATTTAAATTGTTAAAAACAGATAATTACATTAAATTTGTTAAGGATAGACTAAGTAAAACTGAAGATATCAGCCTGGCCTTCTATAATACCCCTGCATTTAATATTAATAATATTAATGGGTGGAAAGGCCCAAACTGTACAGACAGGCATGTTTTTACCCGTTATGCGGTGCATGGTTTCCACCATGTAATCTGTCAAATTAAAGAATATCACGAGTGTAATGATAAATGTGTATGTGTGTTATGTAGTGGCCTATGTACTAGGTACCACTTACTTCATTGTTCATCTCGGACCCTATCATTAAGTCAATATGCAAAAATGTAGACCTATATATGTATAAGTACACCTTGGTGTTTAATAAATAAATATATAATATATTTTTTCCAAACTTAAATATTGCATGATATGAACCAGAGTCCCTTCTGACTATCGTATAGGTACACAGGTAATGTATAAATGACTGTATGAACGATATGAAATTCAAAAGTTAACTTTCTGTTTTATCAAGTTTACCCATGTCTTTTTCCAATCTACATTAATAAATTCAAATGTTTGCATCAAATAAACCTAAGCTCATAGACATTTAAAAGATTTTAATAAAATATATTTTAGTTTAGAGTCTCACTTTTTTTTTTCTTCTAACTATTTTAGGAACACTTTGTTTGGTATGATTTTATTTTAAAGTATGCACTATAATTGAAATTTGGACTAATGTTTGTTGTAACATTATTTTGTATTGTTACTAGGAATTCTTTGGAATAAAGTTTCTAAAATATATATATATATTTTTAATTTGGAACTGAATTGTCCCAAATTTCTAAGCATACATTACAAAGCTGCTGCACGTTGTTCAATTTTATTCCCTAGCATGCTTTATTAGTTAAGCAGTGTCAGCAGACTATATCACAATGTACGATGAATACAAACTAACTTTGCTTGCTTGGCACAGGATATGCTTTTTCAAGAAGTTTCTTCATATCTGGAGTTTCAAATGTTTTTCTGATTGGTTCAAGAAGTTTATTCAAAGCAACTTCTACTGAAGCTTTCAAATCTCCTGGGTGAATTTCAAGCTTTGCATAAGTAGATTCCAAACTTGCAAAATCATTAAAAACAGCATTGCCACCATTCTCAGGGCTGCGAATTACAGTGAAACCTAGGGAAATTTCAGCTCAATTAATATTTATTATTATAATACTAGTTTGCATGCGCTTTTTTTTTGGGGGGGGGGGGGGTATCAGAATGAGGTAAGCTAGAAATAATATTTCATTATTTTGTGTTGTAATTTCATCATGTTTTACTTACTAATCATAATTCGTATTACTTTCTTATCTAATATAAATTTCATATGAATATTCAGAAACTAAATCTTTATCACTAGTTACAGGATTAAGATTAGAATGACAGCTCATCTCATTATCTATCAGGAAATTTATTGAGTAATCTAATTGATTGACAATGCAAATATAAATTTAAAGATAAAAAAATAACATAATCATTTCAACTTAGCAAAAATAATTTTCAAAAATATATTTAAAAAAAAAAGAAAGAAAAAGAAAGAAAAAAAGTATGACCGATGAAATGGGGGAAAAAATGGATATTTCATAACTACCTTCTCCTGGTTTGTAGATTGAGAAAAGTACATGCTTTACAAATGACAGTACTCCATTGTCTGCAATATTGCCTGGCTCACAGAATGCCTTCTTTAGCTTTTTCTTGACTACTGCAGGATTATCAAGTAAATCGATCTTGCTATCCTCTTCAGAGGATGACATTTTACCCCCAGCAAGTCCTGGCACTAAATTAACAATATAACAATTTTATCATTACAGCACATAACACGAGACAAAGTATTGTAAATATAGTAGTGGGATTCACTTCTTTAGTACAGTTCAAAGTATTCAGGTTTGAGCAGCTAACTTCTATGGAACCTTGATTAGAAACGTACTTAATTCTGGTATGGCAGTGAGTAATGATAAAAATGACTTACCCATTGGATTCATCAAATGAATTCTTTTTTGGTAGCCCAATTGAGGCAAGTACTTTTCAGCAAATGTAAATATTTTGCGCTGATCTACTCCACCAAATTGTGCATCTACTTTCAGATATTCTTCGTCAAGAGCTTGTAATCCTAAAAATTAATTAGGGGGGAGGGGGGGGGGGGGGGATTAATAAATAAATTGATTTAGTCACAAAGTATTAGAATTTTTTTACACTTTGCAATGATAATTAAACTAAGTACTGTACCTGGGTAAAGAAGTCCCGAGAGGAGAGGGTGGTCAACTTGCTTTACTACTTCTGCGCCAGCTTTTTTAGCATCATGTTCAGTAATCACAGAACTGAGCCTGTACACATCTAGTGTGTATTCCCTATGTTAAATAACAATTAAATAAATCAATAAAAGAAACTCTTATCAAATCAAAAACTACAGTTAAATAATAATTTCTCACCTAGAGAGCTGATAATCAGTTCCTCTAACAAATTTCAGTTTTTCTAATGGGACATCAATTGATCTCAGCATTGCTTTAATAGCATGCTCATAATACTCCGTACGCAAAGCCAACAGTTCCCAGGGTGCTTTCATGTTGTCTAAGTAAGCATGCAGATCAGCAAAGAGAATTGTCACCTGAAATAAAAAATACATTCAAAGATAAGAATAATAATTATGTAATGAAATGTGTATTGATATTTTTTTAAAGACTCTAGTAACTTAATAATTTAACTATATGCACCTATCTGGTAAATAATAATTTCAAATGTTCTTCTTAATGATCATTTATATAAGTGGACGCATTTTGTAATTTTAAATTTATACTATAATGAATTAAATACTTTTTTGGAGTGTAAAACCAATGCATCGAGCACAAGCCTGTTTTTGTTTGACAAGAAATAAATAAATAAAACAGAACACAGAATCAAAATAATTATAGCAGTAACTAAAAAAAAAAGTAATTTAGAAATGTTTTTGAGGTTAAATTTTACTGTGGTACAGTATGTTTCATTTTTTTTTTTTTTTTTTTTTTTTATTATTTTTTATTTAGCTTTCACAAAATTATGCTTACCTGGCAGCCTGCTCGCAGAAAATCAGCAATTTTAGACATAGGCACAAAGTATGCAATGTGAGGTCTGCCTGTGGTAGCAGTTCCCCAATAAACAGAAAAATCTCTTCCAGGTTGCTTAAGAATTTCTACCATTCTGTCTTCTCCCAACATTTCTTGCAAATTGCGTCCAATCAATGCTTTTCTCTCTTCCCAAGTCATTGTAGACGCCATGGTGCTGTCTGGTTTCTGTAAGTAATAGGTATCACATCATTACATATTAATAATAATATCTATAATATTTAATTATACAGGAACTACTACTATTAATACTCACAAATAATATATCATACAAACTAAAATACAAGGAAACCCAACACAAAAATTTGTTTGTAAAATGAATTAAAGAAATCGATCAATAATTGGGAAAACCAAAAAGAAAATCTGCTGAAGGAGATTTAAATTTTAGTAAATAAATACAATAGAGGAATAAATAATAATAATACCCTAAATAACAATTTATACTGTATTATATTCTGATTATATTTGAGGAACAAAACATTGCGGTTGGTATATAAATGTTAAAATGTTGAAAAAATAAATGCTAGAAATTTGATCCCATTTCCGAATGATCTGCAAATTAGAGAAACTTTGCTTGTCATTAAATGTCAATTCAATGTGCTCTAATTGATTTAAATACAATTGTGTATATTTAGCCTGCCTTATGTAACTGAAGATTGTGATGAACTGTGTCACCTTCTTAAGTTCTTGAATGAGTGATACAGTTGAGTTATGATACAAAACTATATTAGTGTTATCTATGTGTCATCAAGACTTTCACAAAACTGCAGATAGGTATTATATTGATAAGGCACTATTCTTGGATTTCCTATCCTTTCTTTTTATCAACAACTGGACTATCTCACCCAACATTTATTTCAATATGTACATAAAAACTGTTACCATTATTGAACTTTTTTAAAAGGTTTTTCTATTTTGCATCCTTTAATTTTCATGCTGAGTAATAAATTAATAAATAGTATTAACCGTACATTTTTCAAGTGGCAATTGTGTAT
Source organism: Ecdyonurus torrentis (assembly GCA_949318235.1). Taxonomy (NCBI): domain Eukaryota; kingdom Metazoa; phylum Arthropoda; class Insecta; order Ephemeroptera; family Heptageniidae; genus Ecdyonurus; species Ecdyonurus torrentis. The sequence goes on from OX439129.1 coordinate 24,429,930, forward strand.
TTTGAATTTCAGGTGATTGAAGTACTGTTAAAGCTAATTTTAGTGGTGTTAAATTTCAGCTTGTTTGTGTTGGCTTACAGTTAGTTACAAGAGGAAGAGGTCACTTCGACCAGGTAATTACTTTAGAAGAGCTATTATACAAATTACTTTAGATTCCCTGTGTTGAGAGGAAACTTGCGTTTTCCTCTTTCTGCACATGGCATGGGAAAAATATGATGTTCTACATAAAAATAAAATATTATAATGATATAGATAGGCACAGTGTAAAAAGGTACACAGGCCTAAAAAAAAAATCTAACTTAAGTGTTGATCTCTCTAAATGTCCAAATAACACAAGCAGTCAGATTTTTTTTGGGACTTTGAAAGGTTGAATGGATTTAATACTGCAAGACTATATAATGCAGCCAATATTTATGCAAAAGGAAAAAGCAGATGGTAGCATATGGTAGTGTAGTAGGTGGATCATGAATCAAATAAGGACCTTGCTGTTAATGCTCATTATACTTGTATGCATAAATACATATGTACACTCCTCCCGAAGAAATCTCACCAGTCGCGTTAAAGTTTCCCCATATATTTAACACTTGGAGACATGAATGCTGTGGTCAGATTTATTCAGGACGAGTGTATACAATAATGTGATAATACAATTTACTAATAAAAAATTTCCCCTAAAATTTCAACTTTATTCTTATGAGAAAAACAAATGTGGAAATAAAATGGTAAAATGTATTATCATAATTGTATGTACAGCTTCAGACAATTAATGAAAGGTAATGTAATGATTTAAACTTAAGGCTTTTTTGCGCGCCTCAAACTTTAAGTGGAAACTATATTATTACGCCATATTCACGTGCATCATGAGACGTGTTTGGCTTGCTGGCTAAAGCAGCTCACCTGATAGATAACGCTACACCTGAGCGCACATCAAAATGCTCAAATATGAAGTAACAATATTGTTTCCACATAAAATTTGAGGCGCGCAAAATAGCAACACGTTTAAATGGTTACCTTTTATTTGTCTGAAATTGTACATTTATATGGTAATTAGGTATAATATATACACGTCTGTGATATAAAATGTTATCTTATGCTTTATTATATGGCACGTACTAGTTATCGGCATGCTAGCACTTGCGGCCTGATTTGAAAGTTTTGACATTTTTACACAAAAATGATTGCTGATAAGTTATAATTATCTCTTTTGTGATAAAATTTCAAAACCTTTAAATGAGTGGAAGGTATTTAAAAAGCACACAACTGTCGATAACTGCGGCCTGCATGCCGATAATTAGCATTATATATAATTTGTACCATATATGGCAATGAAACAAATATTTTTATAATGACATGCTCTATATAAACACATGGTATTATATATTAATTGCCATATTGTGTAAAATTTTACATTCACAGTGTTTCTATATGTACCGATAGTAAATCCAAAAAGTTCCGTACATATAGGTCTTATATTTGTATATGTATGTACTGTAGTTATACTTTTTAGATTTACTATCGGTACATATGCGTGTGTATGTGTGATATAGTGGTACTCCAGTTTTTGGCAGACCCCCAAAATTTGGCAGTTATTTATTTAATATTATTATTTTTTTTGTGTGTGTGTGGGAAAACCACCAACATCTGAAGTTAGAGAAAAATTAAGGAGGTGGTGGAGGTAAATCTTTATGTCACGAAAACCTTCATGCAGCTTCTGGAATTGCAAATCCCTGGGATAAAAAATATATATATATATATATATATATCGAGGGGGCTCCGCTATATTGTCCTAAGTCCACGTGGTTCATTATTTACTAATGTCCTAAGTCCAAGTGGTTCATTATTTACTAATGTCCTAAGTCCACGTTTTTGAAAAAATACTAATGTCCTAAGTCCATTTTGAACCAAAATGGTTTTTTCGTTTGCAATGATCAAACAACTTATTTTACATATTTACACTAATTTTTACATGAATATCTAAAAAAATAAAGCCGTGGCATAAAAAATTCGACAGTATTTGTACCAGACACGCCCCCTTTTACGCGCTAAAGTTATGTACAAGTAAGCGGCTAATTGCTATGAAAACGACGGTGATTGTATTTAACTGAAATAATTATTGTTAATTTAAGTTAATGTTTTTCATTATAATTTATTTTTTATTGGAAAACTACCCCCAAAACTTTTGCAGGCTCTTAATAGACACTCATTTCTCCGACTTGACTTCCGAAGATTGCTGTGACAATATTAAATTTGCGTATATGTATATGAAAAAATAATATTTTAAGGACTGTCAAGGAATTTTATCGACCTAAGACACATACAGTACAGAATTTTTTTCATCGGTCTGAAACCAGTGAATAGCTTTAATCATAGACCACAACGAGCCTCGCGTCTGTACCGAAATTAATTAGATGCATATAATTGAAAGCCGCATGTAAATTTTACATCATCATGTGAATTTCGCATAAAATCACGTACTTTATTATTATTATTATTATTTTTACAACTATTCCTATACTATTCTATACATTTTTGTGTAGTGTTAATATGTAAGACACACGCGAGGTATTAAATAATCGCAAAGGATGATATTTTTTTAATACCAGATCTACGGAAGAAATCGTATTTTTTCATGACGCCCATATTATTTTTATAAATGATTTGAATGTCGTTTTATTGTTTTTATTTGTTAATAAATGAGCACTTAATTATAATAATCATCTGAACCTTCGATTTAAAAACACAATAAAAAAAAATATACAAAAAAAAGAGAGCCAAACCGACTTTATTGTTAATTTCCTTAACATACATAAAAATCAACAAGCACTTTAAATCCACCTGAAAACGCAAGAAGTGTATAAAAGTAAAAATTAAGAAAAAACAATACAATTTTGGCAGTATTTTTAATACTCTTGGATATAAAGAATGAGAAACACTTTAAAAAATTAGGGGTTAAATAAGTGTCATGTTCTAAAAGAGAACATCGTCCTGAATCGATTGGTATGTTAATTTCTAATTTTTTAGTTCATCAAGTATTTTTATGTAGGTAAAAAAAATTGCAGCAATTTTGTGCCTGTGGGCATAAGAAAAAGTTACTGCCTGTGACGTCATTTTTAAATAATTACATTTTTAAAAAAGTAATTTTTTCTTATGTAATTTTTTTATCTAAAATATTTTATATATCTAAAAGCTGTTATACTCGCGCAATATAAGTTGTGTTTTATGTTATTAATACAAACTATGCTGCACATGCTATTTTTTTTTCAAATGTGGTGCAAATATTATTTTTTTAATTAAATCTTTTAATCTAAATAATTTTTTTCATTAAAATTATCTTGAAAACTTATACAAAAAAAAATATCATTTAATATTTAATAATTTATTTTGATGAATAAAGCCATTTGCTATTTAAAAAATTATCGCATTAAATGGGTCCATAATTACTGGTAAATACTCGCGAAAGTAGTTTGTATTTACGTGATTATTAGTTGAGATAATTAGTTTTTTGTTTCTCCTGAAAAGTGAGTACCATTGGACTTAGGACATTAGTAAATTTTGAACCATATGGACTTAGGACATTAGTAAATAATGAACCACTTGGACTTAGGACATTAGTAAATAATGAACCACGTGGACTTAGGACAATATAGCGGAGCCCCCTCGATATATATAATAATAATAATAATAATAAAATGTTTAAGTGGGGTGCCGAAAATTATTAAGGTGCTGGTACTGGTCCTTGTACCATATACATATACTGTTTGAATTGTAGAAATTGACAATAAAGCATAACGCCGCTCCAATGAAATGGCTTCACGATATTTGCATTTCTCCGCCTTCTTATAGCTTGCTGTGCGTAACAACCAAATTGCATGTCTGTGTTGTAAAGATGGGGGTCCACGTCTCCTCTCTTTACTCGTGTCGCATGCACATCTCGTCTCTAGCTCTCGCTGTCTCTCTCTCTCTCTCTCTCTTTCATTTTTGTCACTTCCTGTCTAGCAAACGTATCACAGTAAGCTCAAGAGCAAAGAGAGAAATAAGGAGTAAAGGTGGAGGTGTCTGGTCAACTGAACACACTCACACTGCATTCTGGTTGTTACACAGCAAAAGCTATAAGAAGGTGGATAGATATGCATTCATCGTGCAGCCACTTCATTGGAGCGGCGTTATGCTTTATTGTCAATTTCTAAAATGTCAACAGTTAACAGCATATGATTATATCATATATTCATGCAATATTCACAGAGAACACGTGCATGCCTCTCTCACCTTAACACCCATTGTAGATGAATTTGGGAAAAGAAACCTTTCTGCACCAAAACTTGCTATATTTTTATACCACCTTTGAAGATGTGGTAAGTTTGTTAGTGGGCAGTTAACTAAGCTCTCAAAGACTGAATTATCTTCTTGGGTGGGGGTATAACCTCCTATGTAGCTTTGGTCTGACAAGAGCTCATTGAGTTTAACGAGCTTGTTTTTTAGGTCTGTCATTATAAAATGGACATTATAAGTATGACTCCTGGGCTGAAAATAAAGGTTAATTTACATAGTAATCATCTATAATAACTCTATGCAGTACGCATAAACATGCTTCACAACTTTATTTAAAGTATGCTAACTTTATTTATGGTATGCATACCATATGTGAGGATTAATTCTCTCAAAACAAAACGTCGAAAAATTAATTTTCATGAACACACTTGGTAGTGTTCAAATGTATTTAAATTTTGGGGTGTACTTTATCAGCAAATAAAAAAATACGACTTTAAAACACTTTCATACCTGCTGTCAGCAAAATGTTAATTATTTTTCCAGTTTTATTATCAGCTTGCCATGTGTCCTGTCTGTCTTGTTTTCTTTTGCTTTGGCGCTGTCAAAATGTGCAAATGAACCGAACTAAAAGAGTTTGAGGATCGAAAATGGGAAAAGCAGGGAAGCAGCTGAACAGCAGCTGAAACTTTAGCGCCAAAAGTTGACACATAAACAGAATATGGTAGAACAAAAAAAAAAATTTCTAGTAAAATTCATTTCTAACCATTTCTAACGTTCATTGAGCGTTTAAGTTAAGTGCAGTATAATATATTAAATGTGGTTTGGCATTTAATATTTCTCAGAACTTAAAAAGAGGTAATGTAGAAAGTAGAAACGTTCTATTGCGTTCTAGAAATATGTTAAACATAATGCATATATTATATGCATACATATTATTTGTACCGAAATGAAATGAATAACTGGCACTTTTAATCGGGTAGTCTATATGTTTTGATTTTCTTTTCATTTCCGTGCGGTACAGCCAGGGTAGGGTACAGCCTACCAAAACCTGGGTTATATTATTACATACACTTATTAGGAACCTGAGAAAAAGCGTTACCATTATTTTTTTTTATCATATTAATAATAATAATATATTATTATTATGCATACATAGTTCTTTATTAGGTTTAAAATGAGAAAGTACATTATATATATAAAAAAAAAAGACAAAAATAAAGTAAATGTAACCCAACGGGTGATGAGAAAAAGGCAAAATGCCTATACACTGTAAGTGATCTCACACCTTTATCAGAAAAACTGCTTCGTCAATAAATTACATAAAATACATATATTAACAAAAATAACAAGTGACAATTAAAATGGAAGAGGGGTTCTAGCCATCACTGGCAAAGCTTTGTACATATAAGGAAACAACTCGGGGGAAAAATGAATTTGTGTAAGCAGAGTCGCCCCTTGGACAATCCAATGTAATAGCACTACCGCGTAAGCCAGAGCGCCTTTCTTTAATACATAATTTATTTATATCAAAAACATTAAGGTCATTATTATTATTATTAATTATTATTATCTATCTAACTGATATCTATGATCTATGTAAGAAGCTTAAGCCCAACGCAGCCGTCAGTCGGTCTTTTTGCGACAAGGACCGTGTTAGAGTGCGCTAGAGTTAGGATTGGTCTAATTTTTTGCGCTAAGCCAATCGGGAGCAAGCGATAGTTGTCGCACGGTTATCGGTCTCAGGAACCGATTGACGGCTGCTTCGGCCTTGACGGCTGCTTCGGCCCAGGCCGAAGCAGCCGTTAATTGCTGCCTGAGCAATAGACGTGCGACAACTATCGCTGGCTCCCGATTGGCTTAGCGCAAAAAGTTAGACCAATCCTAACTCTAGCGCACTCTAACGGTCCTTGTCGCAAAAAGAGTGATTGACGGCTGCGTCAGGCTTTACCGGTGTACAGCACGCGGGAAAAGCTAAAGGGTCCCCTAATTTATCATCACGCTTATGGGGGGAGAAACTTTGTTGTTGTTGTTGGTTGTTGTTGAGAAACTAATATGTATACTGCACTGACTCCGGAGATATTACTTTAATGACGAATATGTGCTAGATATTACTTGTACCGCAACGAAATCAAAAAAAATTCACAACTATAGACTGAAATGCATCACTAAAATGGAAAGTTATTCATTTCATTTCGGTACATACGTGTTTTAAGATATCGATTATATATATATATATATATATATCGATGCCTCCGCGTCAAAAGCGAGCATCTACACTTTCCAGATTTCCGACAAAACGACTATCTACACTTTCCGAGCAGCGCGGTAACTCGACTATCAGCCATAAGCTTAACATTGCAGATGCTCGGCGGCGGAAAGTGTAGATAGTCGTTTTGTCGGAAATCTGGAAAGTGTAGATGCTCGCTTTTGACGCGGAGGCATCGATATATATATATCGAGGGTGCTCCGCTATAATGTCCTAAGTCCATTTGACCTTGAAAAACATTTTTTGCTGCAAATGACCTGAAATGGATAAATCCAAAATTTGGGGTTGATTTGACGATTTTTTATTTTTCAAGGTCAAGTGGACTTAGGACATTATAGCGACATTATACCCTCGATATATATATATATCGATGCTTACCCGTCGAAGTGAACGTACTACACTTTACAAATTTGGGGAAAAATGAACGTTCTACACTTTACAAATTCCAGGTTCTCCCATCTAGTTCTCATGTTAAAACGCGTAGAAGCGCCAAACGCAGATCGTTCATTTTTCCCCAAATTTGTAAAGTGTAGTACGTTCACTTCGACGGGTAAGCATCGATATATATATATATATATATATATATATATATATATATATATATATTAAGAATATTTTAAACCGATACCCTACATTACATAATAATATTGTAATGTCTCTATGTATCTGAGTGGCGAAGTCAAGTTCAGCAGCTTGTGACGCACAGGCTCGCCTCCTGTATCCTCCCTTCCAAAAAGTGCATCTTTCAGCCTGCCTGGTCACGGCACAGCAGGGTGGTTTGTAACATGCACCCTGACTTCTTGTCTTTATGTTAGAGTAACCGTGCCATAACGAGAATGGTTTTGATGGGATTTTTGGGGATGAGGGTTAAAATAGAAATTGCAGGAGCATGTGCGACACAAATTGCTGAACTTGACTATAGTATGTTGACTGTAAAGTATGGTACGTTGCTCATTTTTCCATCATACCCAATGTCCCTTACAAGTCTTCGGACTCCCTGTATAAATCTGTAGACAAGCTGAATCAAGCTTTTACACTAGCGCCTCAATTGGTAGCTAAAACTACTATACTATTACCAATACAGCTTCACGAGGTTTGAGGACTTGTTGTTACCTGAGCGCAAGCATTCCAAGTGCTTACATCATGTATTATATTGTTTCTGACCTTTAGTCAGCATTATCAGTTTGATAAGAATAGCTAGTCCAAATAGTTCAAATAGCCACCAAACGTATCGCAGTGTTCCCTTTAGGGAGGGAAATTTAACTCGTGTCTAAAGAATCAGCTGAGAATCGGAAGACATGTAAGGGACATTGCATCATACCATTTCTTGTTTTTGCTGGGGGCGGGGGGGGGGGGGGGGGGGGAGTGATTTGAACTTGTATCCATAGGCTATTAAATTCTGATAATTTTTTATCTCTTTAGATCTGAATAAAAAATCTGGATATGAGGGTAGATACGGACTTGATCCTAAATTATTTCTGTAGCTCACCCTGTAGCTAGGTATATATATATATTTTTTTTTAATTCGGATTTTCACAGCACTTTGTCTGAAAAGTGAAAATAGGTACATTTGGTTCAAACTACCTCTTTCTAGATTTGGTGGGTCTATGGTACAAATACATAATTACTGTAATTTTAACAACATTCTTTTACGTTTGATATTTGTAGATGTCTTCGACTACACGCAAGAAAAAATCAAAACGCAAATCAGAAGATGCAGATGATGTTGACATATACCATAATCTTCCTGAATTTGAGGAGTATGATACAAAACTAGAAAAGGTTTGTTATGTTTATAATATATTATATACTTGTAAATATCTATATTATTGTGTATACATTATATATACTTCATATATGACCATACAGTACAAAGTATGTACGGTACTTATTATGTACTGGTATATTGCAGACACTAGTTATTGGTCACAGTTATCGGCAGCCATGGATTTTCTTTCACACAACCTGCAAAATACACCCCTTTCAAATTTACACACACATACATACATATCAGGGCTGTAGTCCTAAGGGAACGCGGTGGGACGGCGTCCCACCTGGCGAAAAAAAAAGCCAGGTCCGTCCCACCTGGAAAATTTCCAGAGGAACGCGGTGGGACGGATATCTTGGCAAAATGTACCCTAGTTTGTAAATTTCCTGACTAATTTTGCCGTTTATTTGGCTGAAATTACTAAAAAAAAAAAAAAAAAAAAAAAAAAAAATCGCTCGGTACGCTCGCGATTTCCTTTTTATAACAAAGCTTATTTGCATCACTTTATTATTATGCAGTTTCGATTTATCCGAAAATTTACGCATAAGTTGTTTGACTTTCTTTCTTTTTTTTTTTTTTTTTTTTTTTTCCTCAGAATAAGCCTTTAATGTCAAGTTAATGTAGAAAATAGTTACAGCGTGCAAATCGAAAAAAAAAAAAAAAAAAAAAAAAAAAAAAAAGACAAGATAGAAGGCTTGTTAACTATAAAGATATGTAATGAAGTTAAAATTATTATTATTATGATTTTGGTGTTTTTCTTGGGCATTTATTAACAGTTCATACGAAGCAATGTTCAAGCACTATAAACAAAATATTGCTGCGTGTTAAATCTTGAAAAGCTACAATATAATTTATTTCATATTTTATGCATTTCATTTTTTTTTTTTTTTTTTTTTTTTTTTTTTTTTTTTTTTTTATTGCAATGGAAAAAGAAATATATACATTTAACGTTCTTACATTTTTCATGATGATTTAACCTCAATCCTCAATGTATGAATATCCAGAGCGCCCAAAAACAGAATTCGCAAAACAAAATAAATGTCATGTTTTGCGTCAAAGTATCTAATAATAATAATTGAGCATCCGGCCCGAATCTTGTGGTATAGCGTACGATTCCAGGGCCCGAGGTCGGGTCCGTCACATAGGACCTTATAGGTGTGGGGTTTGAGGGTGCGGGCCTCGTCTTCTGAAGCCCCTTAGCCTAGCTCTCGTTTTCGGACGCGAGGCGGCCGAGGCATGGGCTTGGGATGTCAAGAGGCACTCCGCCCTTAAGTGCCTCGGTAACTATGGGCATCCGGCTCTAATGAGCTTGCGGAAAAGTGTCCCACTGCGCCCAGGAGTGGACGTCAACCCGATGGAGCCGTTCAGGGCCGAGTGACTAAATACTAAAAAGGGGGGCTATTTTAAATAGCCATCAACTCGCCTCCTAACAAAATATAGTCACGAAATTTTGGGTAGTAACAGGATGTGTGCATCTTGGCTTCAGTATGAGCCCGTGAACGCAATAGCCTCTCACATCAAGTGTGAAGTTATAAATTTAAATAATAATAAAAATGAATCGTTGAGTGGGAAAAAAATTAAATCGTAACTTACGTGTCGATTTTGATGCATTGTCAATAAAATTTTGGTCAGAATCAATTTTACTTATCTAACGTAATTTTTGTATTATTTTACTAAAAAGTGGGCGTGGCATTAAAAAATTTCGCACCTGCGGCGGGCAAAAGGGTGCCTCTGCCCCCCTTACCCCCCAAACTATGTTCTGGCCCTGTGTTGGAGCGTCCCACCTGACAATTTTTTAGGACTACAACACTGATACATATATATATACACACACACACACAAAGGTGATGTGCCAATAACCGTTACCTGCCAATAACCGTTACCTGCCAATATGTAAGTAATACATTCTTCTTGTTTTTCCTTAGCATTTTGCAAAGCAAATTTCAGCTTATGTAAATATATTGATCTTGTTGCGAACAAAATGTCTATCTCGTATTTTATCACACAAAGCAAAATGTCTATCTCTTTTTTTGTCAGCGTAAGCAAAATGTCTATCTCGATCCCGAACGTTATGGAGATAGTGCTCGAGATAGACATTTTGTTCGCAACAAGAGCAATATTTTCTAAGTTTTTATATTCAGATAAAAAAATTCTAATTAGATTGCAAGAAAAATTCCTATCTGACGGTAACTAGCATAATTACCACACCATGATCATTGTGTATTGAAATTGACTGCATTCATCTTACGTACATTTAGCTTGAATGCATATAATGTTAGCAGTTTCCCAACACTGAGCATTTATCTCAGCCCAAGAGTGACTTGAACTGTCTCTTGCTTTCATTTCCGCCTTATTTTCATTCACTTGTCTTTACAATTTTTTTCAACACTCATTCTCTCTACACGTCCAAAACAATAAATCATTTTTAATTCGTGCATTTTTTTTAATTAAAGCTTTTTTCATAACAATTTTTGTCTCAATCACATAAAAATTGCAACTATATATGTTTTTCTCTTTTGTTTTAGCTACGTGTATCAAACGAAAATCTAATGAGCAAGCTGAAAGAGCTGGAGAGTAACGTTGAAACATTAACCAAAACAAATCATAAGTTGAGCAAAATGGAACGTGCTTTAAGTCGCAATATCTCAGTGCTTTTTACTACTGCTCTTGCAGAGTTGCAACACAAAGACCAAATGATTGCAGATCTTAGGAGAGAGTATGTAATAGTATTTTTATGCTGCTTAAGTTTGGTTTTCATAGTGTGTAATTCATTTTCTGTGTTATCTGTACATTTTCAGGAGAGATTCTCTAATATTTCGTCGTTATCAGAGGACAGACCAGTGTAGTGAAACAGCTGTACACACTGGGGTTATTGTTCAAGAAGTCGTGGCACAGCCACAAGAAGTCCAAAGCGTGAGTACTGAAGTCTTTAGCAACTTATCTATCCCTTGCAGAGAAAAACCTTACAAATTGAGACAGGATACCTGTGATTCTAAGAGCAGACATAGCAAGAATAATACAACATTTAGACCCGAGTCAGAAAAATACAATTACAAAAAAAATGAAAACAGAAATTTTGCACCAAGCATGAAACCTTCCAAAATAGATAAAATTCAGTGCAATAATACACCAGAAGAAAATGCTAAGACATCTTATCAAAATACAAATCAGGGCATTGAAAGTAATGGGAAAACTTTAGAAAAAACAAACAAAATATTGACTGATAATGAAGGTGTAGTTAACAGTCATCCAAATATCAGTCAAGTAGTGAGTCTGTATAATGCAGTAAAAAAATCTGGGATAGCATCAAATGAATTTCGAAACTCAAAAGATTCCTTATTTAGGCAAGAGGAACGTGTTACAAACATTCCTGATGCAAGCCCATCTAGTGAATTTTTAACAGATCGTGTAAACAAAGATACTGAAGACATAATAAAAAACATTTCTCAGAAGAGTTTTCGTATTCCAAAATTGAAACATGGTGATAAGGAGGTATCAATTGTCAATTCAAGTGTGCTTAGCATACCTAATGACATGAAAGATGCATCTCAAGGTACTAGGTACAGAATTAAACCACCAGAAGATTATGATGATGACAAGAAATCTATTGATAATGCTATTCCTGAAAAGTTAAATACCTCTGTTGAGGCTTCTTTATCTTCAAGTACTGAATGTGTATTCAGTATGAGAAGAAAGAGTAGAATTAAAATTTTAAATGTCAGTCGAGAAGATGACACGGAAGAAGCTGCTGTAGTTAAAAAAACTAGCACTAAACGTACATGTTCGATTGATTTGAATGAAAGTGATCCACCTAAAAAAGTTCCACATCTAGGTTTAAAAGAGCAAGAATCACAGAGCATTTCTGAAAACCTTAAGGATGATGTAAGTAAACCACCAAGTAACTTGGGCCATTGTGATAAAAGTGAACAAAAAAATAGTCTGAAACTGCATGTTGATCACAAGGAAAAAAACAATAGTAAATTAGAAGAAGAAAAAATGAAGTCAGACTCTTCAAAGCAAAGTAGACGTAGTGAAAACAAATTTGTTGATCATCGTCATACATCTAGAGAGGAAGACAAATTGAATAGAAGAAGAAATATTGATGGAAGTCTTGGCTGTTCAAAGAAATCACGAGATGCAGCTAGACAAGGTTGGGGCAACTATGACAGTAGAAGAAGCTCTAGAGACTACAGACAACGTTCTCGGTCATTTTCCAGTGATGGTGAATACAGTGATTATGCACGCAGCAGTAAATCAAGAAGAAATTCAAGATACAAGGCAAATTCTAATTACAAGCAAATAAAGCTATCACCATCCTTAGAGAGGAACAAAACTCTTAATTACAGAAAACATGCTGTGGTAAATGACATGAAAACATCTGAATCACCTGATTTAGACTTAGAAAAAGAAAGTGACGGACTTAAAAATGAAAATAGTGATGTAAACACTCCCAGGTCTTCCAATATAATGCAAAGCTCTGGATCAGAATCGCCTGATGATGATTCTTATTTAAAAACTTATTTAAGCGATGACTATTTTTCAGGAGATCAAGAAAGTTCAATTAAATCAGCAAAAAAGTCTGCAAGAAATGAAAATTGCACCATTCTTTCTAGACGCAGATCAAGGTCTGTGTCCAGCAGTGATGACAAGCATTACAGGGAAAGAAGATCTTATAAATCAAGAAATGTAGAAAGAAGGGCATCACCTTCAAGGAAAAAGGTGGATCGTCGATTTGACAAGGAAAGTAGATCCCATCGTAATCACCAAATGAGTCGCATTGATCTGAGAGAAAAGTTAAAGAAATCTCGTGATAGAGGTTCTGAAGCCCATGAACATGAGCATTCTAGTGTTATGTCAAACAAAGATTCAAAACAAGTTATGTCATCACAAATTTCCAGTTCCATTGACAAAATTTCTGATAAGTTTGACAATTCAAAGCATTCACTTTCATTTCAGAGTTGTAAAGATCTGCCATCATCAGTTAATTTAGACATTACTAGCATTGTTTTCCGAAAACCAAGAAAGCAAATTTTGAATTTACAATTCACATCTACAACTGAGGAGAGTGAATTGAATGAGGATAAACCTAATGATTCCTCAAAATCTGTGGATAAACAAAATTGTTCTAAAGTTAACAGTGATTTAGAAGACGGTGAAATAAGTGACTAAGTTAAAAAAATATATAGCGTATGTTTAGTTAGTTATAGGATAATTTTCTTATATACTGTAGTTATAGATGACAAGTTTCTTATGTTGTGTGTGTTGTTCCTTTACAATATATCAATTAAACATAGTATAATATAATACTATAATATAATACCCATCACATGTAAGCAAATGCAGACATGAAATATTTTTATATACCTGTACAGAGTGTCCCAAAAGTACTGAAAGAAACTAAAATTGAATATCTCCGTGAATTTTTGGGCTATTTGGATGAAACCACCACCCACCGATAGGAAAAATGTGCAACATTTTTGCCATGCCTATATAATTAGCAACCCCTATATTTTTCACCCCTTTAGGGGGTGAAAACCAAAAATTCGGTTTTCAATATATCCTTTTCAATGTTATTTCTCAAAAAATAAAGTTTTTAAAAAAATTCTTTCTGGTGGCTTTTGAAAGTCACTTAGCCCCACCTAGTAAAAAAATGCAAAAATTAATTTTGAAAAACCACCCCTTTAGGAATTAGGGGGTAAAAACGATTTTTGACTTTCCAAAAATCACGAAAGTGCAAAGTGTACCAAAAATAAATTTTAAATGCTGTATTCTACGAAAACTTATTGCCTGGACCTTCTTTATTAGGTTTCTAGCGTTTTAGCCCTATCCAACCCCCTGGGGGGTGTGGGGGGTGGTGTTTTCCACCCCATTATGATTACAAAAACTTAAGCAAAAGTTGTCGTGTAAGATATCGTTCTAGACTAATTCAACCCCGCTGACCTCAAATCCGTTGTCAGATTTTCGATAGGTGCCACCCCTGACGCGCTAGGGGTGGTTTTTTATCCCTAAAAGAGGGAAATTATTGGAAAATAAAGTCAATTTAAATTTCAATAAAAAACATTAATTTCGATTTTCTTTTTGCATATTACAGTATCTGGTTATGTTTTAACATGGACCCTATGCATATCCGGTCTAAATTACCTTAATGGGGGTGGCTAGGGTGCCATTTTCACCCCCTTTTTGATTTTTTAAAATTCTGTGATTGGTGTCGAGTAAGGTATATTGCTCTAGACTAAATCGACCCCGCTGAACCCAAATCCGTTGTCAGATTTTAAATAAGTGCCACCCCTGACGCGCTAGGGGTGTTTTTTTATCCCCAAAAGAGGGAAAATTTAAGAAAATTAAGCAAATTTAAATATCAATAAAACACATTATTGTCGATTTTCTTTTTGCATAGTACAGTGCCTGGTATGGTTTTAATACGGACCCTATGCATTTTCGGTCTTAATTACCTTAATAGGGGTGGCTAGGGCGCAGTTTTCACCCCCATTATGATCATTTAAAATTACATGATTCATGTCGAGTGAAGTATTGCTCTAGGCTAAATCGACCACGCTGATCTCAAATCCGTTGTCAGAATTTCAAAAAGTGCCACCCCTAAGGCGCTAAGGGTGGTTTTTTATCCCTGGAATGGGGCATTTTTGAATTAATTAGGTAGTAACAAAACACACTTAAACAAAATATAGGAAATATCCAATGAATGTTTTCTTGTATTTGGACATCTTTTAACACGTTTTGTAGGCATTTCCGGTTTAAATCTCTAATTAGGGGTTGTTTAGATTTAAGTTCCACCCCTAATACAAATTTTAAAAATATTGCGATTGGTGTCAAGTTAGGTATCGTTCTTGGGTAAATCGACCCCACTGAGTTCAAATTTGTTGCCGAAAATTTGTTTACTCCAACCCTTAAGTTGTTAGGGGTTGATTTTTAAATGATTTAAAAATTTTTATTGCTCTACCATGGATTTATTTTTATTTATTATTTAAAAATCCACCCCTAACGACTTAAGGGTTGAAGAAAACAAATGTTCGACAACAGATTTGGACTCAGTGGGGTCGATTTACCCAAGAACGATACCTAACTTGACAGCAATCGCAATATTTTTAAAATTTGTATTAGGGGTGGAACTTAAATCTAAACAACCCCTTATTAGAGATTTAAACCGGAAATGCCTACAACACGTGTTAAAAGATGTCCAGGTACAAGAAAACATTCATTGGATATTTCCTATATTTTGTTTAAGTGTGTTTTGTTACTACCTAATTAATTCAAAAATGCCCCATTCCAGGGATAAAAAACCACCCTTAGCGCCTTAGGGGTGGCACTTTTTGAAATTCTGACAACGGATTTGAGATCAGCGTGGTCGATTTAGCCTAGAGCAATACTTCACTCGACATGAATCATGTAATTTTAAATGATCATAATGGGGGTGAAAACTGCGCCCTAGCCACCCCTATTAAGGTAATTAAGACCGGAAATGCATAGGGTCCGTGTTAAAACCATACCAGGCACTGTACTATGCAAAAAGAAAATCGACAATAATGTGTTTTATTGATATTTAAATTCGCTTAATTTTCTTAAATTTTCCCTCTTTTGGGGATAAAAAAACACCCCTAGCGCGTCAGGGGTGGCACTTATTTAAAAACTGACAACGGATTTGGGTTCAGCGGGGTCGATTTAGTCTAGAGCAATACCTTACTCGACACCAATCACAGAATTTTAAAAAATCAAAAAGGGGGTGAAAATGGCACCCTAGCCACCCCCATTAAGGTAATTTAGACCGGATATGCATAGGGTCCATGTTAAAACATAACCAGATACTGTAATATGCAAAAAGAAAATCGAAATTAATGTTTTTTATTGAAATTTAAATTGACTTTATTTTCCAATAATTTCCCTCTTTTAGGGATAAAAAACCACCCCTAGCGCGTCAGGGGTGGCACCTATCGAAAATCTGACAACGGATTTGAGGTCAGCGGGGTTGAATTAGTCTAGAACGATATCTTACACGACAACTTTTGCTTAAGTTTTTGTAATCATAATGGGGTGGAAAACACCACCCCCCACACCCCCCAGGGGGTTGGATAGGGCTAAAACGCTAGAAACCTAATAAAGAAGGTCCAGGCAATAAGTTTTCGTAGAATACAGCATTTAAAATTTATTTTTGGTACACTTTGCACTTTCGTGATTTTTGGAAAGTCAAAAATCGTTTTTACCCCCTAATTCCTAAAGGGGTGGTTTTTCAAAATTAATTTTTGCATTTTTTTACTAGGTGGGGCTAAGTGACTTTCAAAAGCCACCAGAAAGAATTTTTTTAAAAACTTTATTTTTTGAGAAATAACATTGAAAAGGATATATTGAAAACCGAATTTTTGGTTTTCACCCCCTAAAGGGGTGAAAAATATAGGGGTTGCTAATTATATAGGCATGGCAAAA
Source organism: Ecdyonurus torrentis (assembly GCA_949318235.1). Classification (NCBI taxonomy): domain Eukaryota; kingdom Metazoa; phylum Arthropoda; class Insecta; order Ephemeroptera; family Heptageniidae; genus Ecdyonurus; species Ecdyonurus torrentis. The sequence goes on from OX439129.1 coordinate 24,446,669, forward strand.
ATGTTGCACATTTTTCCTATCGGTGGGTGGTGGTTTCATCCAAATAGCCCAAAAATTCACGGAGATATTCAATTTTAGTTTCTTTCAGTACTTTTGGGACACTCTGTATGTAATGTAGTAACCTAGCTTGCTTATAGGAAGGTAGAAAATGTTAATGTTTGTGTATATGTACTTCGTTATTTTTATCATTATTTATTTTCTTACATTGTTTCAACAGCAATATTTATATATATTATGATTATAATATTTTTTAAGATTTGAGTCAGAATTTATTTGTTCATTTTCAAATATGCCCGCCTAAATTAAATGTCTAACTGGCGCAGCTGTGGTTGGCTGTGGTAGTTTATGGAGGCGTTTCCAGTGGAAGAAAAGCCAGGCAAGGGCAGACAAGCTTTCTGTGGGGTGGCTGTCAAATAGATGCGGCTTTTCTAAGTGTAATTAAAAATTATAATAATAACAAAATTAAGAGTATAGTTGTCATTAAGTTGCAACATTTTATCAAGGAAACGCATTACTCATACATATAATTTATAGTTGCTTTAATCAAATACACTACTACTACTACTACTACTAATTAAATCAGCATTTGAGAGGTCTGATATAATGAGTACAATGAGTGAGCCTAAGCGATATTTCATCAATACATTGCAAGATTTTGTTCCTGGAGAAGGCGTGCATATCCATGAATCTGAGTTACGAGATAAGCTGATGGAACTAACTCAACTTATAACTGAAAATCAGCCACCAAGAGAATCAGATGGGGATGGAGGGCTATATGTTGGGGTGGGAGGTATTGGTTACATGTTTTATCATTTAAGCCAGTCCACGTTATTGGTAGACATGAAGAAACAACTTCTAAACAAGGGGCTTGAATATGTAGCTGCTGCACTAAAATTTGCAGAGAAGCAGCAACGCCAAAAAGATCCTGGTCAAATATCTGCCTTTCTACTAGGCGATGCCGGCTTATATGCAGTTGCTGCTGCAATTTATATTGCTCTTGGTGAGTATAGTAAATTTTGTATTTACCTATTAACACATAGTTGTCAATGGAAAAAGATATTTAAAAACTATTCTGTAGAATGTTGTAACAACTCAAGTAGGCATACTGTCAAGATACTCCAAATCTTTGACATTTTGTTATTATTGATTAATTTTTTATATTGATTTATTTAAATGTATAAAAAAATGAAACTCGAACATGTGCTACAGGCTACATATTTTCTTATTTATAAATTTTCAATAGGTGATGCTGGTAATGCAGAGCATTATGTGAAGAAATATGCAGCATGTAGTGCAAATTGCAAACCTCTCAATTTTCTCTCCTGTGGAGGTGATGAGCTATTTGTGGGTCGTGCTGGATACCTCATTGGTCTTCTTTGGCTTCAAAAATTGTGGAAACAACCAGTATTATCACAGACAAATACGTTTGACATTTGCAATACAATAGTTCAGTCTGGAAGAAACTATGCCCAACGTCACAGAAGTCCTTGTCCTCTCATGTTTTCCTACTATCACGTAGAATATTTAGGTAATGTATTATATTTACCAAAAATTCACCTTGTGTTATACAATTTTTTGTAAATATTTCAACTCATTTATTCACATTAATAAATTAATGTTTAGTTATTATTATACTACAAATAACTCTTGATTCTTTTAAAACTATACTTCTAAAAACTTCTCAATGTTGAAATGCTCACAATCAGGTCTGCAGCAGCAGCCACCTCTGCATTGACACTTCAATAATTTTGTGAAATAACAATTTTTTGGATTGCTTAAAAATTAGTTCTCTTCCCCCATATCTTATTAACTTGAGGGATATTATTATGTGTAAATTGCAAGCTTTAAAAATAAATTCAAAGGACAGTAGCATTACCTAGGTTAATGTAAGTATATAACTTATGTAATCCAGAGAGGATTCCCGCTGAAAAGTACTGGTCAGCTGGAGACGTGTATTGCGGGTCAAAATTACATTGATCAAATGGGCAACAAATTATAACTTCCAGGATAAAATAAAATTAAAGGCAACAGAAAATTGAATAACGATATTCTCTTTGGATTACCTATCTATAGAAATACCTTAACCTAGGTAACAACACAGCTGTTACCAGCGTCCCTCCCCCCCCCCCCCCCCCTCCTTCCATATAACAAGTAAGTTTTTTTTTTAACACTTGCAAAAAATTCTAAGAGTGGTTCTCAATAGAACAGAATGGGAAATCAGTGCCATTTTACTTTGCTCTGCTTAAGATTGACCATCAGGCTACACAGTAACACCCATTGGTCCTTATTACAGTATTTACTATTTATAGTATAGATTCCTTATTCCTTAATGTAACATTTCTATACCTAATAAATATTTAGTAGCAGAGTTCCTTTTCTTAAACCAAAAAAATTACAACAACATTGTTTTCCAGGTGCTGCCCATGGATTGTGTGCAATTTTGCAGGCACTTCTCAGTGTGCCAGGTTACATAAGTTCCAGTGCTGATGTCGAGAGAGATGTCAAAGCAAGTGTAGACTTCTTACTCTCCTTGCAAACCCGAGGTGGGAATTTCCCCTGTGCTCTGGATGAACTGGAACATCAAGCAAGATCTGATGAAGATGAACTGGTACATTGGTGCCATGGAGCTCCAGGTTGGTGTCATGCAATTTAAGGAGGTAGGGGAGCGTAAATGGCAGCACGTTATTTTTAGATTGGAAAAATATCAGCTGTTATCCAATATGGCTGACTTTTTCTTACGAAAATTTACTGTGCTGCCATCTACGGTCCCCTACCTCTTTAATCAAATAATGATTCACCACTTTTTATTCAATGAATAAGTAGGGGATGAAATGGACAATAATATATATATATTTTCTTATTTTTATGCAGGCATGGTCTATCTTATGGCTAAAGCATACTTAGTGTGGAAAGATGTAAAGTATTTACGATCGTGCATCAGATGTGGAGAATTGGTTTGGACAAAAGGACTTCTAAGGAAAGGTCCAGGTATGAGATAAACAAGCTGTTTTAAATATTAGTGTTTGTTATAATTAAACTATAGCTCTTATAAATATTTTATTATTGTAGGTATATGCCATGGTGTAGCAGGTAGTGGTTACGTCTTTCTCTTACTGTTCCGACTCACTGGGGATCAACGTCATCTACACCGAGCTCAATCATTTGCTCAATTCCTCAACACTGACAAATTTAAACGCAATGCTCGCTGCCCAGACAGTCCATACAGCTTACATGAAGGCTGGGCTGGAACTTGCTGCTTTGTTGTAGATATCACCCAGCCTCAACTTGCAGCTTTCCCTCATTTTGATATTTTCTAATTGAGTTCTATGAAAGGTTCATCACTTAAGTACCTCATATAATTTATTGAAGATAAACATAAGTGCAAAAATGTTTCATGTGAGGTACACTTGCCCTTATAATTGCTGTTAATATTTACTATTGACTAATAAAGGAACAACTGTTTTGAGGCTGACTATAAGCAATTTCGATCACATCCGCTTCCATTTCGACCAGCTGCGCATACGTAGTAAGAAGAAACAGAAGCGGATGTGACCGAAATCGCTTATAGTCAGCCTCAAAACAATTGTTCCTTTATTAGTCAATACTTTGAAAAAAATTTATGCATAACCAGTTACCTCCCTGTCCACTAAATATATTATATCTGATCTTTTATTTCATTTAGCTATCATTTTCAAATGTGTGTGTGTATATATATAAAACTGCTATTGACATGTAAATTAATTTAAGGAAAAAACAACGGCGGTTAGGATCAATAATAAAGAAAAGGATAGAATTACCAGCAAGGGCCTTACCAGAGTAGAAGTTCTATGGAGAGGTCGAAGTCTCACAAGGCACAGTTTTTTTGTTATATATATATTTTTTTTCTTCATAACAGAGCTTTCGTCATATATTAATGATATTATCAATCAGAGAAGAGATTTACTTGAGCACATCTCTTCACTGATTGATAATGTCGTTAATATATGACGAAAGCTCTCGGTTATGAAATAAACTTTTTAATTACAAAAAACTGTGCCTTGTAAGACTTTGACCTCTCCATAGAACTTGTACTGTGGTAAGGCACTTGCTGGTAATTCTATCTTTTTCTTTATTATTGATTATTGACATGTAAAGAAAGTCATTAATATTGCTGTTCAATAAAATTAGATGCAGTTGAATGATGAATAATGATTAAGGCTAACATACATAAGACTTACAAGATCAATGTGTATACTAAACTATATCGTACTGAATAATAATAATTATATTGTATAGAAAAATTGACATGGCGATGATTAGTAAAAAAATGTTGGTAAACAGATAAAAAGGGGGGCAGGGATGGGAAATAGTGAGCCTAGACTGACAAGGCAAGGACACCTTGCATGTGAGAGAAAATAATCAAAGTTGGTCTGAAGTTAAATATATACAGCATTACATATTGCAAAGGGTACATATTGGCTCATCTGTATTTTACAAAATGTGTATTAGTTAATTTATGTGGTTCTTGCTGTAATTCTGTATCATTCTGTTCTATACGTTTATTGTTTACATGTTTGTGCTCAATAAAATCAGTGCTGAAATCAATTTTAACTTGGCACCTTGATGTGGATTTGTGTATAATTTAAATTTCAACAAATAAACATGTTATTAATAAAGGGAACTTTTTTATTAAAAAAAAATTGATAATATAAAACATATTTTACACCAATTAGATAATGTACATACAATTATTAGTAATATGGCCTAATTAGCGTTTTGAGAGATGTTCCTGATATGAGAAGCCATGCAGAAACACTTACAACTCCTGACTTTCCAGTTGGCCAATTTAAATAAGTATCTAATGGATACAACCATTGACTAGGTACATAAAAAAGAGGTTCATAGCGATACATCCACACCATACTTAAAATCATGATACCCTGCAAAGGAAAACAATACAAGAATAAATCATTTTTTTAATACTGTACATGTATGATGATTTACAAACTTGGGCAAAAATGTTTTATAAGAAGATAACATTACAAAAGAATATAAATATAATTCCGTCCTTTTAAACTCTTCTCATAAAAATCGTCCTAGCAATGTCTAGTGAATTAATTTGAATCCCTCTCCCATTAACTATCAAAATTAGAGAACTTTGCTTTGCATTAAAGGGGTAGTCAACAATGATTTTTTGAACATTGATCATTGTGTTATTAAACCTCCCGAAAACGCGATCTCAAAATTTTAATTATTAGCGCGCTGAGAGCAAAAGCCGTTTAGTGACCCCGAATCACAGCTACACCTTGCTCTCACGCTAGATTGTCACGAGCGTGAGTTACTCTTATATTATGCTCTCGCTACTTGAGGTAATATTTTATGGCTACATACAGATATGTATTAAAATAATTTATTTAAAGATAAGAGTAACTCCAGCTTGCAACAAGCTAGCGTGAGAGCAAGTAGTAGCTGTGACGTAGGTTTGGGGACGCTAAACGGCTTTTGCTATCAGAACGTTAATAATTAAAATTTTGAGATTGCGTTTTAGGGAGGTTTAATTACATTATCACTATTAGAAGAACCATTGTTGACTACCCCTTTAAATTTCAATACACAGTGCTCTAATTTCTCTCCCCCTATTTCTATCCTATTGCTTTAGTAAAAGAACATAAAGGTAATCAAAAGCAATGTATAGGATTTCAAATAACAGTAATATGGCACTTATATTTAAGCCAAATGAATTTAATAAATTAAAAAGCAAAAACAAATAGAGCCTACACGAATTAATAACTGAGGTTGGACCTTTTTGTTCTCATGACTAAAAAATGGCTCATCAAAATACTCACCAAAATTATTTGAGTACAATATGTTAATGTTAATTTCATTTTTATTGTCTTAGCCATTCTTGAATTTGCTGCAACAAACCACAAGTATATTATTAACGGCCGTAAGTTGCAGTTCAAGGTTAGCTCACGGTTAAATGGCATGCAACTTACGGCCGTTAAACATTAACATTCATGATTTCATAGTAAAAAGAACTACAGACACAAATCGTAATATTAAAGTGATAAACGATTGATAAAAATATATATGCTAGAGAAATACGTAGATTATTTTTTCAATAATTAAAGAAAGGGAGTTGTTACTAACAGAGGTGCCTTGCTTGTGACAGAAAATATTCTGACCTGTCTGAAATTAAATGTGTGCAGCATTACCAGTTACAAAGGCTCATTAAACAAGCTCATTATTACCTGTACTAGTTTGAATAAAGTGCAATAAATAAAATTATTATTTTATTAATATACCTGGTGCCTGGTGGATAAAAAAAAAAAAAAATCTTGCACTTTTTTTTTATTTTTTTTTAGGTACAAGTAGGCCTATCATTTTCATAATGCATGTCACTGTTACCATCTACTGCATATTCTTACACATTAGGACACCTGTATCAAGGATATACATATTTTGAGTGCACATTTTGTAAATTATTCACAATAGTGCTAGTATTGCAATAATTGTTTTAAAATAAAACAATAGGCACTGTATATTAATTTATTGCAGTACTGTCAGGCAGTTTTAATTATAATGTTAACTATTTTATTTATAATTTGTAAAGTAAATTTTTAGTTTTTGAAAAAGTCTATTTTGGGGAGGGGGAAGGGGCTGCTGGGTAAAATAGTCATAATTCTGTAACACTTAATTAAAATAGGTACAAGATACTAGCAGAAGGTTCTGAATTTGCATTCAGGTTATATTAGTTTATATGGGGAAAAAAAGATAACAATAAACACACGAGAGCGCATTCTCTCCCACCACAAAATTAAAGAAATGAGAAATATTTTCCACCAATAATCCACATGATTTTAGAGAGAATAAAAGTGACATTATCTTTGTTCACCTGAACGTTGCATGCAGCAGGCATGCAGCTCATTTATCTTGAGGCACCCTGAACTTGCATTACAATGCAGTTCACTGCAAGTCAGTATACAATACAGTATAGTTCACATGTATAATATGACGGTCCCAGCATCAAAAGAAACAAACATGAGCTCTCAAACTGCCTGATGCATGCATCCAACATTTAGCTGAACAAAGAGAAAAAGAAACACTCTTCATTGGTCTCTATAAAATCAGGTGGATGATAAATATTTCTCCGCTTTTCTAAAGTAATTAAAATTTGTGGTGGAAGAGAAATCACACAACACCCACACTCGTGTGTGGTTATAAGGTTATTCCATATAAACACTGCAAATTCAGAATCTTCTGCTAGTGTGCACTAAATATGCAAATTTGCATCATTACAATAGTTGGTTATTTTTTTAAAGCTACACGACTGTTGAGCTATACCTGCTTGATTCAAAGCTTCTTTAATTTTAATGGCTTGGCGTTGCAATTTTGCATATTTTGCAAACTCATCTACCATTGACATCCCAGCTAGCTGTTTCTTAATATCTTTATATTCTAAAAATAAGCTTGCTTCATCTGACGTAATCCGGGCTAGAAGTGGTAATACCTGCAAAATATATAACATTTTCACAAAGAGATATTAATATTATTATAACTTAAAAAAAAAAAGTAATGCAAAATAAACCATTGGCATTAGGTTGATAATATAAAAGATGGATAGAGGAAACCAGCAAGGGCATTACTAAAGTGAAGAGTCCCATGGCTCTGTGAACATCTTGCTAGCACCGAGATGTGTTTTGCCTTCCATATTAAGTATGGAGATAGTAGCAATGGGGTGGTTTAAGTGTGTTTTTACAAATATTGAGTCTAGGTTGGTCTGTTTAGCTAGACTGTAAAATCTATTGATATGCTAATTCCAATTGTTGTTACAATGCATTGTTGGATGGACCAGGATGATGTCTTATAATTTTTATGGATTTTTACTGTGAAGCAGCTGTTGATTTTTTTATTTATTTATGAGAGGCCATATACTTAGCCACAGGCTTGTCAATCATGTTAAATTGTTCCTGTCCCCGACTGCCTGCCTGTGGCCATTCATATGTCTCCTCTTACTTTTAGTGATTGGCAAGTAAGATCAATAAAAAAATGCCAGTCATTTTTTCCTTGCGAGTTCTCTGTTAGTTCTGCGCTAGCAAGATTTTCATCAAACTAATATGAGACTCTCCTTCACTACATACATACACACACGGTAAGGCCCTTGCTGATATCCTCTATCCTTGTCTTTTATATACTATCATAACTTTTAAATCATTTTTATAGCAACACTACACTAATCAAGTAAATGGTTCACCTTACCCATTTCAACATAAGTGGTAAGAAAGCATTAATACAGCTTAAAAGAGTAAACTGCAGAAATAAGTTTAGTGATGATTCCACCTCCATCGATTCCATTATTGACATTTTATTCGATTTTTTTCTTTTGCTTTTTCCTTTTTTTTTTTAGAAACAGCTGCATTTATGATATTCAACTTTTTGTTCCTTTTCGTGTTTACTTTTTTAGTTCACATGATTGCCACTAGTCGAAACGCAAAAATTTCTTGGAATTTGTAAATCTCGTCAAATCATCGTAGATATAAAATCAATTTTTGACTTAAAAGGACAATATTTAACAAATAATAATGTCAGCAGAAGGCGAAGAAAAGTTCGATGGAATGCTCCTCGCAATGGCACAACAACATGAAGGAGGTGTGCAAGATGTAAGCATATAAAACTTTTTGTTTACAACACGTGGTGAGCAGCGGAGTCAAAATTCAATAATTTTTGTTTCCTCATTGAAATGTGAAATGACAAGTTTTCTATGATAAATAATAGGCTCAAGATCACTGATCTAATCTATACTCAGGATAGGCTATTTATTCAACCCAAATGTTCTGTACACAATAAATACATACAACGGAACTGACATGTTCTTGTGCGTTTCGTATGTATGGTTTGTACATATATGTAATAATAATAATAATAATAAATGTCTCTATATAGCGGCAAATATACTGTTAAGTACGGTGGCTTGCTTATCCTTAACATAAAATTTGATAAAATTTATATTAGTATTTCTACTAATTTATTTCTAAATAACTTTCTATTTATTATTTTAACAACATCTATTACAATTACAACATTCCAATCATATGGGCAGTTCTACTAAGGAACGAATACTTTCCCACATCTGTACTTGTTTACATCATCCCCTATTGCCTTTTTGTACAGAGTACATTGCACAAAGCCTATCTTTCTTCCTCCTATAGTACTCAGCTGTTCCCATCCAAGTTTTTCAACCAACTTAGCACCTGCTACGGGATTTTTATCTCCCAATCTCCAAGTCCTAGTTTCCCCTGTAATTCTTCTGGCAGCATTTTTTTGTACCTTTTCTAAGTCATTTATTTATTAATTTGTATGTGGATTCCAAACTGAGCTACAATACTCTAGCTTCGGCCTAACTAATGATTTATACGCAATATCCTTTGTTTTGACACTTGTTCCTTTTATGTTTCCATATACAGAACCTATCTGTTTATTAGCTCCTGCTACAACTTTATTCACATGTCTATTCCATCTAAGTAAGATACATATATTTATATAGGTACAGTATACCGCGAAAATAATATCCCCCTCTGTTCCCGTGCCCCTCTGAGTTGCCAAACTATGGATGCTCCTATATACCTGTAATGTTAATCGAGTGATTTCAGAGCTTTTGTACACTGTCTCGTATGATGTAGATCCTTATTTAATGGTACATAGTTAAACTTTAATTCTTGGACTTTTATTTTACGTTGCATTTAGATTTTTGGAGTATATTAAATTTAAATGAAAAGTTATTAAAAAATGTTCCTTTTTCCATGAAGTTGCACGAGCAATCTGAAGTCATTTAATATTTTTAAACCGTAAATTGAAGTGATAAAAAATTAAAAGCTATTTCATAAATTTTTATATTGTTAAGTAATAATTTAGCGATATTTAGCTGACTAAAACTCTTGATTATAAATATTTATAATATAATTACTCAACTAATCCCGTTGTTACGTTGCTGAGCAGCTGTTTCCGGTTTTGGGGGCGGAGTTTCTCTGTATTTTACCTATCTAAATATACGTATCTTACATCTAACAGTAAGTTCAGAATCTAACGTAATCCCTAAATATTTGTAGTTTTTCTCTTCCTTTAGATTTTCTCCCATAATACTGTACTCTTGAACATTATTATCTTTCTTTTTTCTACTAAACCTCACTAATGTACATTTAGACACATTTAGGAACAATTTATTTTTCTTAACCCGAATCTTCAATAAGAAATAGATCTCTTTGCAGTTCCTCAATTCCTCTTGATTTTTTATCTCTTGATATTGATACACTACACTATCATCGGCAAACAGTCTTACTTTACTTTTGATCTCTTCATCATATCCTGAATATAAATTATAAATAAAATTAGCCCTAAGACACTCCCCTATGTACATATGTACATAATTGAAAACTCATAAAATGTACTTATTTCATGTGGCTTCAAATAAACAGTTAAAAAATTATCAAACAGAGACTTGAGAGTGGACGCTAACATATGTATTTCCCTTGTCTTCACGAACGTACAAATTAACTGCGTAACTAGGATCCTATATTAGCTTAAACCGTGTACAGCTCTGCCCAAAAGTTTGAGAACGATATGTATAGGCAACCCGCAACCACACTATGCTATATTTATGGGAAAACGCTGTGGTCGCCGCTGCCCCGTTCTCAAACTTTTGGCCAGAGTTGTACATAATAGTACATGATATGGATGATATGTATACATACATAATGTACGTACACATTATAAATAATTGTGTCTATACATAATATGTTGTAATATCCCCTATTTAATTATTTGAGTACATATTTCTTGCCTTGAATTGAGGCTCTCAAACAATGCTTAAAATATGGTTCTATATTGTATTACATTACATATCTATGTAATATATATAACATGTATGTATGTAATAATGGTAAATGTAGCAACATAGCCACAAAGATAACACAGGTCAAGGTAGAGAGCAGGTATGGTGGGTGGCAAAAATATATTGAAATGTTACCTTTTTCTTCATGTGTTTGTAACTTATTGTGCCTGAATAGGTACACACAATGTAGATAAGAATTTCTTCATTTTTCTGTAATAAAATTTCTGGGCAGCTAAAGCGGGAAGAAATTTGCAATATTGTAGGCCTATAGTCTATTTTTCATATTAGATGCTAATACCGTATTTTATTTATGAGCAACTAAGGTGTTCAGTAATGATAATTTTACCCTTTACGTCCAAAAAGCCCGTCCAGCCAACCAGCAACCTGTCATCCATGTTGTCTCTCGCGATGCATTCACTCAAGCTGCAAAATTCACTCACTTCCTTTTCTACTAGTTACTGTACCTTTCGATATAATTTTTGCCCATTACGTATATTTTTTTTATATTTTATTTATTAAACACAATGCGTGTACAACATACATCTAAATATTCAATTTATAGACCATTACGTATATTTACTTACAGTGTATTTAATAAATAATGTAAACATAATTAGCGATGGATTTTTGACACTGTTAAATGAGTTAAATTGTTATTCAAGTTAAACTATTTTTTTAAATTCAATAGGTATGATTAAATTTACTATAAATAAAATGGTTCAGTAACTGAATTTTTAAACATGAAAGAGAGAAGGGGGGGGGGGGGGGAAGGAAGGTTGGGTGACTTTTGACCACTTGAGTGAATGCATTGCAAGAGACGACACGAATGGCAGGGGTACTGGATGTAAAAGGTAAAATCATGAATGGCACGTAGTTGCTCACAAATAAACTTATTTGCATTTAATATGAAAAATAGCCTATGCAATGATGCAAATTTCCTTCCCACTTTAGCTATACCCAGAAATTTGAATGGTAAAAATTCTTATCTTGATCGTGTATATATATATATTTTTTTTTTTTCAAGTTGTTTATTAAACTAAACATAAAATATGTGTACCTAAAGAAAACTTGCAGTTCTTTCCTCTATAAATACATAGGTACTGTACGCTCATCATAAAATATGTTATGAATTATGAACAATTGTTACACATTTACAGTATGTAACTTGGTAAAGAATACATAGGAAATTAGTGTATACCCTATAAAACCGCCCAAGCTTTTCCTGCACACCTCACAGCTTTTCATGCTCCATTCCAAATTTTGGTCCTATTTGCTGCTCATTGCATATTCATACATAAATAACTATGAACATAGTTATAATTTATAGATCTATAAATGCATAATATTAATAATGAGGAAGACTAGGGGCTCATTTTATACATATTCTAAAAGAGGACATTGTCCTAAATCGACACATATGTCAATTTCTAATTTTTGAGTTCATTAAGTATTTTAAATTAATTTTTGAAAGTCACGAAATGACGCCACAGGCTTCAACCTATGCATGTGGGCATAGAACAAAGTTTCAGCCTGTGACGTCATTTCGCCACTTTCAAAAATTAATTAAAAATACTTAATGAACTCAAAAATTAGAAAATCGCATATCTATCAATTCAGGGCAATGTTAACTTTTAGAATATGAAATAAAATTGTCTTCTAAAATGTGTTAGTCTTCCTCATTGTTCTTCAATAATATTAACATTGTATAATTAATAATTATGTACAATATTCAGGTCTTATTAAGCATGTGGATGAAAGTGTCAATTCAATGATAATACCATAAGTAGTTTTACCCAGTTACCACAGTTTGTAAAAAAAAAAAAAAAAATCAAGCTCTTTGTAGATTCCAACTATTTTGAGTAGGGGGAGGACTGGGAGGAGTGGCTTTTGAGGGTTGAGACAAAAATCAACTTTAAAATAATTCAAAAATACTTTCTTTTTTCTTTTTTTTTTTTTTTTTTTTACCTATTATAGGGTATATAGGCCTATTCATTATTTTTGGCAGTGTTTTTAAATTTTATAAGAAATTACATTACATGTTGTCAATGCGTTTTTGTTTACTGCTCTTGGTTTATTATGTAGTTTTAAAATAATAATATTTAAAAAAAAAAAAAAAAAAAAGCTGCATTAGACAGATTTTATAGTTGAAAAAAATATTTATGATCAATAGCAAAAAGATGAGAGGTAACACAAAATTGGGGGGGGGGGGGGGGGGACTTGATAGAACCCATAATAAAACCAAAATATTTTATAAACCCTGTGTCTGTGGTATTGAAATGTGGATAAGTAGCATTATAAAGTAAATAAAATGTTCAATTAAATTTTAAAATGCAGATATGTGCATTAGGTATAATAACGTAAGCTGACATCATCATAGACGCTTACGCGTTTAACATTGTAGAAACTTGAGTTAAACAGTTAAGAGGAAGTTAACCGGTAATTCAGTTAGCTATTATTGAAATACGTGAATAGTATGTTTATATGACATTAAAGTATATTCAATGAACAGTTTTAACATATTTCATATTTTAACATATTGTCATATTTTAAACAGTTAAATAAATTGAATTATATAATTTTATGACTGTTCCAGCTTTTGGATACAATATTCAGCTTTTTGGCTAGAAAGACTGATTTTTATACTGGTGCTGGTGAAGATGCAGCAGAACAGGTCAGTATTTATGTTGTATTCAAAATACACCACATTTAATTATCAAATTAATTATTGTCATTTATTTATTTTTTAAATTTTCAGTTATTAATGGCTAAATTTAGGAAACATGGAAAGTTAGCGTCAGAAACACAAAGCAAAAAGAAAGCAGATGCTGCTGAAGAAGAAAAGAGACGCATCGAGCGAGCAAAGAAGAAACAAGAGCAAGAGCAAAAAACAACGCAGGCTAGTCCTGACCCAACAGGAGCAACTATCACAGAAATCTCAGATGAAGAAGCTGCCAAATTACAAATGGAAATTGATGAGGTGTGTCTTCACTGTACAGTCATTTTTAACCTTTGTAATAAATATATAATAAATGAAAAGAAAAAGCTTAAATAATTAAAGTACATTACATAGAAAATTATGTTCTCAAAAATCTGTTTAAACAATGGAACTGCAAATTCTAGTCCATTTAATACGATGGGATATTTGTTTATGCTAATATGAAATAAATAAGAAATTTTATTCACCCAGGCAGTTCATAGTAACATTGGTTGTTACAAGAAGCATTGGTCTTGGTCTAGTCATTATTTACAATTAACATGATAATAATAATAAACTAATACTGTAATTACATTTATATAATTTACATTAATTTCAGACCATTTACAATTAAGAATGTTTTATGTAAAATATCATAATTTGGTCAGTAAAATTTTAAAATGTTCCAAATTTGAGTTTGTGGTATACATAAGTAGAGTTTCAGGCAGGTAAAAGGTTACCATTTAAACTTTTTTTCGCGCCTCAAACTTTACATAGAAACTATATTATTACGTCATATTCACAAGCAGCACGAGCCGTGTTTAGCTTGCTGCCTAAAGCAGCTTGCCCGATAGATAACGCTACACTTGAGTGCTTGACTAAACTAATGAATATGACTTGACAATATTGTTTACACATAAAATTTGAGGCACGCAAAAATGCAACATGCTTAAATGGTAATCTTTCATTTGTCTGAAACCACATCAATTTCATCAATTTTTAAATGCTCTAAATTATATTTATTACCAACTTGACCTATTTTATCATTAAGTCGAAAAACATTGTATTTCACATGGCTTATCATTTGGATGTCTGTCAATGGATAAACAAAATTGCTCTCTTTCTATTACTATCTGTCAAAACAATAGGAATTTATTGATAACGACAAATATATATATAAACAGAAGTATTTATTTACATTGGCACAGCTCTATCCATCAGTATCCTTCAATCATAGCACATGTGAAATAGTCCAAATGTTAATATTAGTGCAGCTTTGTCTGTCAGTTTTTGGCGCATGCAAATTCCAGTTTCTCATGTGTAACGTGCAAATTTGCATGATTGTCAGTTTCCCTCAATATCTGTTGACAGATGTCAAACTTATGAGCCACTTGAATGATACTTTATCCAGCAGTTTAGGACCTCTTGAGTCCAATGTTTCAATATTAAATATTTTCTCTCCTTGTGTCAATGATCGTAAAGGTACAACAGGATACAAACACATTTTTAAAATTTTGAGTGTCATTTGTTGACTGTTAAAAGATAGGGAGTTACACCAAGAAATTGACAGTCAATGTTAGCGTTTCCTATTGTACCTTTAGAATTGTTGCCGTGTGTGTTGTCGGGATCCGCAAGTTGGCTTTTGATTTGCAACATTGCTTGTGATTTTGTTTGTTACTGTTCTATTGTTTCATTAATTCTTCATCTTTGTCTTTGCAATCATAACCTCTCTGTTTCCAATTATCTTTTCTTCCTTTTCCACTCAAAAATCATATTTCACACATTAATATTTCCATTTTAATGACCAAAATAATGTTTCTTATAATCGTTTGATATGTTTTAAATGTTATCTGCTGGATAGTGTTCTGTTAGTAATTTATGTATTCTGCTTTGTTGCATAGGAGAAGAAAAAGCTGCATGAGCCTCCTGTACCTTTACCAAGCAGTTCTCCCTCTGAGGAGAAGAAAGAGGAGGAGGGAGAGGAAGAAGAGGATCCTAAAGAAAAAGGAAAGCTCAAGCCAAACAGTGGCAACGGGTGCGATTTCAAGGACTTCAAATGGACTCAAACTTTATCGGAAGTTGAGGTAAGAGTTTAATTTTTATTGTATGTGGCCAACTGAGTGGAACTGACCTTTTACAGTTTTAAAATAATTTGCATTCTTTTATTTTGATATGTTATCATAATCACTCTAATCACATAGGATACTTCATTTTTTCATAAAATTGTGAATGAGAAAAAGAAAGAGAGAGAGAGAGAGAGAGAGAGAGAGAGAGAGTAAGTAAGTTTATAATTAGAGCTATAAAAAGTTAGATTTTTTTTAGACCGGATCTACTTTAAGCCCGTGTTCAGCTTAAAAATCAAGCTTACATCCGAGAAAAATGAGCTTAAACTTGGTAACCTTAACATTTGAGCCGATGTATAAAAACAAGCTCTCGAGCCTGTGAAGGAAAAAGCCCGCTTTTCATTGTATACAAATATAATGTTTGTTTAGGTCAAAAGTCGTAAATTAATTAAAAAAAAATTGAAATACTACAAAGAAATTAGATTTATTTTTTTCTCGTGTCATTCACGGGTTCAACTTGAGCTGGCTCGTTCTTGAGCTAAATGCTGAAAACCCGGGTTCAACTTTTTTTTTTAAAGGTACCCAAAAATTTTGGTTCGGGTGGGCGCTCGAACTGGTTTAAATTGCAGCTCTACATATTTATAATTCACAAATATTATATTAAAAAAAGGTGTAGCTGATGTGAGCCACAGAATTCAGCGTGCGTGGGGCTTAATTCGTTTGAAACCAATTAATATTAAATTTAAAAGCTTTCAAAAATATAATAATGTATGTACAAACATATGATTATAGGCAAGAAGTAAAGTGAAGAAAAAAAATACACGAAAGGTTTAAAAAAAATACAATAAAATTCAAACTGACAATTTAAGAAATTAATATATTTTAATAATATAATAATAAATGGTTTTTATTCCTTAAATTTTGGAAATAATATCAGTAGTGTAATAAAATTCTCGACTTGCTCTTACAGCGCCACCATGGTCCGTGGCAAAAAATAGGCCCACAAATTAACATGTAAGGTATAGGCCAATACGGCTAGTTCTGCTATAATTCTTGCCGCTAGGAAAAAATTTTCTTAATAAAAAAGATGCACAAAGCCCTCAAACTGACTATTCAGTAAAAAAATTTACAGGATTTAACCATTGAGGCAGAAAAAATAGCGAAAATAGCTGGATTGGCCTATACCTTACATGTTAACTTGTGGCCCTATTTTTTGCCACGGACCATGGTGGCGCTGTATGAGCAAGTCGAGAATTAACACATAATATTATATTCTAAAAGTAAAAGTTTATGGTGGAGATGTTTATTTGTTTCAAAAAACTATTTCAGCTTATAGCGTTTTTTTTTTTTTTTTTTTTTTTTTTCTTTGTTCTTTTTGGCCCGGATTGACCGTGGCCCGTGGTGCGATCGCACCATCGCACCACGGTCAAGCCGGCCCTGCCCATACAGTATATTAAAAATAATAACAATAATAAAAATATATTTTGATTTAAAAAGGTGGCGCTGAAGTTTGAATTTTCACATTTACATGTATTTACAGTAAATTAACTTCAATATTTGACCGTGTTTGCATGTGTTTGGCATAATTTAACTTTTTAGAAACATTTCATTTTTACTTAACGCTATTTTTATATTTTGCGAGTGCTCAGTTTGTGAGATATCAGCCGGTCACTTACTCCCTTGAACTATTCTGATGGTTAGTGATGTTTTTGAATAATTAATTTGCATCCAGTTGTAAAAAACATATCATAAGTCTTCTTAATAGAGCAAAAAAAAAAAAAAAAAAAAAAGCTTTGACAAAGTGAAGTTAATCTTTAACGGAGTGGGCATAGGGTTGTCAGCATTTCAAAAGGGATTGTATATCCAGGTTTAAATACTGCATTTATAAATTTATACTGCAATATGAAGTTAAAAACAACTACAAAAAAGGAACTAAAATTTAAATACAACGGAAATAATTACTGCAAAGGAAATTACTTAACAGTTTCTAACTAAATGCGTATAAGGAAAAAAACATCGCGGTTAGAATTAATAAGTTTAAAAAAAATATTTAGAAAATAGTTGGTAGAGATTAGAGTACGTTGAATTGAAAATTAATAAAACGCGAAAATTCTCTAATTGATATAGTAAATTGGGACTAGGATTCAAATATTCTAGCTTTAGCTAGTTAAAAAATAGACGTTAAAGGGATGGAGGTAAAGTGTCAAAATAAAATACGATGTGCCTAGCATCTCACGTTCTCACACTACGTCAAAGACACAACATTATAAAACAGCATCAGACTTACTCTTTGCCTTTTTAATTTTAAGCTTTTGTAAATAATATTCTTTCATTTTTATATTTTATTCGGCCCTTTTACTTGCCAACGTCAATAAGAGCACGTACTAAATTAATTAAACTATATGCCAAAGCGCATAATATTTATTCTATCTCTCCTATACTCTATCATCTTTTTGCTTTTCCTACCCCAGTGTCAACATATAAAACGATGTAACTAACGTGAATCACGATACTGTGTAGTCGGCGGGCGTAGTGCTCTCGCGAACTTTTTAGAGTTGGGGAACTCTGGGAAGTGAGGGAGGACACATATTGCTTGCTGGCTGCCTGTCTTACACCCCTCTTAGACACGATTTTATATTACAGTGTGAGGATGAGAGGTTTTAAATAGCAAGCCGAGTTTGCGCGCGCGATTTTAACCAATCAGCGCGTGCAGCTGCGGGGGCATCGCGTATAAAAACGCGGCTGCCACTTGCTTCCTCAGCTCAGTCAGCTAGCAGATGTGGTGTGAGCCATCTCTAGCTGTACAGAGCTCTCTGCCAAGCCTTACTGATGAAACCGGTCTAAGGCAAAGAGTAAGTCTGATGCTGTTTTATAATGTTGTGTCTTTGACGTAGTGTGAGAACGTGAGATGCTAGGCACATCGTATTTTATTTTGACACTTTACCTCCATCCCTTTAACGTCTATTTTTTAACTAGCTAAAGCTAGAATATTTGAATCCTAGTCCCAATTTACTATATCAATTAGAGAATTTTCGCGTTTTATTAATTTTCAATTCAACGTACTCTAATCTCTACCAACTATTTTCTAAATATTTTTTTAAACTTATTAGTTTCTAACTAAAACTCAATAAATTACTTAGTAGAACCATATAATAAAGAATATATAAGAAGCCACATGCTGCTATATATATATATAATATATATATATATATATATATATATATATATATATATATATATATATATATTTTTTTTTTTTGTAAAATTACATAAATACACTGTGTACCAAGCTCAAGAAATCGTACACAAACATGAAATTATAAAATGCGTTGTTGTTCTTTTCCGCTCATTTCATTTTTTCTACCTATACATAATAGTTTATTGATTATGATTAGTTTTAAATTTTATACATTATTCATGAAATAGTAAAAAAAAAAATAATAAAAAATAATATTTTGAACTAATTCGCTAAGTGCTACAAAATAGAGCAGATATCACTTCACTTACATATTTACGAAAAGAACTGAAAAGTAAAAATTAAGATGTTGTGTAAATAAAGAAAGGAAGAAGAAAAAGAAGAAAAAAAAGTAGATACTGGGTTAGACCTGTGGGCTTTACGGAAACTAAACATGTAATAGTACTACTTTTTCCCGCCTTTTTTGGTGCCGCGTATTTTGAATGACAAATGCAGAAAATAAGGCTAATGGGACGACTATAAAGACCCCAAAGACATGTCAAAATCATCGCTAAAGACGCTAGATAATTTATTAAAGGTATTTCACGCAAGAAAACATCAAATTACGAGGAAAACGTGCAGTAAATTGAAATTATACGTCTTAAAATTTGTATCGTCACTGAATACTTTTGCGCAATTTTATCCATGGCGCGTGACTTAAATAGTGAGAAAGAAAACAGTCCAGAAGGGTTTATTTAGCTACACTCAAACATATTAGTGTAACAAAAACTAAAGAAACAGACACTGAAATGTATTTATCAACGTAATAAAAACATTTAAGATGAATTTTAGGTGTATTATTATGATTATTGCTGCACAGCTATCGGTTTGCCGAGACGGTCGTGCTTCTCTAAATGGCCGATAGGTGGCAGTAATAAAGTAGAAGCTACAACCAGGCTACAACCATCTATCGGCCATTTAGAGAGGCATTTGATCAAACAGATAGCTGTGCAGCAATAATCATAATATTACACCTAAAATTCATCTTAAATGTTTTTATTACGTTGATAAATACATTTCAGTGTCTGTTTCTTTAGTTTGTTACACTAATATGTTTGAGTGTAGCTAAATAAACCCTTCTGGACTGTTTTCTTTCTCACTATTTAAGTCACGCGCCATGGATAAAATTGCGCCAAAGTATTCAGTGACGATACAAATTTTAAGACGTATAATTTCAATTTACTGCACGTTTTCCTCGTAATTTGATGTTTTCTTGCGTGAAATACCTTCAATAAATTATCTAGCGTCTTTAGCGATGATTTTGACATGTCATTGGGGTCTTTAGTCGTCCCATTAGCCTTATTTCTGCATTTGTCATTCAAAATACGCGGCACCAAAAAAGGCGGGAAAAAGTAGTACTATTACATGTTTAGTTTCCGTAAAGCCCACTGCAGATGCAGACAGTTACACGAAATTTCAAAATAATAAGTTGTAAAAATAGTCTTTCTTGTAGTAAATACATGTCTGAAAAACTTCTCCTTCTCCTTTTTTTTTTTTTTTTTTTTTTTAATTTAATTTTTTTTGTTATTTATTAATGGGTGGAAAGGCCCAAACTGTACAGACAGGCATGTTATTACCCGTTATGCGGTGCATGGTTTCCACCATGTAATATGTCAGATTAAAGAATATCACGAGTGTAATGATAAATGTGTATGTTTGTTATGTGGTGGCCTATGTACTAGGTACCACTTACTTCATTGTCCATCTCGGACCCTATCATTAAGTCAATATGCCAAAATGTAGACGTATAGAGTGCAATGTAAATATATATGTATACGTACACCTTGGTGTTTAATAAATAAAATAATTATAATTTTTATTTCATATATTTAATCCTTACTATATATCGTCGTGGTTCCGCTATATTGTCCGATGTCCACTTGGTTCAAAGTTTACTAATGTCCGATGTCCATTTGGTTCAAAGTTTACTAATGTCCGATGTCCATTTTTTTTTAAAAGTACTAATGTCCGATGTCCATTTTGAACCAAAATTTTTTTATTGTATTTTGCAATCCAGAATTTTGTTTTACATATATATTTCAAATTTCTTATGACTAGCTTTAAAAATTTTAAATTTATACAATAAAAACTCGAAATATATTGCGAGAAAATACGTCAGCTGATACGCGGTACGCCTCTTTTTACGAACACGCAGATATCATTTGCTTGTCAAAACTTGTATTTTAACGAAAAGATAACAATATTTCTTTAAGAAAATTAATTTAAAAATTGATAGCTATATTTACCGGCTTATTACGGTTAATTTTCAGTAAAATAATTAATGAAAGCTACTGTAAATAATTTTATAGTACATTTCTGCAATCGATGTTAAACTTCAACTTAAAATTACGCAGATATAAATTTAGAGTTTTTTTTTTTTTTTTTTTTTTTTACTTTTACATTTTTAATTAGCATTTGTTCGTTTAAGAATTGATTAAAAAAATTATTACATGCAAAAGTATACTTTTATATATATACAAAGAAAAATTATTGTATCGCAATAGAAGATAAGAAAAAAGTTTTTTTGTTATAGTTTCTATATATTAAAAAAAAATCATATTTTTAATAATTAAAATATATTTAAATATTTGTTAATTTTATCGCAAACAGTTCGCAATAGAGTATAGTGTTAAACTACCCCTATATAGCTGTTTTTGCACTTATTTTGAAAAAAAAAATCTTACATAGAAAATAAAAATTTCGTATGAATTCATAATCCCAAAATATAACTTATCCATAGTTGCGCAACCTGAGTAAATACATGCAGTGCTTGAATTAAATTTATATTTTTCTTTAATTGTAAGTTGCAAGTCAACATAACATGAATTATGAATTCTTTGACTCTAAATTTTAATTTGACATTTTTACTGTCTGCAGTTGCATAGAAACGAATTAATTTCAAGTTTCTGAACAAACCTATGGTTCAAAAATAGAGCAAAATTTGCTCTAGTTATTAACTGTGACCTAATTTCGTTTGTGATAATTTTTTTAAACTACTCCAATATATTTTCTGATGTATTAATTTGTATGACCATTTTTTAAAATTATTACTAAGTGAACTTAAAAACGAAATTAAGGGAATTTTGAATTTGTAATATTAGATCTTCTATACTGCGTTTTTTTTTTTTTTTTTTTTTTTTTAATTTACTTAAGTCAATTTTGGAGCAAGTAATACTTATTTTTACGCATATTTTTGGTGAATTGCGTCAATTATCGCGCTGTTGCTATTACGTAGCGTTCAATACAAAATTTAAAACATCATATTATAGGCAATATACCGAAAATTCAGTATATTGTTTCATTTTGTTAATACCAACGCTTCGTTCATGAGTTATGATTTTTTAAAGTTTGAGTTTGCGATCTTTTTTACTCGACCGAAAGATTAATTATTCTATTTCTAATTAAATATAACATATTTATAATAAAAATGTTATGCCTTGTTTGGCAATATTTATGATAGTAATAACTGTTAAATGCCTTATTAATACTGCAAATATTAAAGGAGATAATTAGTTTTTTGTGTCTCCTGAAAAGTGGTCAAATGTGGACATCGGACATTAGTAAACTTTGAACCAAATGGACATCGGACATTAGTAAACTTTGAACCAAGTGGACATCGGACATTAGTAAACTTTGAACCAAGTGGACATCGGACAATATAGCGGAACCACGACGATATATATATATATATATATATTTTTTTTTGTTCAGTACTTTTTAGGTAAATACTGTATAATGTTAAGAATTATGAGTGAAGTGTTATATCTGCTTTGTTTTGTGCAAAATAAAGACAGAGAAGTTCAAAACATAACAAATCGTTGACTATTTCATGAAAAATATATATAGAAATTAAAACAATAAAAAATGTGTAACCTGTGTGTGTGTATTATATATATATATATATATATATATATATATATATATATATATATATATATATATATATATATAATATAAATTATATATAATGCACTCTATTTATAGACATAATGTTATTCGTTCCTTAATACCACTAAAAATTTAAGTTTATTTTTATGACATCATAAATCAATTAGTAGAGTCAGCTTTTATGTGGAATGTGGTATGGCCTTGTTTGATGAGGAAATGCATAATTCAGACAGTGGCTGCTATCATACTAGATTAAACTGACACTTTTAAGTCAAGGAACTGAAGTTTTTAGCAATCGTTAAATCTCTATTATACTATAACAACTTCATTTATACAAGCTACTAACTAGCTATTTACAAGCATTAAAATATTTTATATATTATTAAAATTTATAGCTTGTAATATACCTTAATGATGGAAATTATTATTATTTAATCATAATATTGTGTATAAAAGTATTTTTTACGCCGCTTAATTTATCATCAGTACCATGCTAAAGCACCAGTAGATGGCGCTTTCCTCGAATACAAGGTCTTTGAATTTTGCTGTCTTTGAGTAACGTCTGCTCATTTACGTTTTTTTTTTTTTTTTTTTTTTTTGTCTTGAGGCTCCATTCTGGTCGAGGAATGTCGCGAACTCCTTGACCCCGAAGACTTCTACTGGGCAGAAGGTCGAGCCCTCAACTAACATTTGCTGCAAAATTTGCTTCTATTTTTTTTTCTTCTTAACTATAGAAGGTCAAATCAAAGGGGGAAAAACGAAGGGAAAACAGTCGTCTTGATTACAATTGTTATTAGTATTATGCCTTAATTTAAATCCACCATAGCGCGTATAATAATATATTGCTGTGATTGCAACAAATTTTACTCCATAATTATTTTATTAATTATTGATAAACCATAGACTTTATCACGATAAGATATTTTTATTAAATTTTAAAATTAAATAGTTATATTTAAAAAAGTTTAAATCACGTTAATTGCTTACATAATAATAATATTTGATTGGCAGCTACTTTATTTGGATAATAATTACTAATGATAAATTAATTTAATAGCAATTACCGGGCAAGGAAGCATACGTAACATGTCTACTATTAGAACAATGTGTTGCAATTGCAAGTTTAATGTGGTGGCACCCACGTGTTTACACCCGCATTCATGCTAAGGTATTTGTTTACTTTCCGTGAAATATGAACATATGTGATGTGACCTTTGATGGCCGTCAGGTACTTGGACTGCGCGTCTATTTGCTTTTATACGCAAAATTGCATAATCTCGTAGCTACTTAATTACGAAATCTCTAATTTTCCACTTTTTACACTCAACCATTTTTGTGTAAATGATTAATTGAATTCCAGCGTTAACTTGAGTTTGACCCGCATTATTATATTTTATACACTATAAATAAATTTAATAATGAACCTTACATTTTTTTTAGTAAATAAATTAAAAACGGCGATGTT
Organism: Ecdyonurus torrentis; assembly: GCA_949318235.1. Classification (NCBI taxonomy): domain Eukaryota; kingdom Metazoa; phylum Arthropoda; class Insecta; order Ephemeroptera; family Heptageniidae; genus Ecdyonurus; species Ecdyonurus torrentis. Next base: position 24,470,882 of record OX439129.1, read on the forward strand.
TTCCTCCAAAGACGTTTATACATATGATTTTTTATTATTGATTGTTATTTCTATTTTATAGTGCCACTTTTAAAGTAAAAGTGAATGTTAACAGTATTTGCATTGCTCTATACTCGAAAAAAACCTGAGTTACCTGCCGTTCGACCTTTTACGTTACCTGCCGTTACCCTTCTCCTCAAATGTGACAATGGGCGATACTTTAGGCATGCCCGATTTAAATCGACTGAGGTTTTTTGAGTCAAGTATACCAAATACGCATTGATATTTTATTTTATAGTGTAATAAATACTATAGTTATAAGACAAATTAAATGTGTGATAAAACCTCTTCTAACAAAATTACTACCTTATGCTGTGTTATTTTATTTTTCTATTATGAAGCTGCGTTGACCAATTGAAAAAATGATACTATTTACTCTAAGCAAAATTATATATATAAAATTAAAATTAAAGGAATAAGCCAATAAAAATACAAAATAATCATTGTTATAAATATTTTTATTAATAAATAAAATAATATAATACTTCAAAAATAAGCATTTTAAATACATTATAGTTCACAGCACTAATATAATTACACTGTTTGTGCTTCTATTAGATCAATATAAAGCATTTTTATTTATTATTGTACGCTTTGTAAAAGCTAGCTTGTCGTCTAATTTAAAACCCTTCTTAATAATTATAGGATTTTACATTGAAAACTTTCGAGTTTTGAATATTAAATAAAGATACTAGCTAAAGTAACTTGCTAATTTATATTAAAATGTTTGAATGTGTAAAATTAATTAATATGTTGTTGGATAGATTGTGATCTTGAGAGAAAAGTAGTGTAAATTTGAATTATGAATTAATTGTCGGACCAGTTGGTGATTCAGTTGACAATCGGGTCTCACTACCAATTAGACCTTGGTTCAAAACCCGGCAGTGTCGATATAAATACTCTGTCATCGCCTGTGGTAAATACGCACTGAAAGAAAAAAATTATAATGTATCATAAATCTATGTCAAAATACCATTTGTCTTCAAAGTGTGAAATTAAACTAGTTTTCCTTGAATTTTATGCTTGATAATAATTTAATTCTAAATACAACATTATTCTTTGTTTATATATTACGTTATTATATTATACAATGTTTAAATAACTTCTTTTAACTTATTTCTTTCTTTTTTTTTGCTGTTTCATGCTTTTAAAATGTGTATATAATATATATATATTTTTTATGAATTATTCATAAATATTTCAAGTTTAAATTGCAATATAAATAGACATAAACTTACTTTCAAGTAAAGCTACTGCCGTCATGATGCCAGCTAGGAAAATGATACTCATAGTTAGTACGAGGGCTGTGATTCTATGTGACTGACTACAGCAACCTCCGCTACTACGTCTAACACCTCCACTTCCAACCACGGTGAAATGCGTGGACGATGCAAGTGAAATATTGTCACCATCTCCTGATGGCCTCCGACATTCACCAAGTTCGGGGTCCTGTAGTAAATAAACACAAAAACTAAACATTTAAAAAAAAAAAAAAAAAAAAAATTGTCTTGTCAATAAAATATATAAATAATATTTAATATTTCCTGATATTTAAGATCGTAATAATATAAATATATATATATTTTTTATTTAAATAATTTTATTAAATTACCTTTTTTATGAAGTCGTCCTTGTTGCTCACTTTTAAAGGTGGCGGATGTGCTGGTAACCATGATGGTCTAGTATCAACAAGTGGTTGCCCACTGTTACCACTCAACTATAAAATACAAAGAAAATAATATTTAATTACATATTTGTACGTACATTACATGACATATTTCTGAGTGGTTTAAAAGAATTAATATTACAAGATTGACAGTATGTGCATTATATGTATGTATAAATATGACACATTATACAGCCTTGGTTATAGTTGTTGTTGATTAAGAAATATCAATGTAAAAATGTATTATATTTATATAATATAAAATATATAATATAAAAAAATACTCATGCGCTCTTATAACCAAGGAAAAAATTAAAAGACTGAGAGGTCTCCCTCCCCTCTGTGTGTTACTAACATGATGTATTTGAATGATAAGTTTTGATAAATTTAATTTACCTGTGAACTTGACGAAGAGGCTGACGATACGATGTTAGTTGCACCATGTACGGTGGGAATAGTGACATCGAGGCTAGCTACACTAGGACGTGCTGACCTCCTATGTTCCCTAGAAGCTCGTCTCCCTGAGCTGATACTATCAGATAAACGTCCGTTGCCCGTAGAGTCTGTCGTTGCTGGTAACGAGAGACAAGGGCGTGGAATATAAAACCAATCTGATCTATCAGCCTGAAACATCAATGAAAAAATAAAATCATATTATTGTTGATATGTTTTAAAAAAAATTTAACTAGAGAGACTAATTTATGATTATTCTGATATCATGGATACAAACTGTCATCATTAATTTTAAACAAACTTAAAATATTTTGAAACGAACCAATTTGTAAATTAATTTATACGAACATCGTAATAACACTGTTATTACGTATGTACAAAAAGAGTTTATTGTTCAATAATTATTATTTATAAGAAAAAAACAAATATATTATTTTAATATACAAACTAAAGTAACAGCAAAAACGTACTATATTGTACATATTTGATTAAATGATCAAAACATGTAGGAATGTATGTAAAGTCTTTTACTAAAAAATGATGACAAAATACTTTTTGCTTAAAGAAGTTTTGTTTATATTATACTTTATTTACCTCCGAGGGAAAGTTTTATTACTATCATCAATAACCACTATTATTTTATAATTCAATGTTGAAAAATTATTGCAGTATATGTATATACTAATTACATAGTTTTATTTATACATATAATAATAAATATATAAAAAGCGGATTCACGGTAAAATTTGTTGATACATAACAATATTAAACAGCATGTTGTACGGTCTGTTTAATAATTGCATGTGAATTTCTCAGAAAATTTCGTATGTATTAGATTGCATGTGTGTTATATTTTTACAATATCATATATAATAATAATATCTTATACGATTTATAAACAGTAAATCATGTGCGTTGTTATTGCAATAATTGTAGAATTTTCATTTTTATAAAGCAAAAAATATATTATATTGAAATATGTACTATGTACTTGGCCCAATCGTGTAAAATACTGTTAAACGCCGGATTTTCAAAAGATCGTATCATAGTAATTTGTTAAACATAAATTTGCAGTCTAGACTTTAATAATTATTATAATTGTACTCACTACATTTGGAAGTAGAATTTTATCTACCAAAATAAAAATTACCGTTGAAAATATTTTTATATTAGGGTAATTTTGTTTTTACTTTTCAACAGGAATCATTATTACGATCCTTGAAGGTATAATTACTTATATAGATATTACTTAAAAAAAAAAAGAAAAAACGTAATAGTATTTTGTACACGTTGAATAAAAAAAATTACGCGAATCCTTTTTTTTTTTTTTTTGAAGAGCTAGTTTAACAAAAACGTTGTGTTAAAATGAAGAGAGGAAAAAAAAATCAAACGCTGTAAAAAGGTGACAATGCAAGAGATCAAGGTGATCTTGTTCAAAATATTTTATATTAGTTTGCGAATGAGAACAAAAAAAAAAAAAAAAAAAAAAAAAAAAAAAAAAGTAGAAGAAGCGAAGTGTGAGAGAAAAGCGTGATGCAGTTTCGTGATGATGCCGGAACCTCTCGGATCAAGTCACGTTCGTCCGAGTTAATTGTGTAGGAGGTGATTATATTATGTATTATGTCGGCATTTATTTTTAGATCCGCATCTTTATCCACACATAATATAGAGCGATACGCGGTGATGTACATACATTACATTCCTACATAATATCCTACAGTGAATAGTGATGATGCAACGAAATGACGTCACCTACCTAATGGCATTGTGACGTCACATCTTAAGGTCATAGATCTCTCTTTGTCTATACCTTTATACAATTAAATAAATTCCTTTCGTAATAAGCATTGATGATTTACTTATAGTTGTAAAAAATAGTCATTGCCATGCTTAATATTTTTCTCGAATAGTAAAAGTTTTTATTTTATTATTTTTATTATATATTTTTTTAACTCGTATTTTTATTTATTGAAATGTGACCAATAATAATTTCAACTTTGCATTAATTATGTGTATAGGAAACGTTCCAATATTTTTGCATTTTATAAAAATAGCCAGGGGGCTTTAAATTTGATTAGAAAGACGCACTTGTATACAGAATCCCCAAGGATCAATATAGTTTAGAAAGATGGATATTTTAATAAATAAGTAATTAATATTTCATATCATTAACATTTTCAAGGCTTTGATGTATGTATATCATTATTTTATTATAACCTTTTAATTATACATTATAATATACGACGAGAATAACATAATGTCTGGGCTATTTCAAGATATAATATATATTATGTTTTTTCAGTATAAGATTTCGCATATTTATATAAATTACTTTATTGACAGGAAGAGTTTACTTATATATACGCTAATTTCGAGGCTTTTTTGTATTCAAATAATAATATATAACTTATCGAGCACATTAACATTGTGTGATTCATCCTTGCAGTGTGTTACATTACGGATATACGATTTTTTTTAAACCAAGGACTTGCATTTCTGGCAGTGAGTAAAGGCTAAAAATTTGCAACAAATGATGGTGATTTTTTTTTAAATCATTAGTAAATGAAATGACAATTTTATGACTACTTTTTTATACATTTTTTTTCTCATTTTATTGTTGTTGTTATTATTAATGCTGTTCTTACTTCCTTGCTTTTTTTTTTGTCTTATATACAGTACGTCTATACGAAAAAAAAAAAAAAAACAAATCATAATTTTCGTGACACTGATATCAATATTATTCATATTGATTAACGATACAGGACAAACCGTGACTACATTTTATATCATTGAAGGTCTGCTAGGTTAAAAATTGCGCAGCGTGAAAGGAAAAAAAAAAAAAAAAAAAAAAAAAAGAATTGAAAAATATAATTTAAAGATTTGATTGTATATCTTTTTAAATTGCAATGTTGCATATTACAATTAAATAATGTTGAAGGTCTTATCAAAACATACTGTGTATATAATAGCTTCTGCATTATAAATTTTAGATGTAACAATATTTCATAAGGACTATAGGGAGTGGCTATAATTATATAAAGCAAGTGCATATTCTTTAAAACCTGCCTACCAAGATAAACCGGAATATAAAAAAAATTGGGAGGGGCTGCTATACATAAATCTAACTCTTAAAATTTTTAACCAGTGGGCTGGAAAAAAAACTCTGATGTTTCTTTCTTTCTAATTTTATATTTAAAGCGGATTATTCTTGATTAATCTAGATATTCAACTTTATTTTAAAATGCACTTATATGCATATTTAAATATTATAGTGAATCAACGGAAAGGTAAATCATGCATGCATGCGTTCGTTTATTGAACCTTCGGATACTTATAAGGTCAAATAATAAATAGTTTAAATGCATTGCTAGTTGTACCTGCATTTAATCACGCACACATACACAAACAATAAAAATGTATTGATTGTTTATGATAGTTGAAGTTATTCCAAGTAATATGACCATCAAAACCTTATATGTATAATATGTCTTATTTCACCATATGATTTCATAACAATGTATTTTTCAATTGTAATATCTTAGTATTATTAATTAAATTAAATACCAAGATACTTAAAAAGTTTTAGTTTATATTATAACATAACGTTGATATTTCAAAGTAATATTGAGGAATGAAACGAAACACAATTATAATAAAATTCTATTTTGTGGTTGTCAAAATAGCTATTATATATTTTTTTTTGATGTGGTAAACTTTCTACTTGTCAAATATTACTTAATAAGAAATAGTGTATAAAATTAATATGAAATGCATAATTTTTACATAATGCAACCACATCTATCGTGATTCTACTGTTAACAAAGAAAAAAACAACAATACATTTAACATCAATTTTCTATGGAAAGTTAAATATTTAGAAGATGTGAAAATAGATTAGCACCTATTGATATATCGAAGGTTATTCTTTAATATGTTAATTCAATATTTTTGTTTCACTCCCTACAAAAACACATTCGTATACATTTGTACTCAACGTTATTAAGTTTCAATACAATATTCTATTTTTAAATTCAAGGTTTTGGGGAATATTTTAAGCACAGTCGATAATTACAAAGGGAGTAGCAATATTTTCCCTCCTTTTTCTTGATCTTTTGGGTGAACTTTTAAGTGTGCGATAATATGATATAAGGAATTTGGGATGCACTCAACACGCCCACCTATCTTACTTAATATATTCAGCATCAAACTCTTCTTTTATTACGCTTCCGTGTTTTAAACTAATATTTTGTTAAAAGAATTTTAAATCATACAAATTAATTACTTCTATTTGTAAATTAACAAAATATGTAGCAAATTATTTTGCGCAGAAAAGTTCTCTATATTTTGTTAATATATTTTTTTATAATTATAATCTTTGAAAATTTTAATATAATAAAAACTTTTATATATATATATATATATATATATATATATATATATATATATATATATATATAATATATATTATATACTATATTATATTATATTATATATATATATATATATATATATATATAATCCTTCTGAATTTAATTTATTTAGCTGTTAATCCAATTTATTACATTTTTATTGGTTTTGCAATTGCATTTTTTTAATCGAATCTTTCTTATTGATCTGACTGACATATTAAATATAAACAAACAAGGTTTGATATATATATATATATATGTACTGAAGTCACGATTATGCATTTGTAATTATTAAATCCTATTACAAGCATGAACTCGTTACTCACACTGTTACAATCACGACTTGAAAAAAAAAATGAATGAAATAATAAAGATATAAATGAGTCACACATAAATTATAATTTAAAAATAATTTCTCTTTGTTTAATATAATATAAAACTGATTAACATTGATCTAAGAAATTAAAATTTTTAAATTAACATGTAAATATAACATTATATTTAATTATGCAAAGAAGAACTATTTATAGCTATTGAATCCTCTCACATCATTTGCAGTCGTTGAAATCACTCAGAAAGTTTTCACGCTTCGTATTTCAAATTTTACTCTTGCTTAATTTAATTTATTGAAAGTTTCATAATTAGATAGATAATAATAAAAAACGATGAATTCTGAAATTAAAGGTAGACGATTTCTATTATCAAAACTTCGAACAATGTTTTGACATAATTATTTTAATGCATTATTGGCCAATTTTATTACTTGCAATTATGTAATGTCATTATTATTATTTTACTGTTTTATATGAACAAATTAGTATTTGGATTTTTTTATTATTATTATTTTTATTATAAATTACAATAGAGAAAAAAAAAAAAAAAAACTTACCGGTACTGATTGTTGATGTAAATTGTCAAGTGATGCAACTGATGCTTGTACCCATAACATTGTACTTGAGGTTTTATCATTTTCTCCGGCCACTACCATTTTTTCAAAAATTAAAGTTCTCAAAAAAATACTTTTTTTTTTTTGAGGGTCTGTCCGGATTATTACTAAACAATCCGGCCACTACCTATAGGTCTGTCCGGAGAAAGAGCGAGAGACTAAGGCTCGTGTTAAGCACGGTGTCGCGGCAACGACTGATCAAGTCTCCCACCCTCATTGTGGTACCTACCTACCTGCTTGCTTACTCTCGTCGTTACGTCACTTTCCAATCACGTGACTCCTGCAAGCTGGCTAGACTCACGCGGTCACGTCATAATGCAACCTTAAACTTGAGTTTTAACTGCTGCTGCATATAGGTATATGGTTTGCAGCTGATTTTACTTGGTGTATATATGGCCTTATAATAAATAAACTTTCCAATTTATTATTTATTTTTTCTTAACATTTCAAGAAAAAAATTGATTTTATTATTATTATTATTATTATTGTAATATTAAAAAAAAATGAATTAATAAGTAATTTGTATTATAATGGCGTCGCATGTTTGCCATATAGGACAAAAAGAGAAATTCTGTTGTCAAAAGTATAGCATTAAATAAATTATTACATAAAATATTTTGTAATCAGAACTTTGATATTTTGTTAATGTATAGGCAAAATTAATATTATTTAATGTCAAAACAAACGTTCAAAAATACTGCAAATTAATAGAAAACAAGGCAACCAAATGGGAGAGAAAAAAAAAACAACAACAATTTATAGTTGCGTGTGTTTGTTTTTTAGTTTTGGTTTTTAATTTTTTGTTTTTATGATATTACAGATATATTGTATTTATTCATTCCTTTTTTATAATTGAACCACATATGATTATTGTTGTCAATGCCGTTTAGTGAATAACGAAATACAAGTATAACAATTGTTTCACTTAAAAAGTACTTCAATAATATTATATTCTATTGTATATTATATTATATATATTACGTAAGCCATTGTACCCACGGTCTGAAAATTATTTCATTTTAAAATAAGTAAAAATTCTCACACTTGTTAATCACTAATCAGTAGGAGGGGGTCGGTTAATTGTGCAATGCAAGTGAATTAATGAAACCGTATTCATTAACTTATTTTCATTACTATATTATTATGTTATACTTAATCTCTCTCTCTCTCTATGTATCCCAATAAATTGAATGTTTCATTAAAAATTCCTAAAGGGTGCATAGTTGTGCATAATATGGTGTTTTAAATTTGTACAGAAGATATAAGAACTTTACCGGCTTGAAGTGTCATATTTAGGATATTTATGTTAGGATTTCAAGCAACGTAACATTTTAAATTGTACCATACTATAAAACCACAATTTTTATGGGCTATAATGATATACGCAATTTTGTGGTTTGCTATTCTTGTCATCGTTCACAGAATATGAATGTATATATTAGTTGTTTTTTTCAATGTGAGTAATGCAAATATTTTTTACAACAGGATTTTTCCCTTGTTTCTCCAACAATATTACTCCACGCCCTTATTATCATAATATGTAATAATTTTTAAAATGAAGTTCAAGAGCAATATTTCCAGTTTTTTTAATTTTTCTGAGGCTAGTAATTGTAATAATTGAAGTTCAAGAACAGTTTAAATATAAAAATTATATATGGTCAACATGTATGTACGCATAATTATAGGTATTTATGTATTTGCAAGAAAAAAAAGTTTTTAATGCTCATTCTTCTCCTTCTTAGCTTCTAGCTTAAGAACCTTGTAACCATAATTAGGTTGAATAAAAAGTCGCACTCGATCAATTTATTTTAAAGTTAGGGCCTAGGGGTCATTAATGGAGATCTGTTGGTCAGAAAAGGTAATCGTCAACTGAATCGAGATATTTGCACATTTGTATTTTATCTTCCCCGTTAAAAATTTCGTAGTGCATACAAGTGTTTGCAGTTATAAATCCTCTAAGCTTCAAATTAATTAATAAAAAAAAAATCCTTATTTCAATGGTAATCTACCCTGAAATTGCAATAAACTTTTCAAATGATAATTAAAGACGATCAAAAATTGGAAACATCGGACCTCTAATCCCCTTCTTTAAAACGCTATATCACATCATTAAAAAAAAGGGTTAATTTTAGTAATATTTTATTCTTATTACTTAGTATTTCATTGTATGAAACATAATTACCAGGAGAGACATAAAAGCCGTAATATTCAGGTTATAAACCAAAAGTTTTCGAATCGTATTCAAGGCCGATGTAATAAGTGAAAAGAATAATAATAATAACGATGTTTGTAGCGGTGGTAATCATCCAGCCACGAGGTAAATAATATAATAACTTTAGAAACTATTAGTGTGATTATTGTTTACATAAAATATTTTGCTTTGTAAATAGAAATATTTGGGTTTTATGAGTTTCACGCGTACAGTACACAGAACTTTAATGATAATATTGTTCGGGTGTATTTTATTTTTGATACGACACGATCTTTGTGTGTGTCCTTGATAAACCCGGACTTGAAATAAAAATAGATTTACCGAGAAATAATATTACTTGCTGAACAGAACGAAGAAATATTTAGATTACATATGATGGGATGTATCATTTATTTTTATTATAATCATTTTAGACTACAATCAACGGTAAGGGAAATTACAATTTCTACTAATATATAGTAAATAAACAGATAATTGATTTTTCATTACTTATTTATTTATATTGTGTTTGTTGCTTTTTTTATGTTTTATTTTATTATATATTATTGTTTTTTATTATTATTATTCACAAGGATGATCGAGACCGGGGTAAACTTAACTTAACCCCTAAACTTAAGCCTGTATGAGGGCAATATATATATATACCCTCGTGCGCTTTTTTTTCTTTTACTTGCTCTATTCTGTAATATTCAAAAATTAAATTAAATATCGAGAAAAAGAAATGAAGAAGTAGTAGTTTGGTGTATAAGCTATGACACCTGCTGCGGTTACTTGATATGCATTCATTACAATCTCGATGTAATGCTACTTCTTCTTAAATTGCTTTCAAAACAGAATCGAACATGCTGTGTCTACATAACTCAAGAAATAATTTATATATATATATATATATATATATATATATATATATATATATATATATATAATATATATATATATATATATATATATATATATATATATATATATATATATATATATATATATATATATATATATATATATTTATATTTATATTATATATATTGATACATATAATAATATTCAAGAAAAAAAAAGAAAAAAAAATCCAAGAAGAGAAACCACTTTGTAGCTTGAATCTTGCTGACATTGAAAATAATATTATTATTATTTAGGTGTTTACAAAAAAATATGAACTAAATGGCCATGACAGTGAGGCTTTTCAACTCAGAAAAATAAAATAACGATAGTTTCGTCCTGCATAATAATTAATAACTGCAGGCACTTTTTTTAATGCACCCAATCGATAACTAGGAAAAAGTGTGTGTTTTCTTTGTCTTGTAGAACTGATGGTACCTTACAATCGCAGTCCTCACTAGGGCATTGTAAACAGGTTTTTAAATATGTATCATACTTGAATAATGCTAGTAAAGTCATGGTTACACGGTGCAATATTTTCGATGTACATTAACTTATATTACATGCAATCACTAATAAAATTATTTCTGTGCAACCAAATTTATTGCTTTACAGTGTAATTATGGCTCCATGTGAACAGGCAAAAAGCATTTTGTATAGACATGAACTTTTATCTTAAAAAAATAGTGTAAGTATTGTAAGAATAAAATTTTAAATGGAATAATAAATTAAAGCCTACGAAATACTACAACGTACATACAAGGTACTATAGGTACTGCTATAATTATAGTTGTACAGTACAAGCAGAAAAATGTTACTTTTTGCCCAGTTATATTTAAAGATACGGTAAGGCAACTACAAAAATGTAAGAAAATGAGGGAAAGAGTAGAAGGGTAGAGGGTGGATCACCATGCAAAATTTGATTTATAAATTTTTGAAATTTTACTAAAGCTTCATATTATGCAAGCTTCATTAATTGTTTCTCCTTTATCTGAAATTATAGTGCTATGTATTTTACTATAAATTGTGTATACATGCAGTTGTTACCACTTTCTTATGATATAATGTTACTTAAAATTTAAATTATTTCAAACCCATGCAAAGACAAACGCATAAAATCACCTTGAAGATTACTTTACATGTAAATGTAAATATTAAAACGTTAGCTCCAACTTTAATCAAATTAGAAATCTTTTTTAAAATTTAAAAAAAAATAGTCTTTTTTTTTCTGCGAAATATATTTTTAATGAATTGCATCTTATTACAAGATCAGGATATTTTGTTTTGCTGGATATAATTTTTGAAGAAAACATTATTTTGAAAACAAGGTTCCTCGTGTGAATAACTCTTAATTCATGCCCTAAGTCGGTAAAATACACTTCCTTAAAGCCATAGACCACATGAAGCGACACGTGCTTTGTAATGTTTTAACATAAAGTGGGATCTCCAAATCTGATGACAATTTTTACCAGAATGTAAATGTGGCCCCCCGACAATAGAGCATGAAAATACTGTAAAGTATGCCATTTGCGCGAATATTTCTGTTTATGACGTCGGAAACAGACAAAAATTAGCATAAAAATGTTGGGTGGGTTGCATAAATCAACATTTTCTGAACACTGCTACGGCGCTAACGTTGGGTTTTGAGACAACAGGCTATTTATGTGAATTCCATCAAGTGTTTTGTGATATAAATGCTTATGTTTCCTTAGGGTATATTCCTTTAAAAATAATCAAACATTCACATAGTTTTGCGTGCAGCTTTAAGTTATGCTAAGTTACTTTGTAAAGAGTGCTATAAAAAAGTATTGAGAAATAATCTCAGTCTACATAGAGACCAAATTGAAGACAGCAAATTAGCTTCAAGGTTACATTATTTTTAATTGCTCGTGATAAAATAAATTCACATTTTTAACATGCATTCATGTAAAGAATGACATGCTGTACACTTTTTGTGTGTGAGTGTGTGTGTTTATATATATATATTATATATATATATATATATATATATATATATATATATATATATATATATATATATATATATATATATATATATATATATATATATATATATATAATTCAGGCCACTTAGAAATAGCTAATGTCATAATCCATGTCGCTATATTATTCTTAACAATAATATAATTTTGTAAATTTAACGCCCGTGATGTTTTTAAACCAAGAGAAAAAAAAAATTAACATTAATCAACTTTGAGTATTAGCAGAAAAAATAAATAAATACTGTATTTGTTTAAAAATTATTGCTTTATGCATCAGTAAATTTAATACAATAATGCAGATATCAGATATATTTACAATTTTTTATTTATATAGTGTTCAATAAAACTTAACCTTGCAATTCAAGTTTTAAAATGATATTCAACAAGTTTTGTAATATCATTAAAATAATAAATAATTTAAATCCTTTTTTTTCTCTCTCTTTCTCTCTTTATGATACTGATTAAAAAATTACTCAGGTATTAAAGTATGTATAATTTAGAAAAGGTGTTTAAATTAAAACGTGTTTTAGAGGTTAAAAAATGTATATTATATTATTAGATATTATATTGCATAAACGTCGTGATTTCGATGTAAGGCGGACGTTATACTCAGAAACTATTTTTGTCTTATACATTTTTATTTTTATTTCATGAATAGTATAAGATCCGTAAAGTGATATTTTATAAATGGATCATGGGGGAATTTCTGTTAGCGATGCTAACGACCGGGCATCCACTGTAAGTTTTCAGACTGGAATCCCCGACGTTTGCTGACGTAGCTTGTAACCTTCAGGTTAACAAAGTATTTAAATCTGCATTAAAATCTTCTCCCACGCATCCCATTTGAAGTTCCTGTAATTTGTTTATGTGTCTCTAAATGCAGTTATATTTTCTAGACATGTTTATGAAAATAATGTAGCTAAATGTCGTTGGTTTTGTATGAATACATATTATGTTCAAATTTATTATTCGCAACACAGACGACCTTGACCAAATAATTATAATATGATTATATGGTATTGATTTTTTTTTTTTTTTTTTTTTTTTTTAACTTTATTACTGGGTCTTTGATCTTTACTTTTTCCATCAAACAGTCATTAAATTTGCTATATAAGCTTTGTAGTTTACGTGCATTCTACGTGTAATATATATTTTCTAGTCCTGTAATAAAGTATTTGAAAGTATAAAGATATGAAAATTAAATCCCAAAACATATAATTTAAAATAAGGTCTTCTAAATAATCGCAGTATGAATTTAAAATAACATCGTGTTCGTGAGAAATTGTATATAATGCACTGAATTTTTATTTATTCATGAACATGAACAATTGCTACCTCACTTATATAAAATGTTAAAATAATGTATACAATGTTTGCAAGGTTGCGTTGGCTTCAAAGCAGGTGCTTGCAGTGAGAAACAATGAAAATTAGAAAAGAAAAGGGGGAAAAAATGCAGTAGCGATTGTTTCAAGTTCTTCCGCCGTCGCCCTAATCTTTACATCCGAGTCAAAAGTTATTTTGAAGTCCCACAGAGTCCACAGGTAGTCCCTTTCTCTCATGTCGTATCAAGGTGAGGTTAAGGGGCCCCTGAGGTGCTCTTGTGAAGACACATATGTCCTAAAATAAATCAAAACTTGTATACTCATTTGTTAAAATATAAATAATTAGTTCACAAACAAAGATGTAAAACGCTCTTACTCAACAAGCTTTTTTTTTTTTTTTTTTTTTTTTTTTTTAATATTAATAATACAGTTAATAATATTATTAAGTATTTGTAAAGTACCAACCTTCATAAATAAGATTCATACTGTGAGTCAAGTATAATAAAAAGATCACCTATAATTTTGTGTATCATAAAATATATTTTGCAAATCATTGTCTTAATATTATATATTTTGCACTTTATTTGAAAATTTATCCTTTGCAGTTTGCAGTTGAATCTCTTTACCTCTATTTCTTATTTTCACTTGAATCTTGAATCGTTATAATATATTTAATTTTACCTGGATTCTCAATAAATGTTTCAGGTTATAAAAATTCCAGGTAATGAAATTGTTTACCAAATTCAAAGAATTCAGCAGAATTCAGGGACATTTAATGAATCACAAAATTTGACATTAAAAATAATTATTAATATTATTTTTACTTCTTAGCAGTCAACTGTAGAAACCAGTAGAATCTTGTTTTCATGTTATGTGCAATACCTTGACAAACAAAACGTATGTCTCACCGTCGATCATGCATAATACGTAATATGATTTCATATTATGTAGTATAGTTTGGAGTGAAGAGAAAAAAAAAAGACTAAAAGTTTATAGAAAATTACGCACAGAACGAAGCTATTAATATCTATACTTGGCCAATATATGATTATTTCATAATTAGTACCAGCCATCAATGTCAAAATTTTAATTTTATTGCACTTATGTACAATACAATATTAATTAATTTCACACTCTTCAATTCAAACAAGTTCTTTATATTATGCACATTATAATATGTACATATGCCAATTTGCAAATCGGGTATTTTACGAATAAACTTGTTTTCATTTTCATATTTAAAAATGTTAGCAGCAAAATAATAATTTAAAAACTTATAATAATGAGTCAAAACCAACTTAAAAAGAAATCAATTTAATGAAAAATAAATGATAATAATAATAAAGGTCCTCTTTCTAGCGAACTATAATTAACAATTTAACCCAAAAATATATTATTTTAAATAAAGTGACTATATCATAAATGATGTACTGCATGATAAATGTTTTTTTGAAAGTAAAATTCAAAGTCAACAATCAATGTTGTTTATTATAATTATATCATGCTTGAAATTTGTAGAAAGTTTAAAATATTTATTCTGTACTTTATTGTTTATCTTTTTGTCAGTGTGCGTGTTGACTTCACACATACAAATTGGAATACGTTAATTATGTCTATCTGTACTGTACATGCTTATTATTACAGTACAGTTAAATTATTATCTTAGCTCGTCCTCATATCTGTTATAATTTTTAATATTGATGCTTGCGAGTGTTATTAATAATTATTTATCCTTGCTATAATTTTTTTTTTTAATAAAGACATGGGTTGCCTAGAGCGAGTAGGTGAAAGTGGGGAAAGTGAAATGCATCATCAGCATCAACATTTCACTGATTAGTTGCTTTTGCCTGCGAGACTTTTGTCAGGTAGCAACTTTTGACATTACATTATGTCACAAAGGAAATCTTTGTAGAATGTAATTTATGATTTAAATTTATTACATTTCAATCAACGGGTCTTTAAAACGTTATTATCATAATTGTACAGCAATAATTAAATAAATCATATAATTAAAATATAATATATATATATATATATATATATATATATATATATATATATATATATATATATATATATATACATATACATATACATATATATATATATATATATATATATATATATATATATATATATATATATATATATATATATATATATATATATATATATATATTAAACTGTCTCAACTTGGTAGGATTTCTAGCATATTTGTGCTTTAATATTTCTATAAAATTTAATTCTTGTGTAAAAGATGTGATGTAATGTTGGATTGCGCGTGCCATGTCACCGTCACGGGAATAACATAATATGATTATGAGGGAGAAACTAATATTGATTTGTCATGGGAATGTAAGTGGAAAAGAAAATTTTAACCTTTTTCACCTCACTTTAACCTTGTGCTTCGTACCTATGTATCTTCTTTATTTACATATACTTGGAATTTTCATATGCGAATTTTAGATACTAGGAAATTTATAATATATTGTGGTATACTAAAAAATGTAGACTAGACAAATTTTGTAGTTTCAATAAAAATTCCACACTTTTAATATACGTATATTATGTATTTATATAATATTCCTAAATAAGTGAAAGTGGATATTATTATTATGGTTGTGGTTGATTATGATTTTCACACTTCGATTAATAATCTATTTAAAAATTGTTAAATTGTATTACTAATTTGTATGTTGTATACAGACTTTGACAAAATTTGACTTAATTTTACCTTAAATCCATGACAATTAATATGAAACAACATGTTATATTTAATGCTTAAACACAAAATGGAAACTCCAACACTGATGACAATTTTTACCGGAATGTAAACGTGGCCCCATAAGAGAGCGTGAAAATACTGTAAAGTATGGAATTTGCGTGAGTATTACTGTTTATGACGTCAGTAACAGGCAAAAATTAGTATAAAAATGTTGTACGGGTTGCATAAATTGAAATTTTCTGATCAATGCTATGGCACTACATTTTTTAGTTTTGTGGGTTTTGAGAGCTTTGAGACAAACAAAGGTTTTGTTGTTAATAAGTGTTTTGTGATGTAAATGCTTATATTTTCTTCTTGTTTATGCCTTTAGCAATACAATGTCTTTACATGGAGCAATACATTAATAAAAGTCTCAGTACTAATACACATACAAAATCTACAGCCATATTAGGACAAAAGGGTAACATTTTGTACCATAGTGCGCGTAGTGTGTGTACTTAAAAAAAATACAAAAAGTTTATTTTAATAATGTAAAAAGAAAATCCGTGCCAAAAGTATTTTTAGGTCTCCAAATATTTAATTGGAGGCTAATTCTAATGATGCTCTCTAGCTCTAAAAGAAATTGCGCTACAGCAGGTGCTCCATTGCGTTTTAATTTATATATATATATATATATATATATATAGCTCCACCTCCTCGGCCATAATTTATGTAAATTTAAAGTAAATTCCAAATTAGCTTGTTTTACACATATTATTGCCACGAAGAAACGTTAGCAATTTTTTAAGACATTATTTATCGTATCGAATACAAATTTAATTCTCATCATTTAAGCCAAATGATAAGCAAATGTAAACTAATAAACTATACGCCTCTATACTCATATGTCTAAGGAAATAAATCAGCCAATCAAAGTTTTCTGATGCTTCCGTGAATTTTCCCGATTTAAGACGTACCTTCGATCAAGATTACAAAATTTAAGATTCTAATAATTGTGTCAAAATTTCAGTTTATAAAAAATAATAATAATAATAAATAAACAATTAAAGAAGAAGAAGAAGAAGAAATCACGCGTGGAGTTTAAATTCAGTTTTGGTGGAATGTTTCATATTTCATCAAAGGTTTCATTTCAAAACATCTATTCTTCTTGTGTACTGGCCCTGAATAAATCTGACTGCTTACGTTAAAGATTCCCCTTACTATTTAGAGAGATGAGCGCCGCAGTCAGATTTATTCCGGGCCAGTACTTAAATTTTCAGCAGCGAATTTATTAAAATTTCGTATCAGTATTATTTTGTCTGCAAAATTTTATACACATAATTTTGAACTAACATATGAACCCATTTTTGGTATGAGATACACCCTCGTTTGTGCATTCACATATTCATTTGTTTGTTGTAATTTTAATCAGCAAAATAGTTATTTCCGCATGAAGAAAAAATAAATAAATAAAAAAAATTCTGTTCAACAGTTTTGCGGAGCAAATTGTTTAATATTAACTGTAAGCAGTTTATCTTTTGTTGAGTTTGCTTATTTCTTTCGTAACCATGACTTTAAAATACTAAATATATCTTATTTTATTTAGTTATTATTTTATCTAAAATAATGCATAAGAGTGGAGATGTAAAATAAAACATCCGAAAAAAACACTTTGTTTACTTTTCTACGTCAATGATTATTAAAACTTAATTACAGTCACGCTGCACTTGATATTAGTTTGTATGGGACGTGTTAACTTGCACATAAAAGGTAATCATCACGTATTATACGTGTCCTCGGCCTGCTTGGCTCGAGCGCCACTCTTGTCGAGTTGCATGGCGCATAGTCATGATGACATGCATGTGCGGGTGGATATTATGGAGACCTTCATTTCGTCAAATAGTGTAAGGTCAAGGGCTGTATTATGAAAGTATCATGACTTTTTTTTTTTTTTTTTTTTTTTTTTTTGTTACAGATTCGCGTAGACGTGGGACCCAAGCAGCTACGTCCAAGGGACCTCTATGTTGATATCCAAAAGCGAAAATTGAGGGTTGGAATCAAAGGTTGTGAACCAATTATAGATGGAGAAATTCCAAGTGAAATTAAAGTGGAAGAGAGTACCTGGGTCTTGGAAGATGGACGGTCCATTCTCATTAACTTAGAGAAGGTAGTTATAATAGCACAATTAAGCCTCGTTTTCCCTTTCAAAATCCAAAAAATTGCTTTGTCTTATCATAAAATAATAGTCATTCTCATTATATTCGAAAAAAATAAAAAATAAAAAAAATGATGCAGTAAAAAGTAAAGTATATAGAAATGAATTCAAAATATAACATTTATCATTGCATATATTATAAATAATTGCATTGCATTTAATTTTCCAAGGACAACTAATATGTTAATGGCGGATAATACTGTACAATGGAATAATACCTGTTTAAGATCAATAAAATGGAATGGTGGAGTCGTCTCATTACATCACATCCCGAAATCAGCACACGTAAGATCAACCCTGAGCCTTCAAAATTATCTGATCTGGATGGAGAAACCCGTGGTCTAGTGGAAAAAATGATGTATGATCAGCGCCAGCGGGAACTTGGTTTACCGACTGCAGATGAGCAGAAGAAGCAAGATATCATTAAAAAGTATGTTAACATATTATATGAAATGTCATGAAAAAATAACTATTCTTGTTTGTTTCTCTTTGTGCATTGATTACTTATAAAAAGTTACATTCGATTTTCAAAGAAAACGCTTAATTCATATTTTCTAACATCTAACGTATATAAAAATTACCACGGTTTTGGAGGTAATTGGACTCGTGTTATATATATATATATATATATATATATATATATATATATATATATATATATATATATATATATATATATATATATATATATATATATATATATATATATATATATATACACACACACACACACACAAGAAACACGCACATGCATAATAATTATGTTACATAGCATAAATATAATGTTTTACAGCGTAATTATTAATGTTATTTTAATTTAGTATTTAATTTAGACCGTAAATTCAGCATAAATTACGTAATTTATTCTTTATAATTGCATGTATATATAACATGGTGCAAGGGAATTGTATAGTTTCGAAATGTTGTGTGTGTGTATGAATATGTACGGTATATATCTTAAGTATATTGCCATATATGGTAGAACGATAAGCTCGAAAGTTCTGATCGGAACAGATTTTCCCGATATTTCGGGGTTTAAATCGTTATGACTTGGGAACTAAAAATAATCATAATAAGAATAACTATTGTCTTAAATTGTATTATAATTAATCAACATGTATACGTTATTAATTTCTAATCTTAGGCCAAGAAAAAAAAAATGGAAAAAAAAAAAAAGACAAGTCTGAATTTTTAAGGGTTGGTAGAGACCATTGCCCCAAGCTTTCTACCAAAAATTGCCCTTGAGCTTTTTCGGAAAAGCGGAAAAATCTGCTAAATCGTAACTAATGAAGATATCTTAAAAATTCAAACGAATTCTTGTTCCTCGGATCAAACTACATTGGAAATACATATTTTCCAAAAAATTATGTCAACAGTAATGGCGGTGGAATTTTCCAAATTCGTCACTTTACCACTTCAGCTATTTTCTCCACATTTTCACATTTTGTACAAAAACTTTAAAACTTTAGACCATAATGATTAACAAAGTTTATTGTAAAGAATGTAACAAACATAATGAGATATGATTTATTAAAATATCTCAATTTGTAACGGAGTTATGCCCGGAAAAGCAAAAGAAAATCTATGGGTATAGCATGCTGCGCAAGCCAAAGGCGCTTGTGCTTTTCCGGGCATAATTCCGTTACAAATTGAGATATTTTAATAAATCGTATCTCATTTTATTTGTTACATTCTTTACAATAATCTGTGTATCCTGGTCTATATAAAGTGTGAACTGTCAGCTCAGACAACTTCGCATATTAAGGATACGTCGTTTGTAATGGGCATTACTTTATTACTTTGATCACTGGCAAATTGCATTTTTACTTTAATTTGTCTTGTTGGAGCTATTACTATGTAATGCTAATTGAGGTTTTTAAAATTTCAATAGCTTGCTTTGAAAACTATGAAACACGATAAGTCGCTCTAATAAAGTAAAAAAGCAAAACTCAAAAAACATTTAGGACGTGACTGTGAATGAGACCCAGTCAAAGGAATACATCGAAAAACAGCGCAAAAATAACTCCAAATTAAAGGCTGAGTTTCGCTAAAAATTGCTCTTCCTCCAAACTGAACCATATAATAACAAACTTTTAAAGCATGGATAGAAATAAAATTTTATTCCCATATGTATATTAATAATAATAAAACTCTAGCTTATATTTGCAGCGTAAGTCAACAGCATATTTAGAGTAAAATTTGGGGACGATTTTCACTTTGTTCCATTGACTGGCACTTATTCACGCCTTAAATACATTTTTAGCTTTGCTTTTAACCTTATGGTGAAGTGCGATTTAACGTATTTCTAAAAATTTGAAGCTGAAGCGAGCAAATGAAAAAATTAAAAAATTCACTGAAACATGGTAAGTTGTATACCAGGCCTAAATTAAGTGAGCTGAATATTCACTATTAGAAAAAAAATCATAATAAATATAACTGTCAAATATATTGGCCATAGAACACAAGTCTTTAATATAATTACTATATTTTAGTTTTAATGGCTTAAATTTTGAAATGTTAGGAATCTAGGATCCAAGCTTTTGATTTTACCACGACCATATTTTGATAGGTATAGGCACCCTGTGGAAGATGCAAGACAGTGCCATGGTTACACATTTAATTGTGCTCGTTTATCTTCTTATTGCTTCCACCTTTCACCTCATCTCTCATCCCAGTTAAATTTATTTTTCCTTCTACTATCGTGCCCATTCTGCCAATTTATTATTAGTTAAGTAATTTATATTTTGGTCAAGTCTACTATGTGATGACCAATAGTTTTCCACTTATGTATGTAAAGTTTAAACTCTAAAAAAATTTGATTTTGGTAGAGGTACTGACAGCCATTTCTCTGCATTGAAGGAAAAAATCAATCCTTAAAGAGGAAAACATCAATGCCAGGAAAAAATATATATAAAAAAAATCTCTTGCATAATTTGTTTTTATACATTAAGGCAACTAAATTAAGATATTGAATGCAACACTGTTATGTTCTCCTTTAAGCCATTAAATTCTGCCAATAAAATTTGATATTAAAAATAATAATAATTTTATGAATCTCTGTTACAGGTTTATGGAACAACACCCCGAGATGGACTTTTCAAAGTGCAAATTTAATTAGATATGCTTAAAAATTAATACACATAATTATAATATATATTTTTTATTATTTGCAATTAGCTTAATCTTCAAAAATATGTACAAATATCATCAGCTGCTTTAGTATACAATTTTGATGAATGTTTTACTATTAGCACTAAATCATAATTTGCATTCCTTGTGTTTTTTGATTTACAAGAATAAAAATAATAATAAATATTTGTAGTGTCATGGCATGTATGAGCCATGGAAGTTTGCACAGTTCCAAGTAACTTGAACAAAAATATGGAATTACATCTTTTAAATTATCATGCCTTTTTGGATCTAGAATTTGTAAAAGCAATAAAAATAAACTTTTGTTTGTCCTTATCAACCTTTATTTATTTTATTTTACAACATTTCATTATAAACTAGACATAGCTTGTGGATGAAAACCATATTGTGTACTAGGAATAAATAGATAATACAAATTCCTGTATTTTGTTAGTAAAAATTTGTGAGTATGGAGTAGAACAAAGTGATGAGGACCATAAATAAGCATCAAGTGAAGTAAAATATTCAAACATTCATTCTGTAGTTTTTTAAAATATTTTGCAAACTATAGATACATTTAATGCAAAGGGCCAAAAGAGAAATTAATATCATTTTTCCATCTTAAAGTAAGGCCACCAATCAAAGAAAAGAATCACACTTGAAGAACAACAAAAACTCGCAAGAACATTTTCACTTTTAAAAATGAAGGTAGCTATATAAACATTGCAGCTTTTAGAATAATTTGAGCAATAATTTATGCTCTTGAAGCATCAGCTACGGTGATGCAGATGTAGAAAATATTAAATAATGAGATACACGAATTTTCAAAAGGCTAAACTGCAATACAAATACACACAAAATATTGTTTTTATCCAACTGTTTTCTTGGTGTTAAATTTAAAATCTTTAAACAAATTGAAAAACAAAATAATTTTTAATGTCGAATTTTTTAACTATTTACAAAATATTTGGTTATTAATCATTGGAAAATAATGGGCATAAATTCAAATTGAAATTTTGTTTATGCATAATATACTAGCTTTTTAAACTTTTCTGGTGGCATAAACTTTGGATAACTTACATCCAAAAACAAATGGGGAGTGCACTAATTCTACCGAGGAAGATTACACATCTCACAGCTTGTACGTACAGGCTG
Organism: Ecdyonurus torrentis; assembly: GCA_949318235.1. Lineage (NCBI taxonomy): Eukaryota > Metazoa > Arthropoda > Insecta > Ephemeroptera > Heptageniidae > Ecdyonurus > Ecdyonurus torrentis. The sequence continues at coordinate 24,494,014 of OX439129.1, forward strand.
GTTTACAAAAGTACAATAATTGCAAGTCCAAGGTTGTGCAGAATTGGGCATGGGGGGAACTTGAGGGGCAATGTCACTGATAGATGACATAGATGCTGAGTGAGGCATTGCAGCAGCTGCTGAGCTTGCCAGTGGAGAGATTGATGGACTCGAAGCAGATGCTATCATTAGTTGTTCTACAGTTGCCCAGTGCTCGGATCTAGACCATTGCCAGGCCAGGCCAGCATCACCTTCTCTCACTGCATTCAGTAGTGGACCCATGTAATCCTAATATAATTTAATAAACAAAAATACTATTAGCAATCTCATTGCTGGTCCATCATAAAATATGGTGGGATCTTATTATTTGGCCAATTCTGTTATGTTTCTCATGCAAATAGTAGTGACATTGTACATACCCTAAGTGGCAGTGTGTCCATGGTTGCAATGAAGAGCAGCAAATGGAAATCTGAGATAGCAGTGAGGAACAATTTACTACGCACTTCCTCATCTCCTTCATTTCCTTCACCTGTCAGACCAAATTGCTGCATGTAAGAACATAAAGCAGCAAAGTCTTGGATGTGGCCATCCACCAATCTGTAAAATAATCAATATTTAAACCATCTCACCTTTAAAAATTAAGCTTTTATTTTATATAATAGGTATACATAAAAAAAGAGAAGATATCTTTACTCTCCAAATGATGATAAAAAGGACAGTTTTTGGAATGATAAGAATATATTTTAGAAGACAATGAATATTAACGACAAATTGACTTTGCGATATATCAACGTTGTTGTGAACAAAAGGTATTTTTTCACATGAAGCAAAGTGTCTATCTCTTATTTTATCACGTGAAGCAAAATGTCTATCTCATTTTTTGCCACGCGAAGCAATATGTGTAAGTTGAGCACCATCTACATTACGTTCAGAAACGACTTACACATTTTGCTAACTGTGACAAAAAACGAGATAGGCATTTTGCTTCCCATGACAAAAAACAATATATACATACATTTTGTTCGAAACGACATTGATATGTGTGATAATAAAAAGATTTGATACTAAAACACATGTTTCACTATCAAATCTTTTTATTATCATTCATACCAGTACATATATTAGAAGACTTTTTTTTTTTTTTTTTTTTTTTGCTACAATTACCTGTTTTCAACTGGAAATGGTCTAATGTTGAGAGGTGAAGAATTTGCAAGGAAAATAAACTGAGGCGTAAGTGGTGTGGAAGCAGGCACATCCACAAGCAAGTATTCCACAGGCAGAGGGCGTGCCATACGAGATACCTCATTGCCGTAGCTATCTGTTTCCTAAAAAAATAAATATATATATTAGGTATATAATATATATATTGTGCCATTGGTGTGGTGCAAGAATGTGAGATACAGGGTATATTATTATTTTATTGGCACTATGCCCATTCTTTAATGTTGATCTTATTTAGCACTTGTCTATGCTATAACATTTAGTCCCCCAAGTCCCAATTTATGGTATAAATTAGAGAATCTTTGCTTTTATTAATTTTCAATTCAATCTCTTATCTCTATCTACTACTTTCTATTAAATAGGCCTATATATACAGTATATATATATATCATTTGCAATGTTGTTGTTTTTTCCCCTAGGTATATTCCTGACAGTTACAGTGCAACAATTAAATTGCAATAGATTGGAATGTAACCAGAAAGTTTCATTAAGAACTTATTAATTACATGAAAATAACAATAATATACTTACTTTGTAGAAAACATCTGGGACGTACTGAGTTGGGGTAGAATTCCTTATATAACCAAGCTCAGGTGCATCTTTGGTAGGAACCAAACAGTTATCTCTCACCAATGCCATGCACTGGTTTGAAACACTATAGCCTTCCATGTGAACTTGGTTACTAGAATCACCTGTACACAGTGTATAGTATCATTATTCATTAGATAATTACATGTAGTGTATTATTATACAAATGTACAACAATGATTCTATTGTACCTGTGACACAAACTGTGACAAACTTGGAGCCAAAGTAACCACTAGGAGAAAAACGACATGGATTGGGATGTTCATTCTGGAAGTTTCCTGCAGTAATGCACTCTTGAGCTGAGAGAAAATGGCTTTCTATGTTGCGGCAATGTTTCACCTAAATAAAAATAACAGTTGTAACATAACAGTATATCATTACATATTTCATTACTGACCGTTCCCTTCTTCATATCGTCTGCTATGAGATCAGTAAAAATCCAGCCAACACAATGTAATCCCAATTCATTGGCTAGTGCATTTACAATAGGCTTTCTTTCATCTGCTAGAAGTTTTACTTGATCACGAGAACTCTCCTGCACAAAATAAATTCAAATTACACATTCACAAAATTGTTAAGTACATTTAGTTTTTTTTTTTTTTTTTTTTTTTAATCTTTAGCTTAATGAGATGATGTTACAAACCTGTGGAGGTTCATAAATTGCTGCAACAGTAGCTCTGATTCCTAATGGTACATCTGTGTGTCCTTCATAGCGTCCATACAAGAAACCAACACGCTGATGTCCTGTCGTGCGCCAATAGTTAAGAAACCTCTCCACCAGAGAGGCATTTTCAAACATCACATTGTCAACATGTCTGTAAGACTGAAAAATAAAAATATTATCAATTACTGGTGATAATCTGACACTCTCTAATTTACAATTCAATAGAAAGGAAATTTTTGAATAACTAGTTCACTCAATTTATTCTCACCTGTCTATTCAGAGTAATTGCACTGGGCTGGCATTTAGAACAAATGCCTTGAGGCCAAGGAGGGTGGTCCTTGCATCCTGGACGAATTTTGCAGTTGAGATCCTCCAAGCACACAAATTTACCCCTGAAAAATTTAATAATTATTATTTACATTATGAACCTTTTTTCAACTTAAGTACACTTACTAAAGCTTATTTCTGATCTAGATTTTAATTAAATTGTTCTCCAGATTTTATTATATACTGTTAATTTATTTCACGTGTCGTGTTATTTATTAAATTTGAGATCCACAGTAATTATAAGCTTACAACATTAAATCTTGGTTAATTGACCTTATAACAAAAAACATCAGTGGCGTAACTACCAGGGGGGAAGAGGGGGAAGTTCCCCCGGGCCCGTCGACTTCTGGGGGCCCGTCGGCTTCTGGGGGGGCCCGTTGATGCTTGGCGCAAAAAAATTATAATAATAATAAAATTGGTAATATGAAATTTTATGTTGAAAAACAGTATTTGAAAGTTAAAGTGGATCAATCAAATAATGTGCATTTTGTGACAGAGGGTATTAACTACATTTTTTTAACTGTCACCACCTTCTAATTTAATTTTCTATAAATGTCTTCTTCAAATATTGTATGTATTTTTCTATTTATAGAAAAAATTTAATTATTGGCAAAAATTAAAATCATGTGTGATAGGCCATTTTAACGTGTTTTTTTTTTTTTTTTTTTTTTTTTTTTTTTTCATTTTCATGTTAGTGACACTTTTTAATTTTCATTATAAAAAATAGCTTAAAATTTCAGTGCCACGCCCCCTTTTTCAAAATTTTTCGCCTGCGGCGCGCATCCCCCTCTCCTCCCCGGCACTGTCCCCCTTTACGGGGGGGCCCGTGTCAGATTTTTCCCCCTCGCCAAAATTTTGAAGTTACGCCACTGAAAAACATTATACACTATCTTACTTATCAAATCCTGCAGTAAGCTTTCTTAAATAAGAATGGAAAGAAAGATGCTTAATATTATGCTCTTTGAGGTAGGTCTCATTGTATGGTTCAAGTGGAGAGCAGTGAATGCAGCGACCATTGCTGCCATGGCGGCACCTATCAACAAAATTGTTAATTATAACTATGCACTTTCAAGTTATTTTTTCATCTACCTTTGAGATTTTCTATCAAATATTTTTAATTATTAATAATAATAAAAAAACTGTTTCATGTTTCTTTATTCAGTTAACTATAATTAATAATGAAGGAAAGAAATTGACTGTTAATTGATTGCCTCTTGCATTTATTGGACCAGGTTAGAATATTTCTCTCTCTGATGTCCCTGTCAATTAACAGCTCAATTTTCCATTCCCCAGTTTTTTTTTATCTCTAATTACATATTCATATATTAAGTTAAGAGAGAGAGAGAGAGAGAGAGAGAGAGAGAGAGAGAGAGAGAGAGACAGACAGACAGACAGACAGACAGACAGACAGACAGACAGACAGACAGACAGACAGACAGACAGACAGACAGACAGACAGACAGACAGACAGACAGAGAAATTACAGATTAGATAGGAGTCGCACAGATAGATGGGACAAAATTGGGGAAAGGGAGTTGAGCAGCAGAGGACAGGGGCCTTTCTGTGAGAGATAATAATTTATAACATAGACTGAAACTCTGCATTCAGTTTTGGTCTGGGTTAAGAAATAATTCTCTCTCACACAAGGGTCCCTGTCAGCTACAGCTCAACTCCCTTTTTTCTATTTTTTAAATCTATCTATGTGTCTCCTATCTAAGCAAACATAAATTAGTTTATTTATTTATTGCCTTACTGTAATTAATAGAATTTTCTCAAAACATAAACAAAATAATAATTAATTAAGGATCCATAAGTTTACATTAAAATATTTACAAAATAAAATTAGATTTATAATGTAATGGTTGCAATTTAGCATAAAAATAATTGACAGGATAAGCAATTAAAAGAATTAACGAGTACTCATTATACAGACTTTTAAGAATACTTCTTTTACCTCTAACATCATATATCAAAGCATTAGTAAATCTCAATAAAATATTGTTTATACAAATTAAGCAAGCTATCAATGTAATGTTCACTTACAACTTGTCATCTCTTGCTCTCTCAATTTTTCCATCTTGTCCCCACAGCTGAACATCAATTGGGTCCTCTTCAGCTTTTGATTTACTTTGGGATATCACATTAACTGTTCCCACACTATCAAGGCGCTCTCGTCTGCTACTAGGTCCTGCTTCAGCATTGTTTGATGCAGCTGAACTTTTTATATCAGTAACAAACAAGCTATATCCATTTTGCAATCCTAAACTAGCGACAGTCTTACTTCTTGATGAAATTATTTCTTTAGCAGATTTGCGGTCTTGACCACCATGCAATGTGAATTCAAAACTCGAGTATCCCAGCAGGTCATGGACCTGAAAACATTTCAATTATTTAGTTACAATAGATAATAACAAAATACATGCAGCAAATGCACATTTCTTTTTAAGAGATTTTACTATAAACATAGAGTACGTGATATGATAGGGAAATATGAATGTATATTATATTCTATTTTTGTACTTAGGTCTCTAGAAACTAAAGTATACAACTATAGTATATCGATCATTACGGATAGTAAACGGCCACTAGGATTTTTGTATGTTTCAACTTTACATAGAAATATCACCACAGTACAAACTTAAAAAAAAAAAAATTAGATCAACATTCTCGTAATGCATAAATATCGGACAGTAAATGTGCCCAATTTAAATTTTTTTCTACTCATGGTAGACTCGCTAATGATTAATTAGTCATCAGAAACACCAATTTGGACTTTCATTTTTTTAAATCATGGACTTAACCTGTGAGTTGTCTCTATAACTCATAGTAATAAAATTTTTATACTATGAACTGCCTGGGTCAATAAAGATTCTTATTCTTATTCTATAACTCATAGTGATAAAATTTTTATACTTGATAAACAGAGTAAACAAATTTTACTTATGAATGTAACGTAGTTGAAATATTTTGCAAAATAAATGGCAAAAAGTGTAAATTTAGATCCGCTTAAGTTACAAAGATAAAAATTACTTTGTGGGTAGGAATTAGCTTTACTTTCTTTGATTTACACATATAGTAATACTAAGATACTAAAGTATATTGTGAACATAAAACATGTATAACAGCAATGTAAATATGACAAAAAGGTTTGCATGTCATAATTCATGTACAGTACATGCAGGGGTAGAAGATGAAAAATTCTTTTGCCGGGACCACAGTATAATCAAGGGAGGATGATATGCGGGGCGAAGCCCCGCCAATGGGGGGTCAAGGGGGCAGGCCCCCTGCGGGGGTTAAGGGGGCGATGCCCCCTTACCGCCGGAGGCACGATTTTTTAAATATCTATGCAATTTTAACGATTTCTGTTAAAAATAATTAAACAACATAATAACATCATAGTTTTACTTTTTACCTAATATTTTTGCCATAGTTAAAAATGTTTTAATGTGACTAAGTAAATGTGTGCAATGTTAAAACAAAACTTCATAAAACTTAGTTCGTTTTTTTTTTTTTATGTATGAGGATACATTAAAGAGGGTTCCGATTAGATTGTTTTCCACAATTAGAAAAAATTCTATTCTTTACGTCATGATTCTTTTTTTCAAGTTTAAAAATCAAATACTGTATTTTATTTTAGGTTTTTTAACATTTTGCATAATATTAGTGCATTGAAAGAAAAAATATGTGACGAACTTTCTGAAATTATGTTCACTTCAAAAATCATGAAAAACTTTTAAACGGTAAAGCAGTCGAAATAAATAAAAAAAAAAGGTTTTTTATTTATTATTATTATTATTTTTTTTTGCTTAACTATTTATTTCCACCACATTACTGTTTTAAAGTTGTTTATAATTATATGAACATAACTTCAGAAAAATCTTTTTTTTTATGTACCTATTTATTTTTGTCATAAAAAAAATAGCAATGAAGCTCCTGATATTATGTTGACTTACAAAATTAGTACACCTTGGTGTTTAATAAATAAATAATAAAATTAGAATTTTGTTCATTGATTGATTTATGTCCACTACGCTAATGTTTTAAAGTTTTTCATGACATTTTATGTGAACATAGTTTCAGGAAATTAATTATAATTATATTAATTATTATAATTTTGTGGAAATTTATGAATAAATAATATCGGAAAATTGTGCTGAGTTTTCTGAAATGATTTCCAATGAAAAAATGAACAACTTGAATGTCTTGTTTATATTGAACTTTTTGTAATTGAAATTGCTGATTACAAAAAGTTCAATGTGAACAACGCAAACCAGTGAAGTGGTGAAAATTAATGGAGGGGCTGGGGGCAGTATTTTGTTCCAAAAGCTTCACAAGAATTGTTGTACTTTTATGATAAACTTAACATTATCAGACAATTTTTTTTATTGCTTTTGATTTTTTTTTTTTTTTTTTTTAATAAATTTAATTTCTCCATTTTTTTTTCTTCTGCATTTGAATTAGTTTAAAATATGTAGCTATTGAATTGCATGCAATGAGACGTACTGTAATATTGTAATATTAGTTATTTAATGTAAATACTGAAAAAAAAATTGGGGAAACATAATGCTTTCAGAACCCTTATAGATTAAATCATTAATACTACACACTTTTGTACAAATTAAGGTAAATTTATAGAGTTAAACTAGTCATTTACTTGAATGAAATAGATTTGATTTTTTATCATTTTTATTATTATTATTTTGCCACCTTTTTTTTCTTTTCTCGTTCTTTCTTCCTTTTTTTTTTTTTTTTTTTTATATATAAAGAGTTTATAACTTCTACCGAAACCTGCCGGGACCAAGTCCCGGCAGAATTTCTTTTGCCGGGACTTGGTCCCGGCAGTCTCGCCTAACTTCTACCCCTGAGTACATGGCTTTAGTCCTAACTTTAACAGTCCTGGTACTTCTAAAATTAATCCATGAACAGCTGCAAAGTCTATGTAATGATTAAATCAAGGATAAAATTTTAAAAACTTTTGGTACTACAGCACATTTGCAAAAAGTACAGTCTCCTTGAAGAAGAACTGATTTCATTTTTTTTTCTTTTTATTTAAGGAGACTGTACTTTTTGCAAATGTGCTGTAGTACCCCCTTCCCCCTCCCTCCTTTCATTTTTGAAGATATATAGTTTGAAAATGGTACCTATATGAACTGCACAGTCAGGTATAAGCTCACGACACTATACAAATTGTATCAAATTTGTATGCACTTTTTTCCCTCATGCTATGTTGTTTTTATTACAAAGTGTATTTTTATGAAAATTTTATAGGATATTCATAAAAGAAAAACTTTTCAAAAATTATTTAAACATGTTTTTTGATACCACTTAATTAAGCAATACAGGAAATCAAAGATGCTGCAGTTTAGTCATGGATTATTGAGCCAACAAGCATAACTTATAAAAATATAAGAAAACATATTTTGGTAAGTTTGTTTTATTTTGATCATTACTTGAAATTTTAACTTCAAAAACAACATATCGATGTTTACCCGTCAAAGTGAACAAACTACTCTTTACAAATTTGACTCAAAATGAATGATCTAAGTTTGGCACATCTATGCGTTTTAACAGTGTAGATCAGTCGTTTTGAACAAAAGTTGTAAAGTGTCCTATGTTTACTTCGACGGGTAAGCATTGATGTGGATCATTTTTAAAGAAAAATAATAACTAAACCTAGTATGCATTTCTAACATCGAGGCTGCAAATTTACTTTTCCTTTGGAGACACAACGCGTCACTTTGGGAAAGACACATGACCATGTCAGTCACAAATGTGTACTCATAAATCTTCCCATCTTCTCACCCTTCACCTAATCTCTCACCCAATGTAAGAAGAACAAGATTTCTTCATTTTTTTTTTTTTTTTTCCCAATACCAGTTAATTAGTGCAACATCTATCATGCCCACTCTGCCAGTATATTATCAGATAAATAATTTAGGTATAGTTTGGTGCAGTTTTATATATGGTGTTCAATAGTTTTCCAGTTATGATGCTGTAATGTTAAAACTTGTTGAAAAGCCCCCCCCCCCCCCCCCCCCCATTTTTTTTTTTACTAGCATGCCGACAATTATTTCCCTCTATTGAAATAAAAAAATCACCCCTGAAATTTTCAGTAGTCAAATAGTTCATGAAAAGCCAGTCTCTTATCTGTGAAAAGCAGATTTGGTTTAGTCAACATTAAATACCAGTTGAAACACTATTACATATCTACATTACGTTCGCACGGAAAATATGTCATGTGAGAATATTGTAGATTAGCAGCAAAGTATCAGGTTTATTGGTACACTGTTCTGTACCATTCTGATCATTGAAGCTTCCATCAGAAAGTAAGCATTTTTATTTATGCTTAATTCAAAGATACACTTTTATGAAGCATGTCACATACATTACGGTATATGGTAAACTTATAAATATTTCAGTACTTGCAAATATTTTGTAGCCTACATACTGTACAGCTCTGGCCAAAAGTTCCCGAGCGATTTGTATAGGCAACCTGCAGCTCTCTACGTTAACTTTATGAGGAAACGCAGCAACCGCCGCTGCTCTGGACTGCTCCCGAATAGGGCAGTGGCTGATGCTATGTTTTCTCATAAAGATAGCATAGTGTAGTTGCGGGTTGCCTATTCAAATTGTTCTGGAACTTTTGTCCAGAGGTGTACACATGATTGTGATATTTAATTTTACCATTCAAAAACTGGCACTTCATTTCTAGTGTTATTCTTATATAAGAGAAAAACACACGATCAATTTAAATGGTAAAATATATGCACAATCACAATATCCCTTACATGTCTTCCGACTCTTGGCTGATTTTTTTAGACACGAGTTATATTTCCCTCTCTAGAGCAAACACAAAGCACAATATACATACAATATTGTGTGATAAGTGGTATATGTATATGTAGGCTTACTTTGCTGCCACATACTGTACGAAATGTACTGCATTAGACTATGAATACATGTTTATATATATATATATATATATGTATATATATATATATATATGTATATATATATATATATATATATATATATATATATATATATATATATATATATATATATATATATATATATATATATATATATATAGACCCCTTGCACATCCTTGCGCTTTGTCGCCATGTTTGTGGTGACTAATGCATTGTCCAGCATAGGGGAAACTTCGTTTTTCCTAATTTTTCACATAAAAAATTGTTTATTTCAACTCAACAAATTTTTCTCATATCCTTCGAGCTTATTAGGAGCTAGAAATAAGGCTTTGATTGAGGTTTGAAGCTTCTTTTGCTATTAAAAAAATAAAAATGACGTTTTTCCTATGCTGGCCTATGTATTCCTGACCAACAAAATGGCGGCTCTTAAATATGAGTGCAAGCGGTCTATATATATACTGTTGCCTGTTGCTATAGGGTGTGTGCGCATGACGTCATTCTGAGTGCTTTTCGATGCTCATCTTGAGTGATGAATAACATTGCTAAGTATAGGGCAAACATAGTTTTTGGCTATTTTCTTTGGAAATTAGCTATTTTTTTGTGTTATTATTACTTTTCTTGCATACTTGAGGTACTAATGCAACCTGCTAACAGCATTAATGCTGTCAAAAAAATCGCGAAGTATTTTTAAACTGGCAAAATGTGCCATTTTCCTATACTAGCCAATGTTATTTAGTACTCACTTATGACGTCGACTTTAACATGAATGAAACCACCCTATATATGTACTGCACCTTCTCAAAAAGCTCCGTGGTGGTATCAGAGGGAAAAGCTTCAATCCTTTTACACCCATCGCGTGACTGGACTCGGAGCTGAAAAAATGAACCAGGAACATAAATATTAATAATAGACAATTTTGCACACCATATCACTATGAACGGGGGAAAAAAACATAATTATAGCACATAAATTAAAATGAATGAATACAATGCAACAGTGGCATGACAGTGCAAAATGCATGTTACTTTGGGAGAGTTTTTATGTATCAAAATGCATTCGGTGTTAAAATAAAATAATTAAAAACAATATCCTAAGCAATATCTACAGAAATATATTAATTCTAGTAGCAGAATGACTTACTTGTAGCCGTTGTAATGACATAATGTAATCAAAGTTTGTGGAAAACGCATTCGGCAAAACTACCAGCTGATTTGGTTTGTACGTCGCTGACTTCACTTGTTTTGGCGCAAATTGATATGAAATTTTGATTAGTGATATTGAAAATGACAATCGATGACAATGCATGGAGCACTAGGAGCAGTGATCGAACCGCAGTGGATACTGGATAACTGGATAGCTATAGGGTGTATGCATTCATGTTAAAGTCAACGCCATGTTGGATAACTCAATAACATGGGTGGCATAGGGAAAAAAATCATTTTGCCAGTTTAAAAACACCATGTAATATTTTTGAGAGCATTGATGCTGTAAATATGTTGAATTAGTATTTTAAGTATGAGAGAAAAATAACAAGAACAAAAAATTAACCAGATTCCCAAAGAAAATTGGCTTAAATGAAGTTTGTCCTATGCTGAGCAATGTTATGCACTACTCCAGTATGGTCCCCAAGCGCAATAAATATGACGTCATCCGCATATATACACCCTTATTTATATATATATATATATATATATATATATATATATATATATATATATATATATATATATATATACATACATACATACATACTATATATCGAGCTAGATTTTGGTAATCCCTTTGACAACCCTAACTTTAACCCACATTAGGTACAGACCAAGTACAGACATTATATTATACTAACGACTCTTCTCACCCTCCAAGGTTATGGTGGTTGGACAAGAGGGACAATTTGTTAAAACCCGGCCACTCACCCAACCATATATATCGCATATTATATATTTATTTTATGGTTTATTTAATAAAAAATTATTTAAAATTAAATCTTATAGTTGACCGAACATTTAACTTTTATGGAAGCCAAACTATATATGCGATTTCGGTCACATCGAGCAAAATCGCTTATATAGTCGGCCTCAAAACAGTTTGCTCCTATATCAAGTGCAAATATACAAATAACTCTTTCACTCTTTCCAGCTTTTCACCATAAAACATAAACAATGCATAATTTAAAAAATAAAAAGAAGTGAAATAAATAAATGCAAATTTTATTACAAGATAACGTTATTACATTTTCTTCTTCTTCTTCTTTTCTTCTTCTTCTTCTTCTTCTTCTTCTTCTTCTTCTTCTTCTTCTTCTTCTTCTTTTTTTTATTATTTTATCTTTATTTACATATTCAATGTGAATAAAGATGAGAAAAAAGCAGCACAAAAAATTAACGAATGAAATAAAAACCTGACTGCTGGCAACACTTCAAGCAAAAAGTGTGTTGCTGAACATATCTTACATATCTATAACCTATGAGAATCATTTTTTTTTATACATATACTTTATGTTTTATTTTAAGTCTTTTTTTGTTTTTTTGTTATATTTTTTTTTATTTTAAATCACACTTATTAACATATTATAATTATTGAAAATATATATAAAATGGTCATTATTATTATATAAAAAAAAATATGCACATTTTACACAGTATTATTGATGTTTCATTAAAATGTCACTTTGTAGACTATTACGAATATATTATACTATTAATTTTAATACAATGGGGGGGGGGGGGGTATTTTTACCAGAAAAACTCAACTGTATTAAAGAGAGAAAGTTTCTTAGGAAATAAGCAAGTATTTAATAACCAAAACTTTTTACTCAAAATTATATTATTTTTATTTCATTTTATTCATTATAAAAGAAAAATAATAAATAAAATTATAGTAGGTAAACAATGTAATACTGTGTGTAAACTGCATACTATCGAGCAATTAAATATAATGAAGTATAGGTACAATGCAGCTTATAATTTATATTATAATGAATCATGACATATGATCACACAATTGAATTAAGACACTAAAATAATAAGCTAGCGCCAAACATCATCTATTACTATACAAAGTATTATGTTTAGTGCTGAACACATGAGTATAACCAATGCATGCGCTAGAATTATTTATCACTGTAATTTTAATTACAATTTTAAATACTATGGCATAGTTGTTGCTGCAAAGCCTTATATCAATCTTATATAGGACAGATAAAATAAACATTCTTTTTTCATAACAGAGCTGAACATATTAAAATAATAAAAAGAAAAACAACATATTACAGGTTGTCTCTTTTTAGCAATGGCATTTTCAAGTGACAAATGCACTTTGTTATACATGATACACAGTTGTTCCCTTCTTCAGTATTATAGAAAAATTAAGGTACTGTTATTTCTAATTTACTCACTTTATACACCATTTAAAGAAATTACATATTATGTGTAAATTTCTTAATAATGGTAATAATAAAAAAAAAGTGTTTTAAAATATGATATGATCAGAGTTATACAAACGTCAAGTAAGAGACTGTCTTACCAATATATCATTTTAAAATACAGTACTTATTAACGAGAAAATGAAGGAAAATGTGATATTTGATTGGCATAGGCCTATGTATGTATCATATAATACACCAGATTTGTTTTGATTCTAGTCTTGCACGCATCAATGTCAAAACAATGTTTTTGGCATAGAGTGCATCACTTTTTCACAATAAAACAGGAATTAAAAGTGCATTACTATTGATATTTATGTATAAACAAAAAATAATAATAATGATGATTTTTTTTTTTTTTTTTTTTTTTAGCTTCAAAAAATAATAACCATAAATTGATACAATCAAAAAATAAGATATAAATAACTTGAGTCAATGGTATGGTAACAGGCTTAAATTTGGGAATATCTTAAGATGAAATTCACTCTGTCTTTTGGGTCACAGGTGGAAATTCTCCATCGTCATCTAGACGGAAACCACCATCTGGTGGCTGCTCTGTAGCGAACACCAATTCTCGCAGTTTGTCTGACTCTGTAGGAAAGTAAACTTTAATTATCATAGCACAACTCAAATACCTAGGTTTTAGTATTTCAAGTAACTGACAGTGAAATTACATAGTAAACCAATTTTGAGATTCAAAACAAATAAATTGACCACTGAGAAATATTTGCCTGTACAAAGAATAATTATGCTGCAATTTATTTATAAAGCCAAAATAAAATAAAAGCATAGGGAGAAATACGTAAAAAAAATATTATTGAAATATTTCTTAATACCAAGTATGGCCTTGCCTTAGCCATTCAACACAAACAACATTGAAAATAAAATCCAACACCTGTTATGTCACCCTACCTTGTATTACATATACAGCAAAATATATGATGGAATAAGTAATGGGGAACATTTAAGAGTTTTAAAAAGTCACACACAACAGTTTTACCTTAGAGATGAGATCCATTTGTCTAATCTAACTACCAATCAAGAACTAGACGAGTGTGTAATTGACTGTGATAGATTTAATGGTGAGAAATTGTTAACAAAAATTATCTCCTGTTACAAGATAATGCACTTTTAAACTTGTATGTAATGTACTGTAGTATATACCTATAAATTAATTTTGATATATATATATATATATATATATATATCGTCAGTCGGATATGCAAAGCTCGGATTAGGAATTTGAGTGTTTCTGAAGTTTGAATCGTCATAATTCAAAAATAAAAAGTCACCAAATATTGAAATTATTTTTGTCGTGCGGCTTATATATCTGACAATATATTGTATTAATTTTATATTTTTAATTCAAATAGTTCGCTCACAGTTCATCAATTAGTAAACTAAAACACCCTGTTTTAGCACTCTGTGCAAAAAAGTGAAACTAAAATTATTATTCCCATGCAACAGTTAGGAATAAAAATTTCAAATTAACATCATAGAGTCAATAAATGTTGCTTATTCTTAATATACAGTTGAAATTTTTTTGCAAGCGACTCCTTTGCCAAAATTTGCAAAAAATGGATCTTGCGTTCTTTTAATGTTTTAAAGCTCAAAATTATTTTCGGGGTGCAATTTTGAATCTCTTAAATGGTCTTTTGCTAATAATGTAAATATCTTATTTCTATGATATTAAATGAATTTTTAAAAATTTAATGTACTGCTGGTTGCGGTCATCAGGCATTTTATGTACTGCTTTTTGCGTAAATACAGGGGCTATAAGTTAATTAATTCATAAATTTTAGTTAATTTCAAAATAACTTTGTATATTGCAAAGAAATCTTTTAAGAATACAAAATTGCGCCCCTAAAATAATTTTGAGCTTCAAAACATTAAAAGAACGCGAGATCCGTTTTTTGCATATTTTGGCAAAGGGGTCGCTTGCAAAAATATTTCAACTGTACAGTTTCGATCAAATGAATAGTTACCATTTAAACTCGATGTTTTTTACCGCGTTAAATTTCGTTCAATTTTGCAACCTTGTTTATGATTATTCATTGAACTCTATATTCTCAATCACATCTATATTCAAATTCATTGAGTCTATATATTGTAATAGTTGACAAAGACACCACAAGAAGTCACCTGTGATGCACTCAGGTAGACAATCTGGCGGGTAAATATTTTGCTTGCTTGCTTGCTCATTCTCTCTCTCTCTCTCTCTCTCTCTCTCTCTCTCTCTCTCTCTCTCTCTCTCTCTCTCTCTCTCTCTTGTGAGAAATGCTTTCAAGTATTTGTTTGATAACAAGTTTCGAACTATTTTCTTACCAAATTGCTGTCATTACAAATCATATTGATATAAATGATAAAAAAAAATCTTAATTTTAATCTCTTAATCGGGCAAATCGGGAAGTCAGCAGTTATTTTGAAACATAAAAAAAACATTAAATGCATTTCTTAGAAGAGAGAGAGAGAGAGAGAGAGCGAGAGAGAGAGAGAGAGAGCGAGAGAGAGAGAGAGAGAGCGAGAGAGCGAGAGAGAGAGAGAGAGAGAATGAGCAAGCAAGCAAGCAAAATATTTACCCGCCGGATTGTCTACCTGAGTGCATCACAGGTGACTTCTTGTGGTGTATTTGTCAACTATTACAATACATAGACTCAATGAATTTGAATATCGATGTGATTGAGAATATAGAGTTCAATGAATAATCATAAACAAGGTTGCAAAATTGAACAAAATTTAACGCGGTAAAAAACATCGAGTTTAAATGGTAACTATTCATTTGATCGAAACTGTACATTAAGAATAAGCAACATTTCTTGACTGTATGATATTAATTTGAAATTTTTATTGCTTACTGTTGCAAGGGAATAATAATTTTAATTTTACTTTTTTTAACAGAGTGCAAAAACAGGGTGTTTTAGTTTACTAATTGATGAATTGTGAGCGAACTATTTGAAATAAAAATATGAAATTAATACAATGTATTGTCAGATATATAAGCCGCACGACAAAAATAATTTCAATTTTTTGTGACTTTTTATTTTTGAATTATGATGATTCAAACTTCAGAAACACTCAAATTCCTAATCCGAGCTTTGCATATCCGACTGACGATATATCGTTCCTGGGATTGACTTTAAGCCTTACAGGATCTCTTTATTATTATGTTTGTAGCTTTCTTCTAGCAACCACCCCATTGCACTCGCTGGTGGGACATTGTCACAAAAAAATTCATTGATTGTCAAATTTTGTTTTCTACAACTCAATTTAATATAGTATTTTTTGTTTAAAATTTGTACGTGCAACTAATTAAAACGTCCCGCGACATCGTGTTTTTATGATATTTTTTTCAACTTTTGAGCCACGTGTTAACTTTGAGCCTCTGCATCTTTGTTATTATTAAAGATAGATCTGAACATATTGCGAGTAAAAATATCTTCAGATTGTCTATTTTTTGGAAGTGCCAAAAAAAGTTTGCAATGTACACTGGTTGACCTATAAAAGTGACGTTTGCGAATGTTCTTAAAACGCCGTAACTTTAAAATTAAGAAGTGAGATTTTTTTAACAGCGCTAGTGTAAAATACATCCTATGTACTACGGGTAATTTTGTCACTGTTATTGTATATCTCGAATTTTAATGATAGTGTTTTAAAATTGTTCAATTTTGCGATTAAAATGTAATCGATGCGTTACTGAGTCGATAAAGTAGGCGATAGGAGGGGAAATAAAATAGTATGTAAAGAGTATAGGTAATATTAAACTCTACCTGGCTGCTGCTCGCTCGTTGCTCGTTGCTACTCTCTTTATAGTATAGACAATTTTTTTTTCTGACAGCTTGATCAGCGCATGCATGCCCGATATTATGTATGCTGCTTGCTTTTAAAACAATTATATAATAGACTTTTAATTTAGTGTTAATAAGAAATGTATACAATTTAATAATTTTTACTATTAAACTATATTTAATTAAATTGTTAAGGGATAATTTTTTTTTTTTTTTTTTTTTAACTTTTGTATTATAAAAAAAAATTAACACTCGAATCAGCAGCTTGAATTTGGTTTGTAATTATACCAAAAAAAGTATGTGTTTTAAAGAGATTGTAAATTATTTTTACGAAGGAAAGTTTATTAAAAAAAACTGCAATATTTTTAAATCTTTTTTTTTTTTTTTTTTTTTACTTTGAAATTAGTTGATTTCATTTCTGTTATTTTTATAATTTTTTATTTGGTATTAGTAGTTTCAGTTCAATTTTCACACGTTTACTGTTAGACAAATTAAACGTCAATGGTACAAATAATACAAGTATTGAAATTACATGAGAAATGATTGAGTTAAAAAAATGTATGTGTCAGAATTGTCCTTCTTCTATCCCCCCCCCCTTTAAGAATTTTCCTTTTTTTTTTTTTTTTTTTTTTTTTTTCATTTTAATAAACATTATAGCTGGTAAAGAGCAATGCACGTGTCTTAGCAGCACCAAAAATCATACTTAAATTTTCTGCTACGGCACGGCATAATTGCCACACTTAACAAACATCATATAAAATTTATTTACGATTGTTATCATATATTTTAATATTTTTTTTTTTAAACGAAACCAAACCGCATTCCTTATAACTTTATATTTTTCAACAACTTGAAAAAAAAAGGTATAAACAAGTGTCAGAGAAAAACTATGTTAGTGATGACTGATGACGATATTTTTCTTTTGCATTCTGCTTCCTATTTTGTTCTTCTATCCTCCACGCACTCACGCCTTTTCTTTTTCTCTCATTTGTTATTGGCTATCGACTATTCAAGGTCAAAGTCACCTGCATGCTTTTTCCAAATGTTGTGCTTTCTTATACTGCACAATAATGTAGAGTACATGAGAGTGACGTTTAAACCAGTACGTAAAATATTTTCATACAAAATATCAAGTACCTTGTTGGATGAAAACAATGAATTCTTCTTATTTCAATTACTAATTACTAAAGGCAGAAGAAAGACAATTCTGACGCATAGTTATTATTATTATTTTTTTTCAAACTCAACAATTTCTCATGTAATTTCAATACTTGTAATATTTGTACCATTGACGTTTAATTTGTCTAACAGTAAACGTGTGAAAATTGAACTGAAACTACTAATACCAAATAAAAAATTATAAAACTAACAGAAATGAAATCAACTAATTTCAAAGTAAAAAAAAAAAAAAAAAAAAATTTAAAAATATTGCAGTTTTTTTTTAATAAACTTTCCTTCGTAAAAATAATTTACAATCTCTTTAAAACACATACTTTTTTTGGTATAATTACAAACCAAATTCAAGCTGCTGATTCGAGTGTTAATTTTTTTTTATAATACAAAAGTTAAAAAAAAAAAAAAAAAAAAAATTATCCCTTAACAATTTAATTAAATATATTTTAATAGTAAAAATTATTAAATTGTATACATTTCTTATTAACACTAAATTAAAAGTCTATTATATAATTGTTTTAAAAGCAAGCAGCATACATAATATCGGGCATGCATGCGCTGATCAAGCTGTCAGAAAAAAAAATTGTCTATACTATAAAGAGAGTAGCAACGAGCAACGAGCGAGCAGCAGCCAGGTAGAGTTTAATATTACCTATACTCTTTACATACTATTTTATTTCCCCTCCTATCGCCTACTTTATCGACTCAGTAACGCATCGATTACATTTTAATCGCAAAATTGAACAATTTTAAAACACTATCATTAAAATTCGAGATATACAATAACAGTGACAAAATTACCCGTAGTACATAGGATGTATTTTACACTAGCGCTGTTAAAAAAATCTCACTTCTTAATTTTAAAGTTACGGCGTTTTAAGAACATTCGCAAACGTCACTTTTATAGGTCAACCAGTGTACATTGCAAACTTTTTTTGGCACTTCCAAAAAATAGACAATCTGAAGATATTTTTACTCGCAATATGTTCAGATCTATCTTTAATAATAACAAAGATGCAGAGGCTCAAAGTTAACACGTGGCTCAAAAGTTGAAAAAAATATCATAAAAACACGACGTCGCGGGACGTTTTAATTAGTTGCACGTACAAATTTTAAACCAAAAATACTATATTAAATTGAGTTGTAGAAAACAAAATTTGACAATCAATGAATTTTTTTGTGACAATGTCCCACCAGCGAGTGCAATGGGGTGGTTGCTAGAAGAAAGCTACAAACATAATAATAAAGAGATCCTGTAAGGCTTAAAGTCAATCCCAGGAACGATATATATATATATATCGATCTTATTGCGATAAAAAGGCCTATCTCGTTTTTTGTCAGTGGAAGCAAAAGGCCTATCTCGTTCCCGAACGTTATGGCGATAGCGCTCGAGATAGGCCTTTTGCTTCCACTGACAAAAAACGAGATACGCCTTTTTTTCGCAACAAGATCGATATATATTATATATATATATATATATATATATATATATATATATATATATATATATATATATATATATATATATATATGCAAATCTTTGATATAGGTATAGGCTATTAATTATGAAAATAATGCTTAATTTTTGTCAATTTTGTAAAAAAAGGCAAGATGTACCTATTATTTAATTTATTGTAAATAAAAAAATTATATAAATTATAAGCTTCAGAGGAAAATTAATTTATTATTAGATAAATAAATATGAATAAAATGAACCCATATGACACTATAAATCAATATTACTGCAAAGCTTATAATTTGCTGTCAAAATATAATTTTTATCTTTCTAACATAAAAATATTGTGAAAATGAGGGACAAGGGCAAACAAAGTTTTTGTTTCAAAAGCTATTAGAAATATGTGTGTCATTTAATTTTTAATTTGATTTGATAATATAAAAAGAGAAATGTAATGGCAACAGCGCAAACGTATGTATTTGGCAACAACGTACTTGCGCTGTGACCAGAGATGTCTGTCAATGAGGGGAGTCGATGGCAGTGTCGGAGGAGATGGGGCCAGTACCTGACATGATGCCCGCGCTGCCACTGCCCTTCAATATTCCAGCGTAGCTACTAATGGCTCCTGCTGTCGGATCATAAACATAAATACACATGAGCACGTGCTGCAGCTATTAAACCTCAGCAACTCCAGCAACACAACTCAAACAAAACTCTGTTATATGGCGTTTTTAAAGTGCCATATAACATCAACAAAACATAGATATTGGTTATGGGTTCAAGGATAAATAAAAATGGTTTACTGCATTTTAGCAAAATGTAAAAAGTCAGTTTCTTTTACTATTATTGCACCTTATGGCAATAATTATAGAAAGTAATAACTACTAAAATAGTAATACTAGATATCAAATTTTACAACTCCAAGTAAACCATATTTCTAAAGGAAATAATGCAAGGTAATGGCATAAAAAAAGGTAATGAACACATGAACAAATTTTTTTAAATAAAATCAAGCAATTGCAAAATGTACATGCATATTGTTTGGCAAGCCTTTCCTGCAAATAGTGCATGATAGCAGCTATCTGCAACAGTGGGGCATGTGCCACTATTTTGATATTGGCAAGGACTTTAATTAATGTAAAATAATTGAGGTGATACTGCAACAATTTTGCTGCATATCACCAAATGTAATGACACCTATTGGAGATAAATAGTAGCATATCATTACCACATGCAGTTTAATTTGGTCATTATTGCTTACCATCTTTCTGGGGACTTGTGAATTCTGGTTTAGTGGTGGGGGTAGCTGAAGCATTTGAAGCTTTGTCAGTTACATCTAGAGCACCTGCAGTAGCTCCAGGAGGTGAACCCTCGGAAGTTTTTCCATCGAGCCTAAATTTCAGAGAATCAGTAATTTTATAGCACAAGAGAAACATAATTTCTAACGCATACCAAAATTAAACACATAAGAGTGTAATCAAGGGTGAGTGCTAGCCACTCAGATGAAACAATATGTTAATATCAATTAGAGGCTGAGCATAGTGGGTGGGTGGCATACATTTAATGTAGATGGAGTGAAAGTAGCACACAACTGAATGCTGATTTTCTCCTATCCTTTTCTTTCAAATTTATCATACCTAACAAAGATGGTTTATTTTCCTTGATATCTTTAATGCTAGAGAAAAGTATATATTTATTATAGCTATGATGGATTTAGAGTACTTCACTCAAATAAAGTGTTTTGATAAACATACCTATGTTGTCTCAATAAAACACAGTCTCCTCCTTCTAAAGTATTGATTTCATATACATACAAGTAGCCATCAGCAGATGCTACAAGCAGACGTGGCACTTTCTGAATGCTACAACAATAAGAATTGTAAGTAAGCAAAAAGAATAATACTTGAAAATGATACTAACGTAAGATTTAAATTTACCTAACAACACAGCAGACACTGCGCACTCCTTGGAAAGGAAGGTGGGCTGTTGCAAATGCTCTACCTTGAGAGAAAACATCTGTCATCCGAGCAGGAAGGAAAGTAGCAGATCGAGACACAGCCTTGGATAAATAGTCCATCCAACCAGGACCAGCTTCGACAGGCTGCTGTGTTTGACTTTAAATAAAAATAAAATGTACACATTAAGTCACAGAGGATGGAAAATAATTTTAAGAAATGTATTTAAATTTAATTAAAATTTAAATTACACACACACACACACACACACACACACACACACACACACACACACACACACACACACACACAATAAATAACCAAAACAAGGAACGGTCCCGCTAAATTCACCGGCAATTGATGTACGGTGAAAATAGTGCGACTCGAACTCTGTCATTCAGTCATTATGCAAAACTGTAGACGTGTAGCAATGTATTTATGATAAATATGTTTAATAAATAATAATGAATGTCATTATTAATTATTATTATTTAGATGTTATGATTTGGATATTATTATGTGTTTTTAATTAGATAATTATTGAATGTTTAGATGTATGTTGTACACACGTTGTGTTTAATAAATAAATACAAAAAAATACCGCTTTGAAAATAGTGTGAACCACGAAAATTGCTATATTGTAAGCATCCATTGTGCCCAGCAGCAGTGCTAACAAATCTCGAAAGTTTATTTATAATAGACAACTTGCATGCCGTTTTTTTATGGTCTTAAAATATTCTTTAGGAAAAATAAATAATATTGGTGCATATAAAACTTCTTAAAAAATGCTCCTTCATATTTAAAATAATTTTTGAAATTCAAATTTTATTTGAAGTAAAGACTGTGGCCATTACGTCGAAAGACGGTTCGCATTTCTTTTGCTTTTTAATTGTTGAAATCTTTCAAACGAGTTCGCAGCAACTGAAGAATTTTTTTCAACTGCCGATTTTTTTTAAAAAAATTGTATTTTCTCCAACAGAGCTGTTTAAAAAAATCGGCCGTTGAAAAAAATTCTTCAGTTGCTGCGAACTCGTTTGAACGATTTCAACAATTAAAAAGCAAAAGAAACGCGAACCGTCTTTCGGCGTAATGGCCACCGTCTTTACTTCAAATAAAATTTGAATTTCAAAAATTATTTTAAATATGAAGGAGCATTTTTTAAGAAGTTTTATATGCACCAATATTATTTATTTTTCCTAAAGAATCTTTTAAGACCATAAAAAAACGGCATGCAAGTTGTCTATTACTATTTTTACATAAAAGTAGGTATATTGTTTTGTAATTTAAATAAATAGGCCTATAACAATTTTGAATTTTATAAGAAATAAATATGGTAGTGAAGATATATTTTAATGTATAGGACAGTACTAAACTCCTGATTTAGTGAAGTCTCTCGGAACTTAAATAACAATAGGCCTAATAATAACCTTCACTAAATCATACTATTGCTATCTGCTTTTATTTTGTTGAGTTTTCTTAGAAAATTGTTCTCTATGATAGGTGTTACAATAATTTTAAAATGTAGATTTATTTGAATGCTACAAATAAAATTCCTTTTTAAAGTAAATCCATGCAAGTAATGTTTATTTTTACACACTAAAAATAAATTATGATAAAAATAAATAATATAATTTATTGCTTTAACTTTGAGATTCATGCATTTGGAAGACACTGCGTCAATCTTTTCTCTATTGGAAACGATGTTTGAAAGTGGAGATGGCAAAATAAAAAATTCCATAGCAATCTCTTTCTTACTTTTTAGTTTTTTGTCAACTTCCTGTAGATATATACTTTTTTTTTTGTCAATGTACCTAGATTTCCACGTTTGTTGCGTACCGATACGAGAACTTGAATGTTAGGGGTAAACTACCCCTAAACTCGTGACAGGGTGAAATGAGAACCTTTGAATTGTCACCATTGTCTTTGGCGTGTCAAATTACCCATATTTTTTTTGTTGCATTCCGATACGAGAACTTGAATTTCAGGGGTTAGCTACCCCTAAACTCGTAATGGGGTAGAATTAAAACCTTTTGATTGTCACCATTGTCTTTGGCATATCAAGTTACCTAGATTTCCACTTTTGTTGCATCCCAATACGAGAACTTGAATTTCAGAGGTAATCTACCCCTAAACTCGTAAGGGGTGAAATGAAAACTTTTAAATTGTCACCATTGCTTTTGGCGTGCCAAGGTATCCATATGTCTACATTTATTGCATTCCAATACGAGAACTTGAAATAGGGAAACTACCCCTAAATTCGTGAGGGGGTGAAATTGGAACCTTTTAATTGTCACCACTGTCTTTGGTGCGTCAAGTTACCTCAGAAACGATACCTCATTTTCCCAAATCGGATGATTCTGTTTTTGTACTCTACTCACACCTTCTCACCCCCTTACTCGCGATTTATTTGTGTTTGCACCGATAAAACTCGCGATCCACATAAGATATCGAAAATCGATTTCCAGATTCATCTACCTTCGTTCGTTTTAGCCCTGAATGCAAATTTTCTATCTGCTACATTGAACACAGACAAATTGACAGCGATTCTTGCAACCCTCTATTTACTGCAAAACTGCTATATCGCGGCAGCTTGTTTGTCTTGGGTGACGTCACACAAGATTGTCTTTACGCGGGATATACGCAACACGGAGAACCGCACGCAGGTCAAATGACCATCACGCAACTTGGGTCAACCTACCCTATCATATTATAAAGAAAACTCAACTTTTTTTTTTCGGTTTACTGGGCCTTTAATACCTTTTATTTTTTTATTTTTTTTTTTTATTTTACTATTACTTTACTCATACTTGTGTGAATTTTACACTTTTAAAACAATAATGTTATCACAAATTTTACTTCTACAAAAATAATAATAATAATAAAATAAATAAATATCACACAAATTTTCAAAATCTTCGGTGCTTGAAAAAACTTTTACATACTTCACTAAGCCAAGCATTTTTACTAGACGGGACTAAATTTTGATATCATTAAATGGAATAGTGAGTTATTCACTAAAAAATAATAACATTGAAATGCCTATGTAAGTGGCCAGGACTGTCACTTTGACTTCACTAAATTGAAAAAAACACTAAATCCAGCTTCACTAAATCAGGATGCTTACTGTATAGGCCTATATTATTCAATTAGGAATGGTGATCTTGCTGAATAAATTGTATACATGTTATTCAAATTAGAACCATATTAGAAACAGTTTAATCAGGGTTTTAGAATTTTGCCCAGGCCCCCCCCCCCCCCCAAAAAAATTAACGTTTTTTTTTTTTTTTTTTATTGCTATTTCTTAAGAAAATGTAAAGATTAAAATATGATTTGAAACATATCAACTTTTTTCTTTCACCGGTTCATTAATTTGATGTTTCTTTTATTTATAAAATATACATTTTTTATTTTTTTTTAGTGAAACAAATGATGTCCCAATATAAAAAGTTCTTGTTTATTTTTAATTTCATACAAAATATAAATGGAAAAATTATTTGAAAGAAAAAATATAATTGCTTTTTTAACAACACTTAAAAAATGCTTTTACATGTCAATTTAAAAAAAAAACGCACATAGTTGGTTTTATTGTTGCTTTAAAAAAATAATAATAATAACCCCCTCCCCAAACAAAAAAGGGTTTAAAATACCCGTGGGCTTTTAAAAAATATATATAAAAAAAAAAGTTTTTTGAAACCCTGAGTTAAATACAATCTTGTAAACATAAATCTTACAAAGAACATTGTTAGTTGTTACCTCTGTCTAGGAGAGTCTGGTTGATCAAGACGAAAGACGTGAACGGTTTCTGTATTGCTTGAGCAGCACAAGAACATGGCATCGGGACTAAACGACAAGCTTGAAATAGCCACACAACGTTTAACACCACGGCGAAACTCTAACAAGCGACTACCATCTGCTACATTGAATACTCGGATTACTGTGCCTCTTTCAGAAGCTGTAGCTAATTGCTGTCCAGAATAACTAAACGCCAGTGCTGCTAGGGGGGAATCATGAGCCGGGATCATAATCTTGGCATGCTGGAAAAAAACAAACAAACTAAGTTTTCTCCCTCTACATCCATTTACATCAATGCCAAACTGACAACAATTTATTTAGTTCTATTATCCTCCTTGTTGTAAAACATCCTAAAATAATATGCAATGAATGTCTAACACTGAATTTGGTGTGTGTGGGATCTAATTAAACAATAATAATATTAAAGTATTCCATAATTTTTTTAGTCATTTTTTGTTGTATTTACACCCACATAGTAAAGGGGAGGAAGACTACTAATATCTTGCAATCTAAATAGTTACAAAATATAAAATAAACAAGCAAACATGAAATGTTACTTTTAAGTTTTTTAAAGTTATTTCACTTGCAAGCTTCCATTTAAATCTCAGGGTTCTGATTTGTTTGCTCCCCCCTCCCCCGCCCCCGGCAAAAAAAAAGTTTTAAAAAGTTTAAAAAGCAAGTATTATTTACGATACTTTTTTTAAAGCTTAAAAATAAAATATTGTATTATTATTGTTAGATTTTGCATACCTAATGGTTGTATAAAAAAAATTCTGAATTTAAAATCACTTAAAAAAAAAGTTGTAGGTAGATCACCACATCATCAAGTGTGGAGTTATAAATTCAAATAATAATAATAATTTTAATATTTGGCTGAAATAAAATTGATGTGAAAATTAAGTTCAACACCAATATTTTTTAAGCCTAATTTGGAATCTAACTCTCATTTTACAATCCCTCAATTTTCTGCTTACCAGGTTAGTTGCGTCAAAGACTTGCACTTCACCTATAGTACTGGAGCCTGGGTAAGCAAGGTAGCTCACATCCCCACTATATGATAAAGTGCATAATCCTGCAGGATTAGGAGGAGTATCTCTGATAGTGTGCAGAACTCTCATATCCAAAATGTTGTGAATATACAGAGATTCTTCTAGGCAAACTACCAGTCGCTATAAAATACCATGTAATTAGTAAAAACAGGTAATTATAAAATAGTATAAAAGACTTACCATACGATTTAGCTTGACAGCTAAAATGGTATTGGAGTAGCTATAGTTACATATTTCTGTCCCTTTCTTGAAGTGGCAAACTTTAAGCTTGCGAGGAGACGAGAGGCTGACAACTGCCACAAGGCTGCTGTTGAAAAGCCTTTCAACAAGGCAAATATCCTCAGAGTCTGGAGGAAAAACAAACAAACATTGGATTGAGATAAGAGTTTGTTCTGAAAAACTACACACAAATATTGAGCCAGCTTCACTATTTTTCCTTTGTTAAGAACACCTGATCATGATGTCACTTAATGTAAGTAGATAACTAAGTAATCCACAGGGGATTCCCGCTGAAGAGTACTGGTCTGTTTGTGATGTGTATTGCGGGTCAAAATTACATTGATCAAATCCGCAACAAAATATAACTTCCAGGATAAAATAAAATTAAAAGGCAACAGAAAATTGAATAACGATATTCTCTTTGGATTGCCTATCTATAGTACCTTAATGTCACTACCTGTTTACAACATTTATATGTATGGTTGATTTGTATTTCTTCGTTTTGCCTTCAGACTTGATAAGAATGAGCGAAACTTCACAAAAAATAAAGATCCATGCTCAACAGTGACTAATTTTTATTGGTTAAAAAAAAATCAACCAATGAATGTGTCTATTTGAGGGGGGCAGCCAATCATTGTTAAAGAGCCTCACTACTTATACTTTATACAGAATTAACAAACTAAGATAGCATTTATTGAGAAGAGGACTAAATTACTAGAGGAGAAGGGTATGGTGTAAACGTGCTTTCACAATATAATTATTATTTTAGATTTCAGCAGCATATAAATAAACTACTTTTTTTTTTAATTGCAATTAACCTTGGGGGAGGGGTAAACAATTTTACATAAAAGCATATGTTTTTAACTAACTTGCCTATAGGTTATTATGTGAATGTAACATAATTTTCCTCCAAGGTCACGGTTATTAACCTATACACCTTCAAAACTTCCTAATTACTTTCAGAGATAAGATAAGTTAAAATAAATGTATTTACTATATTGTAGTCAAAATATTAACCTTTCACAACATAATTGTGTGGAGGAAACCTGTATTAATTTAGCTAGGTTTGCAAAATAATAATAAAAAGGATTTGCATAAGAAAAAGAATAAGTACAAAATATAGTTAACTGTCTATATCTGTAAGGTCAATCATACTCACCATTTTCATAGATTTGAACTAGGTTGTCAACTGCTGAAAGCGTAAAAAGTCTATATCCACTTTTGGAGCCAACAGCTAAGGATCTGTAATACAATGAAATTGATGGTCTACATAAATTCTCAACATATGCCATTTTTAACAAACAATTTTTAGTTCTGCTATATCACTTCAGCTTTATCACAATGGCATGAAATTTCTTGGTATGGAACTGCGCCGTAAAATTGTGTCACTTTTATGTGATGGAGCAATGACCTAATGACAAGAGCGTAAAAAAAGTATAATAATGCTATACTAATATGAAATATGAGATGATGCACTGGCGCGCGCGTTTGATATGTTAATTTGCTGACCACACTAAAACAGTTTAAAATGATAACAAAGTCTTTGTGCTAGAACAGCTGTGTTAAACACGACTCGCAATTATCAAGGTCTTAAAGAAAAGTGTTGCCATATACACTGCACGATGCATTTCAATTGCAACACATATTTCAATTGCAATAAAAAAAAAAATCTGCAGACGTCCTACTTCCCTCTTTGTAGCATAGCATTCAAAGACTTTCACCTGTTGGCAATGGGGCATAATAGCAACAATCACGCCTCTGTGATTGTTTATAACTGCGCAATAAAACTTTTTTTTTTTTTTTTTGCAAATATTATGAATTTATTAAATAAAAATAAATATTAAGAAAAGTATACATAAAATAGGGAATAAAAAAAATAATAATGTAATTGCACAAAAAAATGGCGCTTTACATTTTGTTTATCTTAAAATCTTCATCATTATCTTTGAGACATACATACATACATACATAATATGATGTTCAATGCATCATTATCATAACATGCAAATAAAAACGGCAACAAAAAATATAACTTGTTCAACTTACTTAACAACTATGTCCGCGCGTATACACATAAACATAATAAAAATACATACAATGTATGTATATAAAACAAAACAAAAATGTAAAAAGAAAAAAAATTATAAAAAGCTTTTGTTACTGTCATTACGGAGGAAAATTATCACAACAGTAAAATTCAATAGCTGAATATTCCAGTGCCCCATTAAAACAGAATTGCATAAATAAGAGAAAAAATATAATTATACTCAGAACTCAGCACATAAATAATTTTAGCAATCAAAACGAAGATGATTGGGGAAAAAACTTACGTAAAATCTTGATTAAAGTTGACAAAATATCCTCCAGAATTAGGATCCGAGGCTTGACCTGCGAGGTTCATGAGGCTTGATATTCCTGTTTTAAGTCCAGTTGTCAAAACATCAACTCCCTGAACCAAATTTTGCATAAATGTTGCGTAAATTACAGTGACGACCTTGATAACATCACTCCATTTTCCTCATTTTGATAGAAAATTACCAGCTGATGGAGACTGCGCAATTTTTCCCAGCATGCACTTCGATCGCTTCAATTTTTTTTTTTTTTTTTTTTTTTTTTTGCTGCCCTGCGCATGCGTTTACAAAAAAAGGCGGTAAAATCAAGTTATTTAAAACTCCACATTTAGTTCATAACTTATTGGTTTGGTTCACAATTCACAACAGTAAATTATACAATCCGAATACGAGTTTTTGTACATAGAAATATTTCGTATACTCAAATAGTTTTAATGGTAATTAATTATCCTCTCCTCAGTCGACACTTTATTTTGTTCCAACTCTCTGGTTCTAGTTTTGTACACACATATACGCTGTATGCAGTGGCGTAGCCAGGAATTTACCACAGGGGGGGTTCAGGTCGAATCAGACGGGGCGAAGCCCCCAAAAGCCCGCCGCAGGCGCGAAATTTTTTGAGGCCACGCCCCTTTTTTTGATGAAATTTATGTATTTATTATGCATTTAATTTTAAATGAGGTAAAACTTAAGTTTGAGATTTTGACGTGTTAAAATGTGGATTTGCTTCTGACATACAAAATTAAAACTACTATTTTATTTGCTACATTATTAATATTTTATTTTAGAGACAATACTTGATACTTATAACTATTTTAGTCAGTTTTGATTGGGAATATGACCAGCAAAAAAAATAAAAAAAATAATAATAAAATAAAAATGAAATGGAGAGAAAAGCTATAAATATAATGCCTAATTAAGCCACTCTATGATCAAGCAATGTGGATCTTTCATTAAACCAATGTTTTGATGCTCAAAATACTTTTAAAAGGGTGCATTTTTTTTAAAGAATTCTATAAAAAAAAAAATGAGGAAGACTAATGATTTTTGGGACAGCATTTGAGCACATTTTTAGAAAGAGCATAATTAGTAGATTCTATTGACATCAATATTTACCTTTATTACTTAAATTTCAGCGATTAATTAATGATTTAAAAGTAGCAGCCACGCCCCAAAGAAGCCTGTGCCGTTAGTCATTTGTTTGAATTTGCAGCGGAGTCTGATGTTCTTCTGCAAATTTGGATACGAGAATTTAAAAATTCGCGTAAAATTTAAAATCTCGTATCCAAATTTGCAAAAGAACATCAGACTCCGCTGCAAATTCAAACAAATGACTAACGGCACAGGCTTCTTGGGGGCGTGGCTGCCACTTTTAAATCATTAATTAATCGCTGAAATTTAAGTAATAAAGGTAAATATTGATGTCAATAGAATCTACTAATTATGCTCTTTCTAAAAATGTGCTCAAATACTGTCCCAAAAATCATTAGTCTTCCTCATTGCTGTATTCTTTGTATTTCATTTTATATAGCACTGCATTTACGCAGCCCGCAGAACGTAAAACACCTGATGACCGCAACCCGAAGTACACAAAAACTTAGAAAAAAAAATATATCATTTTATCATTAAACTTTACTGACAGAAAATACTTCCATTATTGTAAAAAGATGATTTCAGGAATACAAAATTACAAACTTAAAAATAACTTTGAGCTTCAAATCATTTTTGGAACGCAAGACTTTTTTTTTTATTATTATTATTATTTTTTTAGTTCGAAAGTACAATATATATCAGGGAATTCATTGTTTTAAAATAAAAGAAAAACCAATCAAAACTAAAAAGAATTTCAGCAACTCTTATACGCAATTTTTGCAATACCAATTTTACTTCTTTTTAGTCTTTTTTTTTCTCAAATTGGCTAATTGGCTAAAAATTATCGAGGACTAGAATAAACTTAATATATTTTGAAAATTTCCTTATACTAGTATCGTTTGAAAGTTTTGTTTCTGTGTACGCTTTTGCAGTATGGGGTGTTCGAGTGCGACGTCGAACATTTTTCGAACAGCACAAACGAACTCGAACAGTTCGTGTGCGAGTTCGTTTAGATTTTTTGAGTTGTTCGAGTTCGTGTTCGACGAACACCATTTTCACTGCTGATTGTTCGAAATTTCAAACTCGAAGTCGAACACTTTTGCAATTAAGTTTTACATGTTAAAAGTTATAAATTAGTTAAAAATTTAAAATGAAAAATTGGTGTACATTTATGTAAAATGAAAGGATTTTCAACCATTTCCAATAATTATATTACATACAAATATGTTTAAATAAAAAATAAAAACAAAAAAGTTTGTTTATTTGTGTAGTATTTTTTTTAAATACTAACAGTTCGATCGAACAGTTCGTGATGAGTTCGAAATTGCAAAAAGTTCGAAATGTTCGTGTTCGGATCGTGTTCGAAAGAATTTTAAGTGTTCGTGATCAGTTCGAGTTCAACTAAAATGGTGTTCGACCCCAACACTGCGCATTTGAAATCACGTCGTTTTTTATTTCCTTACCCATTCTATGCTATATAGAGAACTGTGAAGTTTTTACTAATAAATATATGTTTGTTTTTTTCATGGAAAACAGAAAATTTACAATATTTAATGAAAAATCTGGTTATTTGTTTGGTTTACTACAAAATATTTGGTACCTTAAAGGCTAATATAGTGTTTAACACTGTACTACATATGTATCAGTGAAGAATGTAAAATTAGTAACAAAAATAATAATAAACATATTCGAGCGAAGCGAGAAAATTTTTACGAAATTTTCTCCTAAAATATTATTTTTGTTTCAAAATTTTTGTTCACTTTGTATGTTTTTGTATCTTTTCCAAATCCACAGGGGGGGTTTGAACCCCCAAAACCCCCCCCCTGGCTACGCCACTGGCTGTATGCAATGTACTTGTATTTTGCATAGCCCATAATCACTTTAATATCTAGAACTGCAATCTGAAATCTTAGCTACACGTAGTAGTTATATATAGCACCAGAAATTTATTGTTACAAAATAATTTTCTCTATTCTACTGGTGGGAAAAAAATGCTGGGGTAGTTAATATTTCAACCTATAAATAAATAATTAAGCTCAAACAAGGAACTTCGTCAACATATCATCCTTTCTAGGACAATAAGCAAGCGATGAGAGAGAAAATGTGCAACTCATGAGTATTGAACTTTAAAGATTTTTTTTTTTCTGTAAGTAGCCTATAGACCATATAATGCAATAACGTGGTACTGAATTTAAATTTAAAATATTTTATTTTCCAATCTCCCACAATCAAATGCAGCATAATACAAGAACACGTCAAACTTTTTTTAAACCACTTTTATTGGTTATATCAATATGTGCACATACAACTATAGAATAACTCTCCAATTTGACTATTTTATATTCTTTCTCTTATAATACAGCCCTTGGCACTATTACACTGACAGTGAAAAGTGTAGGTATATATAAAGTCATAGTCAAAGTTGATGAATTATTACATAATATAGTAACCTAAACAATATAACAAAAGGAACAATGTTTGGGAAGGAATTAGTGTTGAAATAATACTTTTAATTTTGGCCAGAAAATATACACTTTTCAAAGAAAACTATGTGTATACTGTAATTTTTGATTGGTGTATTGCTCTATTTTTAGTTATATGATATATGCCTGTTTATATATTTTTTACAAATCTTCATTTCTGTATTTGTAAGTGTGTTGATTAAATTGTAATAATTCCAATAACAAAACACCAAATCGATGCTGCTGCAAAAATAGAGAACATCTACACTTTCCAATTTTGAGACGAGACATGACGAGCATCTACAATTTCTGCCGTGGAGCATCTGCAATGTTAAGTGAATGGCCACTAGTCCAATTACAGTAGTGCTGCACAGAAAGTGTAGATGCTTGGTTTGTCGGAAAAATGGAAAGTGTAGATGCTCTCTTTTGACAAGGAAGCATCAAAATGTAAAAATAAAAAATAATAATAAAAAAAGCTTTTTCACACTGTAAAAATTGTATTTAGGAAAAGGAAAAGTACCATCGCGGTAAGTGAAGTTATTCAAAATATTCAAATATTCAAAAATAGGATATAATATAATTTAATACATCAGTATACTTTCTAGTGAAAAAGTAGCATTATAGATATACAATAACAACAAACAACAACAAAAAGTTTAATTGAAAAAAAAAATGTGATTTCTTGTAAGAATTAAATGTATGACACTTCTATATTTTCAACATATCGATGTTGTTGCGAGCAATATGTGTAACTCGTTTTTTTGTCACGCAAAGCAAAATGTCTATCTTGTTATTTGTCATCTGAAGAAATATGTGTATCTTGTTTTTTGTCACGCAAAGCAATATGTGTAAGTCGAGCGCCATGCTACATAACGTTCAGAAACAACTTGCACATTTTGCTTAGCTTGACAAAAAACGAGATACACATATTGCTACGCGTTACAAATAACAACTTACACATATTGCTTCATGTGACAAAAAAACGAGTCACACATATTGCTCGCAACAACATCGCTATGTCCTATTAGCTATATAATTATTCAATAAATTGGTTTTATAAAATATTTTTGTTGTACAAATCAACAAATTCCCTTTGTAATTACACACTACATAACAAGAATATATATGTACAAATCATACAGATTTTAAGCATGAATCTTGTATGATTAGGCCCCTAAAATATTGCCTCCTCTCTGAGCTCTCCACAGTCTTGAATAGGTACTATCTGGATTGCGCAGTAACTCCTCATGTGTGCCACGTTCTGCTACATTTCCTTCTTCAAGTACTAAAATCTCATCTGCATCAAGGACAGTGGATAGGCGATGAGCTATGCAAATTGAAGTACGTCCTGTTGTTGCTCTTCTCAATGCTTCTAGAATATTCTGCAGGCAAAATAATGAATGTAATAATAATGTATATAGAATAATGTATAATGTACATATTCCACTAATGTATAACAGTTTAATAATAATAATAATGCCTCCCCCTCCCCCCCCCCCCCCCAATTAAAAATCTGTAT
Organism: Ecdyonurus torrentis; assembly: GCA_949318235.1. Taxonomy (NCBI): domain Eukaryota; kingdom Metazoa; phylum Arthropoda; class Insecta; order Ephemeroptera; family Heptageniidae; genus Ecdyonurus; species Ecdyonurus torrentis. Next base: position 24,527,996 of record OX439129.1, read on the forward strand.
TTTATTTTTTTATATGCATAGGCCTATATTTATAAATGGACCAGAACAGTTAGAACTGCAAAATATTTTGCAGTTCTAGGAACAGGTTCTAAAGAACAGCTTTCCAGTAGAATGCAGGACATAAGACCCGCAGACAAAAGGCCCTAGGACATAAGACTCTGCTTTTTTGTTACTTTGCACACAGGTAAAGCGAGTCGGTGACCTTCGCACAGGTAGGGTGTTTTATCCTAGGGTCTTTTGTCCGCGGACCTTCTGTCCGTGTACGTTCCAGAAATCAGCTAACTGTCACGGTTTTGATCCATCCATTAATTTTTGTGACATGACATTTTTATTGGGTTTTGAAAATTTATTAAATGTTAAAGGTGTACAACACGTTTAACAAAAAACATGTCTAATATCCTAACATACCTAAATATCAACGTTGATTTGGGCGGAGTCAATGATTTCTAATTTATTTTCCATTCATGAAATGGCAGATGTGTTTATAATGTCACAGCTCACTGGTCCACACGCGCGGAAAGTGGAAACAGGCAAGCTGTGACGTCATACACCCACATTTTCATTTCGTGAATGGAAAATAAATTAGAAATCAATGACCTCAGCCAATTCAATGTTTATATTTAGGTATGTTAGGATATTAGACATGTTTTTTGTTTAACAAGTTCTATGCCTTAAACGGTTTTAAAAATATAAATTACTTTAGCTCTATTATGTGAAAATCATAAAAAAGCAATTCAGAAGCCAAAATTCATTTGATGTTATGGAAACCAAAACAGCTACAAATATTAAAATATATATATATATAATAAACAAAAATCAATATTAAAGGAAAGGATAGAATAACCAGCAAGGGCCTTACCACAGTAGAAGTTCTATGGAGAGGTCGAAGTCTCGCATGGCACAGTGTTTTGTTATAAAAAAGTTCATTTTATAACTGAGAGCTTTCGTCATATATTAATATATCAATCAAAGAAGAAAATTACTTGAGCACATCACTAAGCAGTGTCTTGTCTTGTACTGCCAAGTTGTGCTCTTGCTGGTTAGGAGTTGGTATGGAGGGGTGGGGGTGGAGGGGTGGGAGTGGAGTCATAGGAATTAGGGAAAGAGTAGTGTTGTTCGTAAACCCTGTTCTCTTGCACCAAAAAATGCGGCTTCCATTTGAATAACCAAAGGCGATCGTCATTTTAGGAGTACAGAACAGGGTTTACGAACAGCATAAGTGTGAGTGAAGGAGTAAGGGAAGAGGTTGGGAGGGCGCATGAATGTTTTTAAAAAGGAATTTTATTAGCGAATATTAAGTCCAGGCAGCCCTTGGGCTTTTCTGGATCTTAATACATGTTGGTATGCCAATTCATATTGTCGTAAAGTTGCATAGTTAGCTGGACCCGGTATTTGACGAAGTATTGTGGATTTATAGCACATTTGGAAATTTGATAAGCCATGAGAGGCCGCATGTTCAGCCACAGGTTTTTCCATCTCATTGTTTTTTACGGATTGCCTGTGGCCATTCATGTGGTCTCTCGCTTTTTGTGTGGTTAAACCTATGTAAAAGGCTTGACATTTTTCCGGTTGGCCTGTCGTGGGGTTGGTGGTGTGTTGGGTACAATCAAGTTTGTAAATGACATTTTCTGATGTGCAAGTATTATGGCCCTGGATAGGGTATGTTAGGTTGGTGACGGGGCTTATGAATGTTTTGCTGGGTATTTGCGTAATGCAGGTGTCGCATCTCCTCCCTCTGTTACTCTGTTTGCCGTTATTTTGACAGGGGAAGGATCCACTAGGTAGAGGTTTGGGTTTTGGTGTGGGATCAGTATGGGATACTATTGCTTTAATGTTCGGTGGTTGACGGAATGCTATTTGAGGTATTTTGGGTAACAGTTGGTTTGTTTCGGTGGTGGCTAATTGTAACAAAGGGAGGAGATGCGACACCTGCATTACGCAAATACCCAGCAAAACATTCATAAGCCCCGTCACCAACCTAACATATCCTATCCAGGGCCATAATACTTGCACATCAGAAAATGTCATTTACAAACTTGATTGTACCCAACACACCACCAACCCCACGACAGGCCAACCGGAAAAATGTCAAGCCTTTTACATAGGTTTAACCACACAAAAAGCGAGAGACCACATGAATGGCCACAGGCAATCCGTAAAAAACAATGAGATGGAAAAACCTGTGGCTGAACATGCGGCCTCTCATGGCTTATCAAATTTCCAAATGTGCTATAAATCCACAATACTTCGTCAAATACCGGGTCCAGCTAACTATGCAACTTTACGACAATATGAATTGGCATACCAACATGTATTAAGATCCAGAAAAGCCCAAGGGCTGCCTGGACTTAATATTCGCTAATAAAATTCCTTTTTAAAAACATTCATGCGCCCTCCCAACCTCTTCCCTTACTCCTTCACTCACACTTATGCTGTTCGTAAACCCTGTTCTGTACTCCTAAAATGACGATCGCCTTTGGTTATTCAAATGGAAGCCGCATTTTTTGGTGCAAGAGAACAGGGTTTACGAACAACACTACTCTTTCCCTAATTCCTATGACTCCACTCCCACCCCTCCACCCCCACCCCTCCATACCAACTCCTAACCAGCAAGAGCACAACTTGGCAGTACAAGACAAGACACTGCTTAGTGATGTGCTCAAGTAATTTTCTTCTTTGATTGATATATTAATATATGACGAAAGCTCTCAGTTATAAAATGAACTTTTTTATAACAAAACACTGTGCCATGCGAGACTTCGACCTCTCCATAGAACTTCTACTGTGGTAAGGCCCTTGCTGGTTATTCTATCCTTTCCTTTAATATTGATCCTAACCGCAATGTTTTTTTCCTTAAATTGATAATAAACAAAAAGACAGCAAATGCTTACATGTTCTGTGATTGAGTCTAAAGAAGATGTTGCCTCATCAAAAACAAGAATTGGGGAGTCTTTCAAAATAGCTCTTGCAATTGCTACTCTTTGCTTTTCTCCTCCTGATAGTTTGAGACCTCTCTCACCAACCTAAAACATCAAATTGACATAGATATATGAAAAACATTGATTACTATGTAGTAGGTAGAGATTATAGCACATTGATAATTATAAATAAATTGATAATATTGATAAAATGTGAAGATTCTCTAATGTAAAAAATAAAATTGGATTTGGTACCAAATGTTCTAGTGTAGACAAGAAGTGCTAGATAAATGTATTTTATCATAATGGTTGCAGTCAAAGGGCACAAGTCAACCAATTTTTGCATTATGTTCAGTAATACTGCAACTAGTATGTTATTTCAACTGCAATATATTTTTTCCCTAATTTATATATTGTTACTACAAAATTTGTAACTATTTTCACTAAATCTTTTTACAATTCAATGCAATTTTTACAATTGAATAAAAGATACGATGGCAAAGAATTTACTGACATAAAAAAGGAAGTCATATTATGAAAAATGAGGAATAATGTGATAATATGACTTGAAGTTGAAACAGCAGGAAAAAAAATTGTAATACATACAACAGCTCTCAGGAGGGGGGAGGGCTATATTATATATTATGTAAAGCCTCGTTGAAAATAAATATTATATTTTTATTACCTATAATTATTTTATTTTTATCATATTGATTTTTTTGAACTTTTGAAAACATTTTATGGTTTTACCACTTAACTTTTGCTACCACATGTACAGTATACTGAGGTAAGATATGTATATTTAGATAGGTACAGTATACCGCGAAAATAATATTCCCCTCTCTTCACCATGCCCCTCTGCATTGCCAAACAATGGATGCTCCTATACCTGTAATGTTAATCGAGTAATTTCAGAGCTTTCGTGCACCGTCTCCAATGATGTAGATCCTTATTTAATGGTACAGTTAAACTTCAATTCTTTGACTTTTATTTTACGTTGCACTTAGATTTTTAGAGTCTACCAAATTTAAATGAGAATTTATAAAAAAAATGTTCCTTTTTTCCATGAAGTTGCACGAGCAATCTGAAGTCAATCAATATTTTTAAACCGTAAATTAAAGTGATAAAAAATTAAAAGCCATGTCATAAATTTTTATATTGTAAAGTAATAATTTAGTGATATATTTAGCTGAATAAAACTCTTGATTATAAATATTTATCATATAATTACTCAACGAATCCCGTTGTTACGTTGCTGACCAGCTGTTTCCGGTTTTGGGGGCAGAGTTTCTATGTATTTTACCTATCTAAATATACGTATCTTATACTGAGGGTAAAAATTTCTATCCACTCTCCTACCTTTGGCAGGCACAACAAACTTGACTTACATTTCTTCCTCCTGATCTACCTAATACTAAATAATAATTGAGGAAATGGGGGGAAAAATCAAGAAATTAATTGTTGCTTTTCTTGTATACAGCACTACATCCTGTATATTGCAAAAAATTGTCATTCTTTTAGTGTCAATTGTTAACTTAATATTAGGGCTCAAAGATAGCCCGCTCATTCAACTCATCCCCGTGTTAAGTGGAGGTGCAGTAGAGGGAGAGCCATGGTCTTCATGACCAATGAAAAGTATATATGGCAGCGTCCTTGCCCTAAGTGGAACATTGTATATAATGCTACATTGCTATATTAAAAAATATAAGTACAAGTAATTTGGGGCATTCAAGTTTTCTTACTCTTGTCTCATATCCTTGAGGCCAACGTATAACTGAATCATGTAGATCAGCCATTTTAGATGCTGCAATCACTTCTTCCTTGCTTCGAGCCAAGTTTCCATACTGGAGGTTGTAATAGATGGTTTCATTGAATAACACAGAGTCCTGAAAATTACAAAGGAATTGCATTTTTGTTTGAATTAAGTATGAATTGTTATACCAGTAAATTTTAATTTCTATGCATAGGGTAGCATTTGCAAATTAAATAACTGTTTTAACATCAAAAGCGTATTAGGAAAAAACCATCGCGGTTAGTATTAATAAGTTTAAAAAAATATTTAGAAAATAGTTGGTAGAGATTAGAGCACGTTGAATTGAAAATTAATAAAACGCGAAAATTCTCTAATTTAAATAGTAAATTGGGACTAGGGATCAAATATTCTAGCTTGAGCTAGTTAAAGAATAGACGTTAAAGGGATGGAGGTATAGTGTCAAAATAAAATACGATGTGCCTAGCATCTCACGTTCTCAAACTACGTCAAAGACACAACATTATAAAACAGCATCAGACTTACTCTTGGCCTTAGACCGGTTTCGTCCTTTACCTAGGACTCATCAGTAAGGCTCGGCAGAGAGCTCTGTACAGCTAGAGATGGCTCACACCACATCTGCTAACTGACTGAGCTGAGGAAGCAAGTGGCAGTCGCGTTTTTATACGCGATGCCCCCGCAGCTGCACGCGCTGATTGGTTAAAATCGTGCGCGCAAACGCGGCTTGCTGTTTAAAACCTCTCATCCTCACACTGTAATATAAAATCGTGTCTAAGAGGGGTGTAAGACAGGCAGCCAGCAAGCAATAGGGTCTATTCATTCATGTTAAAGTCGACGCCATGTTGGATAACTCAATAACATGGGTGGCATAGGAAAATTAATCATTTTGCCCATTTTAAAACCACTGTGCAATATTTTTGAGAGCATTAAGGCTGTAAATATGTTAAATTATTATCTCAAGTATGTGAGAAAAATAACAATAACAAAAAATGAAGCGATTTCTCAAAGAAAATTGGCTTAAATGAAGTTTGTCCTATGCTGAGCAATGTTATTCACTACTCCAGTATGGCCTCCAAGCGCAATAAATATGACGTCATCCGCATACACCCTATAGTGTCCTCCCTCACTTTCCAGAGTTCCCCAACTCTAGAAAGATCGTGAGAACACTACGCCTACCGACTGCACAGTATCGTGATTCACGCTAGTTACATCGCTTTATATGTTGACACTGGGGTAGGAAAAGCAAAAAGATGATAGAGTAGGAGAGATAGAATAAATATTATGCGCTTTGGCATATAGTTTAATTAATTTAGTACGTGCTCTTATTGGCGTTGGCAAGTAAAAAGGGCCGAATAAAATAAAAATGAAAGAATATTATTTACAAAAGCTTAAAATTAAAACAAAAAGATCGACTTGGCGATAATATGCGTATTAGGAAAAAACCATCGCGGTTAGTATTAATAAGTTTATTATTTTGACACTATACCTCCATCCCTTTAACGTCTACTTTTTAACTAGCTCAAGCTAGAATATTTGATCCCTAGTCCCAATTTACTATTTAAATTAGAGAATTTTCGCGTTTTATTAATTTTCAATTCAACGTGCTCTAATCTCTACCAACTATTTTCTAAATATTTTTTAAAACTTATTAAAATCAAAAGAAAGAAAAAAAGAAAAATTATTATTATTATTATTGAAGATAAAATTAATAATCAAAGGAAAGGATAGGAGAAACCAACAGACGCCTTACCACGATGAGGTCCGTAGCTTGGTGAAAATCTTGGTGGCACACGTTACACAAATATATTTACAAGTTTTTTAAGACGTTTCGAGGGCAACAGCCCTCTTCTTCAGTTGCTTAGAGTATAGTGAAGGCAAGTTGGTTGGTGTAGGTTGTCTAGGTGGGAGAGGGGAGAGTATATGATAAAATAAAACATAGGCATAAATAGCTTTCCAACCTGTGGTACAATGGCAATGGCTTTTCTTAGGCTTTCCAATTGCACATCTCTGATATCTTGGCCTCCAATTTTGATTGAACCAGTATTTGGTTCAAAAAATCTAAATAGTAATCGGATGATTGTAGATTTGCTGTAACACACAGAAATTGAAGCTGTACCATCCAGGGAAATTTAACAATTAATCCTTTTTAAAGATAAATTTATTTGTTTACTTTGGATGCTCAATTTTAGAGCTTGATTTGAATTAGTGCAGATTTGAAAATGCACAATCAAAAATAAAATATTATAGAGTGTATTGTAAATCCTGTAATTAGTATATTGTTCAAAATTAGTACAATTAAGATACGAGTTTGTAAATTTATTCATAATCTTGTATGCATGCGTCATTATTAAGGCGGGAAACCAGCTACTACGGGATTTGACTAAAAAGTCGTAAAGATCGAAGGAAAAATCTGAAATTTTGCATGGTGATCCATTAGGTTAAGGCAACTTCAAAAATGTAAAAATTTTGGGGTGTCACCAAGCTAGATTTTGTATTATGATTTTTTAAAGTTTTAGTCCTATAAGAGGCCTTGTTAATTTTCGTAAATTTCAAAAATTCTTTTCTCTCTTATCTGATGGTCACGGGAAATGAAAATTTTATCATGGGTAGCTGTTATCATTAAGTTTGAGGTGACATCAAAAAATTAGGAAGTTTTCTTTTTAGATTTTGATATACAAGCCAACTAAAGACAATCCTTAAGTAAATAAACACGTATTAAGTAAAATCCATCACACATAGAATTACAATATATATATATATATATATATATATATATATATATATATATATATATATATATATATATATATATAGAGGAAATCAGCATGGGCCTTATCAATGAGTCTGTAAGGAGTCCTTATTAAGGACTAACAATGGCATACACACATACTCCATTTCTCTTGGAGTTCAGTGAAAAAGGTATCCCACATTAAATTAACGTACATAAAATTATAATCTTTATTCAAAATTGTATAAAAAAAAGTATTTTTTTAAATGGGCGATCATTTGTGTTTACCTTTGTGCTAGCAAGATTTTCACCGAGCTATATGACTTTCTTTACTATGGTAAGGTCTTTGCTGGTTTCCTCTATAATTTCGCCATTTAAATTTTATCACAAAATTTCATTTTTGCACTTAAAATTAAAAATTGATAAACAAAAATTGAAAGTAATAAGTAAAATATGGCCTATATTATATTTATTTACCCTGAACCTGATCCACCAACAATTGCTACCTTCTTGCCTGGCTGTATGTCAAAACTTAGGTCTTGAACTATATTCTTGCCGGGTACATACTGGAAGCCAACATTTTGAAATGAAATGTTGGCAGAGTTAGGAGTTACTCTTAAGATAGGAGCATTTGGCGAGCTCTGGAAAAAAAAAATGTTGTACAGTAAGGAATTTATATTAAACAGGTAATCCAAAGAGAAGCTCCGCCCACAAAACAGGAAACAGCTGGGGCATCAAACACTCGCTTAGTCAATTTGTGAATTTATTATCAGTTTTAATATTAAATGTTTATTTCTTACCTTACATATTGGTTAATTCATAGCATTAATTTTAGTTATTTATCCATGTAATTAAAAAAATTTGCGATACCAAAAAATTGTGATAAGAGAAAATATATGATTTCGAAGTGTTTGTTGCCTATTTTTCATTGGTCAGTCAGGCAACAAATTCAAAATATATCCGCCATAATAAGAGATAAAAAATGCTTTTTTTACATCACCTCTCATTTAAATTTGATAATCCCCAAATTCTAGAGCATAACACTAAAATGCGAGCACTGAATTGAAGTTTCTTACAAAATCACTTATGTTAGACCAAAGTCCACTATTCACTTACACGAGAGCTGTAAACTTACTTGATTTACATTAGTTTTTATGGCTCTAAAAACAGAGGCATCAAACAATCGATACACGTAATTCACCGGAAGTGCATTTTCGCGCTTTGGATTACCTATTTAATACAAATACCTTATTGTACAGTATTGATCAACTGATTACGCAGAATGAACTAATATTGCAGTGTTGTAAATTATACAATAACACAATAGCAAAAATGTAAACAGTAATGAGACACTTACCTTGATATTTGCATCTGTAGCCATAAGTGAAAACATGGTGCGCATATCAATTAAAGCTTGTCGGACTTCACGGTAAACAGAGCCCAAAAATCCCAGAGGAACAGAGAGTTGGAACAGAAGCCCGTTTACAAGGACCAAATCTCCCACTGTCATATTACCTATGGTAAGAATTAAAATATTTGTAAATGGTTAAAGAAATCAATTGGAAAAGTACTGCACATCAGTTGTTACAGACTCAGAGAGAAACTATGAATGATCAATGATCATCATTAATAGTTTCTTTCCAAGCCTTTAAGAAATGACAAAAGCATAATATAACACATTCTGTTTTCTCTTGAAATTTAGTGCCAAATGCTTTCCAGTTTGTGTTGTTTTTTATCTCTGTGCTAGCAAGATTTTTTCCAAACTATGGGACTATCTTCACTATGGTAAGGCTTGTGCTTTTTTTTTTTTTTTTTTTTTTTTTTTTTTCCCCTATAAATTTCTTTAAAGAGTAGGCTATCATATACCTAACCACAATAGTTTAGATTCCTTAATATCTCAATGTTTAGTTTCATTTATAGTTTAAATAATAGTTAGGCTGACCACATTATTTAGATGCCAAATCAGGACACTTTGACCGTAGGAGAGAGGTAACTTGGGACGTGGGGGAGGAGGCCCCACCGGAGGCGCGAATTTTTCTTAAAAGGGGGCGTGGTCCAAGAATTTTAAGTGTATTTTGATCGATTTTCAAATGGCCATTATTGAAATATATATATATATATATATATATATATAAATTAATTTTTCTATAGAAAACAATTAAAGAGCTACGAGTTTTATTTTTTTTTTTGTCACCATAAATTTTAAAATTTTCTTTATTGCTTCAAAAACTTTTTTTTTTTTTTTTTTTTTTTTTTTTTTTTGTTACGCACTGTCATTAAAATTTGCTCCAACATTTGTAATTTCAATAAATGATAGCATTTAAAAAAAAAATTTGGATTGTATTATCAACTATTTACCCAGCAAATAATTGGTTTAGCAAAGAAGAAGAAGAAGAAGAAGAAGAAGAAGAAGAAGAAGAAGAAGAAGAAGAAGAAGAAGAAGAAGAAAAGGCAATTTTTTTTAAAGAGAAGAAAAACGAATACAGAATGGCACTTTAATTTTAATTTATCTTGCAAAAGATTTTATAAAACCTTTTGCAACCTCTGCTATTAATTAAATAATTATTAATAAATTACGACATTTTTATATTAAAATAAATAATATATTATGTCTGTGTGTTTTATAGATTTTTTAATTTAATTTTTATTTTTTCTCTTGCTTTGCATTTTTTTCCCTTCATTAAAAATCGGCACATTTCAATTTTTAGCCGGGACAAGGGGTCAAAATCAGGATTGTCCCGGGAAAATCGGGATATCTGGTCAGCCTAAGCATAGTACCAATAAGGCGCTTGCCGATTTTCTATCTCATCCTTTTAATTTTATAAAATACATAATATTCATTAATTTTTAAATCAAAATACTTTTAGAAGTTATGAAATAAATGCCACTACAGATCTAAAAAGATCTAACCTTGTGATATTTGAGTGGCTGACAGTAGCATCATTGTAGCAACAGCAGACTGAAAAATAGCACTTTGGCCAAAGTTCAGAAGAGCTAAACTTGTACTAGTCTTAAGTGAGGCTGCCTGAAACCTCTTTAAAGCTTCATCATATCTATTAGCTTCATGTTGCTCATTGTTGAAGTACTGAAACATAATACAATATTGTAGGCCTATAACAATTGTGTTATTATAAATAAAATATTTTTAATGTACTATAATAAAATATTGATATATTTGAAAGAAAAGGATAGGAGAAACCAGCAAGGGCCTTACCATAGTGAAGAGAGTACCATAGTTTGGTGAAAATCTTGCTAGCACAGATATAAAAAAACTAACACATTGGAAATATTTTGGCAATAAACTCCAAGAGAGATGGAGTGTGTTATGCCTTCATCAGTCCTTACAGAGTCTTACACATCTCTCTTGGAGTTTACTGCCAAAATATTTCCAATGTGTCAGTTTTTTTTTTTTTTTTTTTTTTTTTTACATCTGTACTAGCAAGATTTTCATCAAACTATGGTATTCTCTTCACTATGGTAAGGCCCTTGCTGGTTTCTCCTATTCTTTTCTTTCAAATTTAGCATACCTAATCGCAATAGTTTATTTTCCTTAAAGGCGTAAAACACCTTGAACAAAAAAAGTTGTGTAATATCCTAACAAACCTGAAAATCAACGTTGATTTGCCCAGAGTCATATGTCATGACTCCAGCCAAATCAACGTTGATTTGTCCAGAGTGATTTGTCATGACTCCAGCCAAATCAACATTGATTTTCAGGTTTGTTAGGATGTTACACAACATTTTTGTTCAAGTTGTTCTACGCCTTTAATATATCTTATAATAAAATATTATTTACCTTAACAGTCTCATAATTAATAAGTGAATCAATAGCTTTGTTACCAGCTTCATTTTCTGCTTGATTCATATAAATTCTAAATTTTGTTCGCCACTGAGTTATAAGTAGGGTATATGTTGCATAAACTCCAACATAACCTAAAGCAACCATTGCAAATGGTGTTCCAAATTTAGTTCCCTAGAAAATAATAATTAGAAAACATTTAGAGTCCAAATAAAATTGCTTAACAACTCTTTAATCTGAACTTACATACTGCAAATAATGCAATAAATCAAATAAGGAATGAAAATAGTTTAACAATTAAAGCACATTATGTTGACAATTATACCATACAAAAATCTTTAATGTAGAAACAAATCTGGGATGTAGGATTAACTGCAAACTCTAGGCCTCAAAATAGATAATAATGCCATGCCCATGAATGTATTTTATCAATATTGTATAATGTTATCTGCATAATCAATCGGTCAAGTTGCAGACACATGTTTAGGTCTACTCATTTTCAAAATAATATTGTATTTCACTGATTTAAATAGAGCTATACAATAGCCTATATATAGAATCAAAATATTATTTCAATATATCACAATACTTATCCAGTAGATGGGGAGATTGAGAGGAGAGTGGCGGCAGGTAGGAAAGTAGTTGGCAGCATGGCAGGATTGGCCAAGAGTGATGCATTTATCAAACAAAGCAAAACTTAGAGTGTACAATTCTGTCTTACTCCCAACTATCTTATATGGTTCTGAATCATGGGTATGTCAGAGTAGACATATGAGTAGGGTGAATGCTGTTTGTATGAGTTTTCTCAGAAGTATGTGTGGTAAAACAAGATTAGATAGGGTAAGGAATACTTGGGTGATGGAGAAATGTGGAGTAAAAGAAACTGTGACTGAGAAGTATGAGAACAGTGTATTACGGTGGTTTGGTCATGTTGAGAGAATGGGTGATGAAAGAATAGCAAAGCAGGTATTTCATAGTAGAGTGGATGCAAGGAGAGATAGAGGCAGGCCTAAAGCATCATGGTCTGAGATGGTTGGAAGATGTTTGAAAAATAAGAATGTACGCAGTATGAAATGCAAAAGGAAATGTATGAAACAAGGTATGAGACTGGCGGAAGCAAGTGAAGTATGTCAGGATAGGAAGTTGTGGAGGTATATCACTTGGTCAGGATAAAACATCTGTGTTGTTGGCTTACCCCGAAAGGGATTTATAGCGTCATGATATGTATGTATGTATGTATGTATGTACTTATCCAGTGGTTTAGGATTTCATTAGTGCCACAATTCACCTCCACATAGCACAAATAAAGCAAGAGTGAAAGCTCTGCCATATCTTTAACTGATATATCTCACTACTAAATGCCCCCACCCTCGAAATTGTGCTACCCCCCCCCCCCCCCCCCCAGCAGATAGCAGCGTGAAGTGAGAGAACCACAGAAACATTGAGAACATTCCATTCATGACAAAAGTAGCCAGGATCAAATTGGGAAAAGAAGAAGAAAAAAAAAAAAAAAAAGATTACGATACACAGAGAAACGTAAGTATGTACAAAACTGTAAAAATATTTGATCCCAATCAAATCCAAATTAGCTAAATAAATTTAAAAAATCATCTTTGTGTTTTATTAATTTTCATTTCAACATGCCCTATATCTCTTCTACTTTTTGCTATTGTTAATTTTATTTTTAATACATAATATATCAACTGCATTTTTTTCTTCTTTTTCCAACCCATTTTTATTTATATTTAAAATAATGTGATACTGATGGATATGAACTCTAAACTTAGGCATACACACAGCTTACCAGGATTGTGCTAACTAAAGCCAGTTCAAAAATGGTGGGCACCACATTGAATATCATAGCTGAGAGAACAAAGTTGATTCCTCTGCTTCCTCTATCAATGGTCTGTCAAAATATAAATAATGATATTAGTGGGGTAAAAAAGAAGAAAAAGAAAAGAAAAGAAAAGAAAAGAAAAGAAAAGAAAAGAAAAGAAAAGAAAAGAAAAGAAAAGAAAAGAAAAGAAAAGAAAAGAAAAGAAAAGAAAAGAAAAGAAAAGAAGAAGGTATAGTCAATAGGAAATGCTCAATGGGATGAACAAAAAATATATTAAAACAAAATACAGTTTGACATTCAATTACTGAAAATATAAAAAAGTAAAAAACAATTGTCCAGATAGAATTCAAGTTGTATACTTACAGAGTAGCTCAATAATAAAACTAATAATATTATACTAATAAAAGTAATAAACTAAAATAAACAATTCAATACACTGCATTGTGTACAAGTATAAAATATTTATTATAAAATTTGAAATTATAGTGCAATAGCCAACAAATTATCTTTACTGTAGTACTTTCCTTTAAATTCAAGTTAATTAAAAGATAAATTAAGGAACTTATAAATGTGGTTTAATAGTTGTGATAAAATTAAAAGTAAAGGATAGATGAAAAAAGCAAGCTATATAAGAGAAGGGCTGTGAATTGTTGCAACAGTCAAAACAACAACGTAAGTATTATTCACACGTTGGCGGATAAACAAAGTTGGAACAATGTAAACAGAGACCAGCGGAATATCACTGTGAACAAATGTAGCCATTCATATGTAATTTTATAAAAACAATGTGAATTGCTCCACTTGTTTACATTGTTCTAACTTTGTTTATCCGTCAACGCACATCAAAGTACGTCAAATTTATGCATCATGTGAATAATACTTTAACAATAGTTAACAAGTTAGTTAGTGTTGCAGCTTACAGGGGTATGGGCCTTACCATAGTGAAGAAAGTCTTTGAAGTATATTGAAATTCTTATTAGCACAGAGTAAATAAATACATTGCTTAATTGCTAGCTTTTGACTCAATATTTTAAGAGAAATAGAGTTTGTGTGTGAGTCTGTGGTGGGTGCATGTGTTTGTCTGCTTTTTCAGACATAGAGAAATGTAAAATATAAACTATATTATAGTTTCTCTCTAAGCTTGAAATGTCTGAAGTTTTGTGCCAAATGCTACCAATGTGGGTATTATCTCTTAAGATTTCCCCCAACATTACAACATATTTTTATCATGGTATTAATGTCTTTGCTGGTTTCATCTGCTGTACTTTCCTTCTAGTTTTATCATAAGTAAATTGAAATGATTTACAGTACCTTGGATAGTGCCCCAGTTTGTCTGTCTAAATGAAATGCTAAATCAAGATTGTGGAGATGTAGGAACACGTTACGGGCAATTTTTCTAATTGAATGCTGTGCTACTTTGGCAAATACTGCATTGCGGAGCTCGTTAAAACCTGCTGCAGTAGCACCAGCAATACCATCTGGAAACAAATTTCATACACAAAGGTTAAATTGACATGCAACACATATGCTGGATAGAAACTTACAGCACACAAGTAATGTTGCTGCCACAGTCGCCATAGAATCAGCAGCACTTGCAAATGTTAGCACAGCATCAGGAGGATTGCCATTTAATGTATCTAAACCACACTTGAAGAGAAATGGTACACACACACTTATCAATTTTGCACTTGCCAGCAATGATAAAGCAACAACAACCCGTTTCTTTATAGACAAATCATCCTAGAAGAAGAAAATATCATGAATAGTGAAATAAGAGGACACATATCAACAAAATCAAATAGTAACCTCGTATCTCAGATTTTGATGTTTTCAAGTTTACAGTAGCACTGTAGCTTAGAAAAAAACTACAAAAAATTAAGTTTTATTTCATCCTAAGGCACATGTATTGCACATTACTTCAGCACAGTTTCAAACTTTTCCAGCTGATGGTGTCTTTGTAATTAACTAATTAGTTACAAAAAATGACTTTTTTTTGTGAGTAATTTTGAAAACAATGATTTTAAAAGTTCATTTCCTCTGAAAGAACATGATATAAAAATTTCAATTTCAAACAACCAGCAAAGGAAATATTGATTATTCATGCCATGCATACAAAAAAAAAATTGCAACCAACCCCTTTGCCAAAAAATGCAAAAAAACGTAACTTTAAAACTACAAGTGTTTAGAAGCTGAAAATCACTTTAGGGGTAGAATTGTGTATTGGTAATATGAGACCATATCAATTATTTTGTTAAGTTATTTCTGCGAGGAAATATATATTTATTTAAAAAGTATATGTGCTTCGGGTTGCATTTAACAGGCTGATTGTGCTGCAGGCTGCATTTATTAGGCGCTCTCAAGAATTTTACATCATAATTTGGGGTTATTTTAAGGTTATTTCAATTAAAGTATCAAATCAATTTACCAATACAAATTTATGGCTCTAATCCGATTTTAATCTTCTAAAGTTTGAAACTGTGCTGAAGTAATGTGCAATACATGTGCCTTAGGATAAAATAAAAGTTAATTTTTGGCATTTTTTTTTTCTGAGCTACATTGCTACTGTAAACTTGAAAACATCAAAATCTGAGATACGAGGTTACTATTTGATTTTGTCGAAATATACATATGTCCAAAAATTCAAATGTTCTTGAAAAAAAAAAAAAAAGTTGTGTGATACTGTACTCCAAATTTTTGCTTTGTCCATTTTAGGACTTAAAGGTAGAGACAGTGGTAAAAATATCACATTTATATTGTGACAATGATAGTAAACTAGCTCTCTGATTGGCTAGTGGCAACCCATTATCCAATCAGAGAGCTAGATTACTATCGCTGTCACAATAAAAACGCGGTATTTTTACCACTGTCTCTACCTTAAAGGAGTAGTCAACAATGGCTTTTCTAATAGTGATCATCATGATATTAAACCTCTCGAAAACGCGATCTCAAAATTTTAATTAATAACATGCTGAGAGAAAAAGCCGTTTAGCGACCCCGAACCAACGCCACAGCTCTCACGCTAGTTTCACACCAGCGTGAGTTACTCTTATTTTTGCTCTCGCTACTTTAGGTACATAACATTTTACATATCAAATATTTTTTACGGCTACAGATATGTAGTAAAATAATTTGTGTAAAGATATGAGAAACTCCAGCTTGCACCAAGCTAGCAAGAGAGCAAGTGGTAGCTGTGACGTAGGTTCGGGGTCGCTAAACAGCTTTTGCTCTCAGCGCATTAATAATTAAAAATTTGAGATTGCTTTTTCAGGAGTTTTAATAACATGATGATCACTATTAAAAATGCAATTGTTGACTACCTCTTTAGGCAGAAATAAATAAATAAAAATAATAAATATGTAAAAAATAAAAACTAGGGCAAGTTTACCTCTGGTAATATAGAAGAGCACCCTCATTATATATAAAGAGAATATGCATTTTGATAGTGAACATATTAGGAAATGTATGAAGCAAATTATTAGCGTAGATGAAGCAAGGGAGGTATGTCAGATTAGAAAGTTGTGAAAATCCATTGCCAGTAGACAAGGAGTTGATTGGCTTATCCTGAAAGGGATGCAAATATTGGCCTGAGGGCTTGATATATATGTAAAATGTACACACTATATAAATAAAGTGACTGTTAACACATATTGTTACTTGTGACACAAAATGAATGTACTGCCTGAGAATTAAAATACTATGCATATTATTTTAGATAAAATTACCTTTGGCCAAATGTATCCTAACAATCCTTTGAGCATATCTTTGCCTGACACCTCTTTATTGATGTTAAGATTAGTTGCAAGTGATGCCAATGTTGAGGCTCCTGGATGAAAGCAGTTTCGTACTGTAGCACCACACTGCTTGCTAGTACCCATGGTACCAGGTACCGACAACATGTGCCGTCCTCGTAGGCAACGGCAAGTGGGTAATGAACAACCATTACGTCCTTTTATAACACTGCTGTAGTGCTGCACAAAATAAGAACAACAAATATTAAAGAATTTATACAGTATTCTCCTTTAAAAGAATATTATAGTATTTTATAATTAGAAAAAATCATTGCGGTTGATATAATACGATTGCCGAAATATTTCCAATGTGTTAGTTATTTTATATCTGTGCTAGCAAGATTTTCACCGCACTATGGGACTCTCTTCACTATGGTAAGGCCCTTGCTGGTTTTCTCCTATCCTTTTCTTTCAATTTATCATACCTAACCGCGATGGTTTATTTTCCTTAATAATATACATGTTTTAAAAAAGTGCATACAAATGTCAGTGTATATAATGGCATGATATTCTATCTCCTCAAATCCTATATAAATGTTAAAATGCTAAAAGATTAAAAATTAAATTAAGAATATAAAATAGCAGGAGGGAGATTAGAGCACATATTGAATTGGAAATTCATAAAACACAAAGATTCTCTTATTGAGAGAGAGAAGAGAGATATATATAATAGGGTATATACTGGCCCAGTTAAAATCTATCTATAGGCTTGTTTTGCTATAAAATCTTTTTATATTGTATTTTTGTCATTCTCCTTTTTACATTTAAATTTTTATGTCATTCTTTTATTAAATACTCCTACTCTAGTTTTATAATTATAAAACATATCAAAAGAGCAGTTTCAAATAATAAATCTTAAAAAAAGATAAGTAAGGATACCCCCCCCCCCCCCCCCCAACCCAGTAAAAAAAATACTTTCAGAATTTTTTTTTTTATTTATTTAATGACAAGCAGAAAAATTACATTGTAAAAAGTATATTTACAGAGCAGGTAGCAGGTGCACAAACATACTATAATAATTCTGGAGAGAAATAGTACTGTATGTAAAAATGAATGACTTAAACAATTCCACATATTTAATATGTAATTAAAGAAAGGATAGGAGAAACCAACAAGCGCTTTACCACGATGAGGTCCGTAGCTTGGTGAAAGTCTTGATGGCACAGGTTACACAAATATTTACAAGTTTACTAAGAAAATTTGAGGGCAACTTCGGTTGCTTAGAGTATAGTCAAGCATACTCTAAGCAACTGAAGAAGAGGGCTGTTGCCCTTGAAAATTTTAGTAAACTTGTAAATATTTGTGTAACCTGTGCCATCAAGACTTTCACCAAGCTACGAACCCGAACCTCATCATGGTAAGGCGCTTGTTGGTTTCTCCTATATCCTTTCTTTGGTTACATATTCAAACCAAAATGGTTTAACTTTTCCTAATTAATTATAGGCCTACACAATTTCACATATTTAATGTAGCTATAATATTTATGCGTATAAGGAAAAAACCATCGCGGTTAGAATTAATAAGTTTAAAAAAAATATTTAGAAAATAGTTGGTAGAGATTAGAGTACGTTGAATTGAAAATTAATAAAACGCGAAAATTCTCTAATTGATATAGTAAATTGGGACTAGGATTCAAATATTCTAGCTTTAGCTAGTTAAAAAATAGACGTTAAAGGGATGGAGGTAAAGTGTCAAAATAAAATACGATGTGCCTAGCATCTCACGTTCTCACACTACGTCAAAGACACAACATTATAAAACAGCATCAGACTTACTCTTTGCCTTAGACCGGTTTCGTCCTTTACCTAGGACTCATCAGTAAGGCTTGGCAGAGAGCTCTGTACAGCTAGAGATGGCTCACACCACATCTGCTAGCTGACTGAGCTGAGGAAGCAAGTGGCAGCCGCGTTTTTATACGCGATGCCCCCGCAGCTGCACGCGCTGATTGGTTAAAATCGCGCGCGCAAACTCGGCTTGCTATTTAAAACCTCTCATCCTCACACTGTAATATAAAATCGTGTCTAAGAGGGGTGTAAGACAGGCAGCCAGCAAGCAATATGTGTCCTTCCTCACTTCCCAGAGTTCCCCAACTCTAGAAAGTTCGCGAGAGCACTACGCCCGCCGACTGCACAGTATCGTGATTCACGCTAGTTACATCGTTTTATATGTTGACACTGGGGTAGGAAAAGCAAAAAGATGATAGAGTAGGAGAGATAGAATAAATATTATGCGCATAATATTTATTCTATCTCTCCTACTCTATCATCTTTTTGCTTTTCCTACCCCAGTGTCAACATATAAAACGATGTAACTAGCGTGAATCACGATACTGTGCAGTCGGCGGGCGTAGTGCTCTCGCGAACTTTCTAGAGTTGGGGAACTCTGGGAAGTGAGGAAGGACACATATTGCTTGCTGGCTGCCTGTCTTACACCCCTCTTAGACACGATTTTATATTACAGTGTGAGGATGAGAGGTTTTAAATAGCAAGCCGAGTTTGCGCGCGCGATTTTAACCAATCAGCGCGTGCAGCTGCGGGGGCATCGCGTATAAAAACGCGGCTGCCACTTGCTTCCTCAGCTCAGTCAGCTAGCAGATGTGGTGTGAGCCATCTCTAGCTGTACAGAGCTCTCTGCCAAGCCTTACTGATGAAACCGGTCTAAGGCAAAGAGTAAGTCTGATGCTGTTTTATAATGTTGTGTCTTTGACGTAGTGTGAGAACGTGAGATGCTAGGCACATCGTATTTTATTTTGACACTTTACCTCCATCCCTTTAACGTCTATTTTTTAACTAGCTAAAGCTAGAATATTTGAATCCTAGTCCCAATTTACTATATCAATTAGAGAATTTTCGCGTTTTATTAATTTTCAATTCAACGTACTCTAATCTCTACCAACTATTTTCTAAATATTTTTTTTAAACTTATTAACTATAATATTTATGAATATAATTCAATCCTTTAACACTTACAATTACATAATTAAAATCATCTGTCAAAAATTATAATTTCATTTGATTTTTATTATTTTATTTATGTATTTCCATGGTACACACGATCAAGATAAGAACTTTTACCATTCAAATTTCTGTGCAGCAAAAGTGGGAAGAAAACTGCAACATTGCATAGGTTATTTATCATATTACATGCAAATACATTATTTGTGATCAACTGGCTGTCACTCATGCATGGCCAGCCGACTTGTCATCCGCTTCGTCTTTCGCAATACTTCCCATATCCCATGCATCCACTCAAGTTGTCCACATTCACCCATTCCCTTTTCTACTTCTGACCTTGCGATAATTTTTCTTCACCTTCCGCCACCCCCTCACCAACTTACGTATATTTAGTATTTACTTCTATTTAATAAATAATGTTAACATAATTCTCAATGCATTTTTGACGTAGAGTTAAAAGTGTCATATTGTTATTTATGGTTAAATATTTCTTAAATTCAATATGAGTAAATTTACTATAAAGACAGTTCAACAACTAAAATTTTTAAACATTATAAACAAGAGAGAGGGGGGGGGGGAGGGATGAATTTTGACAACTTGAGCCGACAAAATGGATGGCAGGTTGCTTGCCGCCCGGCCAGATGTGCTGGACGTAAAGATAAGATCATAAACAACACCTAGTTGTTCACAAATAAAGTGTTTGAGTATTTGCATCTAATGTGAAAAATAGCCTTTACAATGATAAAATTTTCTTCCCGCATTAGGCAGTTTCCCCGAAATTTGAATGGTAAAAATTTTGTGTACATATAATTATTTATAATATATTGTGTATTATACTGTGTGTACATATAAAAAATAATAATAATAAAAAAAAATGAAAATAAGATATGCCATGCCATGCAGCTAGGTATGATAAATTTGAAAGAAAAGGATAGGAGAAACCAGCAAGGGTCTTAGCAAAGTGAAGTGTTTGGTGAAAATCTTGCTAGCACAGAGATATATAAAAAAAAAATAAAAAAATAAAAAAACAACATTGGATAGCTTTTGGCACTAAAAGTTTAGTGTTTAGAGATTAGTGCTGAAAGCTAACCAATATGTTTTAGTTTTTTATCTGTGCTAGCAAGATTTTCACCAAGCTATGGGACACTCGTCACTATGGTAAGAGCTTTGCTGGTTTTATCGTATCCTTTTCTTTCAAATTAACCTTTCTGAAAATAATATAATAATTGAAAATTTTAATAATTAGTTAAATTACAATTGTTTTAAAGCCACTGATGCTGTTTTCAGAAGCTTTATATGTTCTTTTAATAAGCACTCTATTACACAATAACTTTCACTAGAATCTTCTACCCTGAACATTTTGCTCAGATCTTGCTCAACACTTTGTAACTTATTTTTAATTACAACATTTATAGCATTTATCACTTTTGAATTTGAGTAAATATCATTTTTACCAACACATAAGCAGTCAGCTATAAAGCACATCCCATCCCATGATAATCCCTCAACACTACACATGAATTTTGAATTAAACTGACTGCTGAAAGATACTCCAAGATAATTGCAAATCTCTACACTAGATATTGAAACAAAATCAAATGGATTATCAGGAACAATAAATCCATATTCTAAGCAGAGAGTTAAGTTGTCATGTGGACCATAGCTGATGAATACCTGTAATCATAATTGTCAAATTTGTAAACATAATATGTGTGTGCCTGTTGAGGGGGTGCAGGTATTTTACGGTGATTAATATTTTTAAATAAATTATTACTGGAAAGAAAAGTTACTTCTTTAAAAACAATGTCAAAATAAAATGTTAAAATATAATATAGTGTACCTGGTCATATTTATTGAACCAAGAAGAGCTCTTTAGTTGGTAGTATCCACCCGTACACTCAACGTGATTTGCAGCTATACTTGGAGAGTGATTTAGTAGATCAAGATAAGGAGCAAGTGCTAGACAATTACTATCTTTTATGATGAGAGATTTGACCTCTGGCTTGCAATAAACAGCTCGAGAATTTACTGCACACCATGCCCAAATAAATTCTTCCCAGCCAATTTCTTTATCAAAATAATGGAGTTTAATTTGTGTAGCAACTACAGAATAAGTTGATCTTGCCATTTCTGTCATGATATTGAATTTTGTCAGAATGTAGCTAGGCAATGTCTCTTGCTCTTTACAATAGAATGGAGTTGAGAAGGAGCTTGGAATTGTTGAAATATATTCAGACCACTTTGATGCAATACCGATTTTTTTTTCAAGGGCAAGAAATGTACTCAACACTTGCTGGCAAGTGGGATATACAGGATCACAAAAATCTTGAAACAGGATGCCCATATTAGACTTCATTACAGTTTCACTTGTAATAAGTAATGATTTAGGAATGCTTACTATTACACTATTTTCTTGAACAGTTTCTTTTGCCATGATTCCACGTCCTGTCATAGGAAAAATGGTTGGTTGTAACTTAAGTGTTGCACTCCATCCATTCTTTTTCATCCATTTCATGAGAGAAATTATACTAACATCTGAACTTGCATTAGACTTTAAAGGATCACTGATATTCTTTCTTTGACGAAATGTTCTTCCTTTTATATTATGCATTATGGTTATATGTAAAAGTATGAATGCTAAAATGATACAAATTAAACTAGAAAGCACCATCAAAGAAATGCACAACAAAATAAATCTAAAAAGTTATGCACTTTCTATGTAATAAAGTATGTACGCACTTTAAAAGCAATCAGTAAACTGTGTGTGCATGGTACTGTATGTAGGAATTTATGACATTTACACGTTTTCAATACAATACAAACATGTCATGTTTAAATATCATACTTTATAAACAAACTCGGACTCTTACCACTTCCTATGTATGTATATATTATGCATATGTATATATGTATGGTTATAATATAATGTGCAATAAATTTTAACTTAATAATAATTGATTTTTATTAAGAGCTAGAGCTAGGACAAAAAACTGCAATGTATACCGAACATCAATTATGCATAAAGCAGAGCACATATTAAACATATCATACGCATATACATATGAGATGAGTACAGTATACATAATGTTACATAGTGTCATTTAAAATATAATATTTGTATAGTCAAATATTCATTTTTGCAGCATCGCTTGCTTACCAAAAGAGTTTATGCATATGTATATGTATTACGTACACACATATGTATGTATTACATATGTATCTCACACATCTGCATACATGAAGGATAATCACAACATAATTATACATATACATAATATCATACGTATGTATGTATATTCATACATTTGTATGTACTTATGCATTAGCATTCAATAGCTAATATCAAACTACAAATATGTACAGATCATATCCTACCGGTATACACTGAGCTTTATGGACAGAAATCAAACATACATCTATGTATGTATATACCAAGTTACAAAAAAAGCCAACTTGAATAAATGCAATGTTCATACTTACAAGCACGCTAGTGTTAATTACCAAGTTAATTGGCAAAGGCGGTATCTTGGTAGCAAAATATTTGTGATTTTTGTTACAAAGACTCTTTGAGCTTCTGTCATTATTAATATCACACTGAAGGACGAGGACTGAAAGGGGGTTAAATTTCTTGTTATGTGCACCTAAAACTATCCGACTACATCTCAAAATTCCAGCCATCACTTCTCCATGACACTTGTTAGCATTTCTAGATGTTAAAAATAGTCAAGATAGTATTTTTTTGGTATTTTTTTAACTTCATCAAATATCTGCTCAAATCAACACAAAATTTTCAGCTGATTGAGGAGTGGAGGAGAGGCGCCGTGGCGGGGGGCGAGTGGGGGGAGCGGGGGGGGGGGGGATTGCTTGAGAAGGCGCGAGAGGGACTGAAGGGGAGGTAGAGTCCCCTCCGCGCCCTCCGCTTGGCCGGGTGGATGGGTGGTTTGAATGTTTTGAATCTGGAATTTGAAAATAGAAGCACAGGCAGAAACAGACACAATGCACGACAATGCACAGAAAGAGAAACTGGATTTGGACCAGATGACCAGATTCCACCCCGTTCCATCCACCACTTCATTCCACGTTTTGTTCATTTTGGGATACAATAACAACCAGACAATAACCACTATAACGAATCATTGCGATTAGAAAGCAAACATTATGGTAATCAATGAATCAAATGCCAATTGCTGATGTAGCCAGGATGTAACTTAGCCAGCCTGGTGATCGAGCCTGGTCATAGCACGATTATATAAATTATATCTGCGAGGAGTGCGAGCAACGAGCAAGACGAGCACTCTGATGGTTCACGCGGTTATGGTGTGGCTGTATGCATGATGTGTATGTTATGTACATGCATACACGTTGTATGTGATGGGATGTAAGTATATAATGTATGGTAGACATGCCACTTTTCGGCCACTTAAGGATCTTGTTTCATATTATCATCATATTTACAACCAAATAATATATTTCTGTTCAAATCATCCATTCAGCTGGTTAAAGTAATACCTTACCAACATAATCATATAAAAAAATCGTTTTTTTTAACATTCAATTAATTAAGAGGACAGTTTAAAGTTCAATTTTGTAAATGCTCAGTTTTCGGCCACTTATGCTACTTTCCGGCCACTGAAATTCGACTTTTCGGCCACCTTACGTTAGGAACGCACATTCGCAAGCTGTTTTCTAGCATGTTTGCGCACGATTAATTTTTTGTTTGTTTGTCAAATCATTAAAATGTATTCATTTATTGTGTATGTTAGGAAAAAATTAGCATGTTGCAATTATTTTGGTCGCTATAGCGCTTTAAATTTGCTAAACACAAACCTAACGGCCACGCGTGGCTACTCTTGAAAATTTTTATTGCTGGTGCTGTTTATTTAGGGGCATGTTTGATAGCCTGATGTCACTCTCAATACAACATTATATGAAATAAAAATAATAAAACTGTTCCCACAAATCTGAGTCCCACACAGCACGGTTTATCCAATAGATATTCATTGGATATCCCAATATCCAAAATATATCCCGTCCATTTTATATGAACCTTAAATGTCTATGGGATATTTAGCTTGGATATAAAAAAACAAATCCAAAATTAATTATCTACTTATTTTCAACCCGTTTTTCTCATGAGCTGACAATTGTATTATTTTTTATTTATAATTTTAATCAATAAATATATTTTGGGGCAATTTTTTTATATCCACTGGTATATCCATAGAATATGCAAGAGTGGATATATAAAATTTCACTCACAAAATTAGTTTTATTGAGAGATTTTATGATATATGTTATGAATTTATTTACCTAAAAGTTATATTTCATGCTATTTGATTTTTTTAGTCACTTTAATATTTTAAATTCTTTATATCCATTAGATATCCCAAAAATATCCAAATATCCATAGGTATATCCACCAGGGGGCAGCGTTTATTTGTGAATTTTAAATGATGCTAATTTTTTTATATCGTGCTAAATAATTAATTTTAAAATAGTATAAAGTATGGGTTTTGTGCATTTAATTATAAGCAAACAATTCAAATCATAAAACAACTACAATTTTAATAATTAATTAACTTAATTTAATTTTGAAAATCCATCTCTAACTTTTTAAGTCAGACTGAAAAGTTGTGGTAATAATATCCTCCGAATATCCATGTTATATCCTTCAATTTCGTGTCTCAGTGGAAGACACACAACTTTAAGTCATGAATATTTTCTGACTTGGGCAAAAACCAAAAGCCCTTCCCCCGACCTGGGGGGGGGGGGAGGGTTGGGGGTTTACCCATGTTAAATGAAATCACACAACTTTGACAAGTCATTAATATTTTCGGACTTGGGCACGCACACCGCACACCAATAGCACTTCCCCGGACCTGGGGGGGGGGGGGGGGAGTTGGGGGTTATTATTTGCCCATGTAAAATTGGGAAAATACTGAAAACAAAGTTAAAAAATACATTGCCTATATACCCCCCACCCCCCAAAACCCCCAAATTTTTTCTATCATATCATATTTAATTTAACATTAAGTGTACTTTTTTTAATATATCCCATAGATCTACATGGTATATTCCAGCGGGCGGGACATTTGGATTTTCTGTGGACCTTCAGCGGAGATAAATGGGATATATTTTGGGATATACGTAGGATATCTAAAGGTCATTCAGTGCTGTGTGGGGTTGCGATAAAATCGACCCTTAAAATGGTACACGACGCCCGGGCTTAGGCGTACTTTTTTTAAGTATTATAATAAAAATAAAAATCATGACTTTGGGGGTTTTAATATTTGAATTCTACAGTGTATGAGGAACATTTCTGTACATTAAAAAAATTATGTATTTTTTTCCCCCTTTGAAGAAAAAAAAAAGTTGCAATTTTCACTTAATAACGAATGATGGGTTGGGGATTTTTGGACCGTCTTTGGCAACGACTTATGGTTCTCAGAACTGTTTTCTTATTTTTTACTAAAACTATGTTGTCCCCAGAGCAAGTTCAGGTGATCAAACCTGATTTCAAATCTACAGTTTTGCCAGGAAAAAATATTGAACTTAGCAAATTAGGTGGCCGAAAAGTGACACCGGTACGAAGCATCGTGTCCACTTTTCGGCCACTTTTATATTCAGTCTTAAAAAAATTGGCTAAGGCCAACTTAAGATTTATGGTGGTTAATACTTAGCTGAGATACTATATATTCAGTGGATTTGAGATGGCTGTCAAGAATTTGTAACTAGACCCTTATTTTCCTGAAGTACTGATGGGATGTTTTTGCATAACATTAGAAGAAGCGTAAATTTGTGCAATTTTTAAGTTCTCGCCGAGTTAATAATTTAATAAAAAAAAATCCTATGATGCTAAGCATTTCAATTTCTAACACAGTACTGGCTAAGGTTTTCTGGAGCTAATTATACAAAAAATTTGTCCCTGGTCCATTTAGATTTTTTATTATAGGCTTTCAAAGTTCAAAGTGGCCGAAAAGTGGAAGTGGCCGAAAAGTGGCATATCTACCATACATACATACATTTTCACATGCGTTTATAATTATTGCATTGTATGATACACTTGCGAAAGGCGCGGAGTCTTAAGCTGCGACTTCAAAAACAGGTTAATAAAATCATTAAATTGCTAATTTACAAACAAACAAAGCTAGTATACATACATTATATATAAATGCAATATGTATAAATGTACAGTCAGTATATGTAACATATATGTATGTACACATATGCCATCAGTGGTAAAGTATATTATAGGGACTTTAAATCAGTGGGATCATGATCAGCTGGGTGGCGTCCAGGATTTTGCGATCGAGTTCCAGCGAATATGTACATATGTATGTATAATACATAGTGTTGTGCGAGGGTAGCTAAAAGACGGGGAGCATCACTCTGCATCGCACTTTACCCATGCTTTTCAGACCTTACGCGGGGGTCTGGACAACTCTCCCTGAATACCATACATACATACCAATGTGTATGTACATACATATGCATACATACATACCTTTCTGGGCCTCGTCATTTTACAGAATACTGGTACAGTATGTACATACATATATCAAGTTATTTCCCCATATTCTTGATTTTTGCATTTACAGTAAAAATATTACACTAATAACTAATAATGCATCAATACATATATAGTATCTATAAACAAAAATCAAATGATTTTAAATGGGAAGAACTTTGCTGTAGAGATGAAAGATATGTGAAAACACCTTACATGCCAGTACTGCAAAAACATATAGTACATACATACATACATACAGGGGTAGAAGTGAGGGGGGACTTCGGGGACTTAGTCCCCCCAAAAGAAAGTCAGCGGGGACCAGGTCCCACTTCATTTAGTTGATTGCAATTATAAAAATATATTCTTTTTACAAGAAGTTGACTTTTAAATTTCTATTGAAAAAAAAAAAAAAAAAAAAAGAGTTCTGTTTTTAGTTTTTACTGCCTTATAAATATTTTTAAATACGAAGAACTTGTAATAAAAACACATTAGCTAAGGAAATAAAATATCTTATATTCAGTGTGTTTTTCAGTTTGTTTTTAATTGTTATCATACATTTTTAGTAATGTATCTAATGCATGTACCGAATTGAAATCTACATCTTGCAATATAAATTACGCTGTATACCAATTATTCGCTTATGGAAAAATCTTAAATATGCAACGTTACCATATAGATTATACAGGCCAAGATGTAACCACCGGGTGCGGTGGGTGGCAAAGAATGCATTGAAATATCGGAATTTACCCCCATTGTTGTGCAAGTTTTTCATTTTCTTTGGGTACGTACTGTAAGAGTAGAATAAAAAAATAAAAAGGAATAATGCAATATATCTCTTAGATGAAATATTAATGTTCAACTATACAGTATTAATTTAAATGCCTGTTAAATTGTGTTTGTTATCAAATTTGTTATAAATCTCATGGTTCAAATATTTAAATGTGTAGGCCGCGGAGCTATAACAAAAAGATTTTTTATTTACACACAATCAATTATTTAAATCACCAAAAACTTATTTTCATTTTATTGTCTATTAATCTCTTTAGAACCAAAACATAATATACATATAATAACAGTAATAGTAACAGTAATAATAGTAATATTATAATTTAATATTCAATTTTATTTTTCCATTACAAATTAAATTTTTCAAAATAAGAAAATACTTAAAATGTATTTTTTTTTATCAATTATTTTTATTTACACTTGAAATATAATAATTTTCATGACTATATAGTAGTAATGTAATTATTTAATGCATTGTGTATAAAATATTATGAACCAACCGATAAGGCTATGCCTTGGTTGGATTTTGTAAAAATTGTGTGTTAAAAAAAAAAAAAAAAAAAAAAACACACAATAAACTTTCTGAATATCGATACCTTATACTAGACAAATCTCGTATCAGAAATATAACCATGGATAATATATAATCTTGGACGGCTTTCCTTTGTATATCTGTAAATCTGACAGTATATTTATACTAAATATAAAATTTATTATTTTTCCTGAAAAGTCGATTTTTTTTTTAAAGAATTTTTTTTATGCGTTTATTAAAGTTGGAATTAAATGCTAAGAGCATAAGAAACTGATGTTTATGCAACATTTATTTTAGCAAAGGACAACTTATTTTATTCTTTACCTTATGGTATGAAAGGTATGAAACACCAATGAAAGAAAATTTACGTATAATATCCGTGGATATACCTTCATTTTTCTAAATTCTTTCAGAAAGTGTTTCTTTTTGTGCTGTGCATTTTTTTTTTTTTTTTTTTTTTTTTTTTAAGCCGGATCAAAATCTGATTATTAGCAACAAAGTTGCAAAAAATTTCCACACATAGAGTGCAATTTTGCGAATTTAAAAAATAAATTTACAGTGACATTCAACTTAAAATTTTCTATCGTTATCATGAAAGGTAAAGAAAATTAACAAAAATTATAAATTTTGGGACACATTAAAGTTGTCCTTTGCTAAAATAAAATGTAGCAAAAATATCGGTTTCTTATGCTTTTCATTCAATTCCAATTTTATAGTAAACGCGTAAAAAAAAAAAAAAAAATCTTTCAATAAGAAAAAATGACTTCAGAAAATGTTTTTATTTTATTTTTATTATAAATATTCTGGATGTACCTGAGATATGCAAAACCCGAGTATTAAAAAATTATACATGTTTATTTCTGATACAGATACGCAAAAATATAAAAATATAAAAGTACATTTTTTTTTAAATGCTATCAAATTTGGTTTGTAAAACAAGCTAAAAACATTGCTCTTTTAAAAAAAATCGCGCCTCCGGCGGTAAGGGGGCCCTGCCCCCTTAACCCCCGCAGGGAGCTCTGCTCCCTTGACCCTCGCAAGGGGCTCCGCCCCCTTGACCCCCCACAAGGGGGGCTACGCCCCCCTTGGACCCCCTTCTGCTTATTATAAATCAATTTTACAGGTCCCCTCATAAGATCTTGACCACTTCTATCCCTGCATACATATATTATATGCTTACTATATGAACACTCGCGGAAACCATGTTATTATAACGACATCAAATGCGCCGCCAGAGGTAGAACTGGTTTTGACACTTGCAGGGACTTTAAGGGGAAAAAGAGGAGAAGTTAAGCCCAATGTTAATTCAAATTTCTTTTGTGGGGACAGTTTCTTATGGCCGCCCGATTAATGGGTGGAAAGGCCCAAACTGTACAGACAGGCATGTTATTACCCATTATGCGGTGCATGGTTTCCACCATGTAATCTGTCAGATTAAAGAATATCACGAGTGTAATGATAAATGTGTATGTTTTTTATGTAGTGGCCTGTACTAGGTACCACTTACTTCATTGTCCATCTCGGACCCTATCATTCAGTCAATATGCAAAAATGTAGAATTATAGAGTGCAATGTAAATATATATGTATAAGTACACCTTGGTGTTTAATAAATAAAATAATTACTCACAATCACATATCCTATGTATATGTAATATTTTGAGCATATATTATAAAAACTTATTTTAAAAGTGGTTTAAACCGGCTAAAACAATAAAAACCGGGCCAGTTTAAACCAGGTTTAAACCGCCAGATGGCTAAAACTTGCGAACATTGAATTGTCACTACATACCTCCAATAACCTTAGCAAAAATTTAATGTAAAATAATTTTTTTAGGTGCTGCTGACAAAAATGTGTAATCTCGTATAGTTTAATTCTGACTAAAGTTTTACAACGAAAAGTGGACTGGGTAGCAGGAATATCTACATCCAGCATGAAGACTATATCTTTGGCAGTTGATAATATTAAACAATTATTCAAGAACGAGCTAAAGAGTGATGATTTAGATTTCTTTAAGAGGCATGAAAGTGAATTCAAACACGTTTGGAAGCAACAGGTACATGAACTATTAAAAAATAATGATAATAAATAAAAAAGAGAGTAACTAATATTTTCATGCAATTATAAAGAAAACAACAAGTTCAGATGTAAAATTTAGAATCAAAATAATTTTATATAATGCAAAAGTGATATAATAGACCAAAAAAAAAAAAATTGGAAAAAAAATAGGACAAGTCTGAATTTTTTAGGGTTGGTAGAGACCATTGCCCCAAGCTTTCTACCAAAAGTTACCAAAAATTGCCCTTGATCTTTTCCGGCAAAGCGGAAAAATCTGTTACATCGTAAATATGAAGATACCTTAAAAATTAAAACAGATTCTTGTTCCTTGGATCAAACTACATTGGAAACACATATTTTCCAAAAAAATTATGTCAACGGTAGTGGCGGTAGAATTGTCCAAAGTCGTCACTTTACCACTTCAGCTATTTTCTCCACATTTTCACATTTTGTATAAGAAGATGAAACTTTAGATCATAATGATTAACACAGTTTATTGTAAAGAATGTAACAAACAAAATGAGATACGATTTATTAAAATATCTCAATTTATAACGGAGTTATGCCCGGAAAAGCAGGAAAATCTATAGGTAAAGCATGCGGCACAAACCATAGGCGCTTATGCTTTTCCGGGCACAACTCCGTTATAAATTGAGATATTTTAATAAATCATATCTCATTTTGTTTGTTACATTCTTTACAATAAACTGTGTTAATCATTATGGTCTAAAGTTTCATGTTTTTATACAAAATGTGAAAATGTGGAGAAAATAGCTGAAGTGGTAAAGTGACGACTTTTGATAATTCTACCGCCATTACTGTTGACACAATTTTTTGGAAAATATGTGTTTCCAATGTAGTTTGATCCAAGGAACAAGAATCTGTTTTAATTTTTAAGGTATCTTCATTAGTTAAGATTTAGCAGATTTTTCCGCTTTTTCCGGAAAAGCTCAAGGGCAATTTTTGGTAACTTTTGGTAGAAAGCTTGGGGCAATGGTCTCTACCAACCCTGAAAAATTCAGACTTGTCCTAATTTTTTTCCACTTTTATAGGGATTTGAGTTGCGTTTCCTGGTCTATAAATTATACATATATCTTGGCGGGTACTCTGCCATTATAATGTCTGTAGTCCACCTGACCTTAAAAATATTTCATCCCATTGATGCCAATTTTGGATTTTCTATTACATGCAAATTTGCAGTAATAAAAAATATTTATATTTTTCAAGGTAAAGTGGACTTGATCAGACATTGCGTAGTACTCTTAATTATTGATATGTATGTATTTTATATATACATATACATACGTACATGCATACATATCATGACGCTATAATCCCTTTCGGGGTAAGCCATCAACACAGATGTTTTATCCTGACCCAGTGATAGACCTCCAGAACTTCCTATCCTGACATACTTCACTTGCTTCCTCCAGTCTCGTACCTTGTTTCATACATTTCCTTTTGCATTTCATACTGCATACATTCTTATTTTTCAAACATCTTCCAACCACCTCAGACCATGATGTTTTAGACCTGCCTCTATCTCTCCTTCCATCCACTCTACTGTGAAATACCTGTTTTGCTATATAATCCCCATTCTCTCAACATGACCAAACCACCGTACGTAATACACTGTTCTCATACTTCTCAGTCACAGTTTCTTTCACTCCACATTTCTCATTGACTAATAAAGAAACAACTTTGCAATTTTGCTTACATCCGCTTCTGTTTAGACGTACTGCGCATGCAAACAAGTGGATGTATGCAAAATCGCTTGAAGTTGGACTCATAACCGTTGTTCCTTTATTAGTCATTATGTGTGTGTGTGTGTGTATATTTTATATATGTATGTATGTATATCGCTCTGACTCTGCCCAAAGGGTGTTCTTGCATTTGGCTACTTTCATGCAAAGGGCATACTTGCATTTGGCTACTTTCGATGCTGCATGTGCATCCGCCATAAGCTTAACATGTAAAACCGAGTGCAAGTATGCCCTTTAATTGTTGTACTGGACAATAATATGTATCACCATATTACTTTAAATGCAATTAATTCTCTAATATTTATTAACTTTTGATGTGCAAACTACTGCACATATTTTTTTTTCTGATTTTTAGAACCATGAATTTTGGATCAAATTTGTGACGTCACTGAGAAATCAAGTTTTTGATCACAAGTATTACAAACCAGAGATTTCTGATACAATATTTGTAGAGCTTTTGAAGAAGCTAACAGGCAAAAGGTAGTTTTTTATTTGAAGTTGCAGAAATATATATAATGCACAATCTTATAATTTTTTTTTTATTATTATTGTTTGTTTGTTTGTTTGTTTGTTTTTTTTTTTTTTTTTTTTTTTAGTTTTGACCCTCTGTTGAAACAAATCCTTAGTGTTGGAGAGAAACTGAAACACAAACCCAAGAAAAACTTGTATGACAGCTGTAAGTATAGGCTTATTCAATCTTTTATATTTTGAGGGTGCTCTGCTGTTATGACCAAAGTCCATGTGGCCTTGAAACATAAAATTTCTTCCGATTGATGCCATATTTTGGATTTTTCCATTTCAGGTCATTTTGGTGCAAAACATTTTTTTTTTTTTCTTAGTATCAAAAGGACAAATTGGACATAATGCTCTAATTATTTTCATTGTGCACATTGATCATTACGGATATTAAACGGCCACCAGGATTTTTGTATTTTTCAACTTTACATCGTAATATCACCACAGTACAAAGTTAAAAAAAAAAAAAAAAAAAAGTAGACAAACATTCTCGTAATGTATAAATATCGGACAGTAAATGTGTCAAGTTTCAAATTTTTCCTGCTCATGGTAGACTCGCTAATTATTAATTAGTCATCAGAAATACTGATTTGGCACTATATATATATATTTTTTTTTTTTTTTTTTTTTTTAATCATGGACTTAACCTGTGAGTTGTCTTGTAAAACCGATAGTGATAAAAATTTCATACTTGATGGACAGAGTAAACAAATGTTACTTATGAATGTAACGTAGTTAAAAACTTAAAATAGTTTGCAAACCACCCCCTTTGCAAATAAATGGCAAAAAGTGTAAACTTAGATCTGCTTAAGTTACAAAAATGAAAATTACTTTGTGGGTAGAAAGTAGCTTAAAGGCGTAGAACACCTTGAACAAAAAAGTTGCGTAATATCCTAACAAACCTGAAAATCAACGTTAATTTGGCCGGAGTCATTGATTTCTAATTTATTTTCCATTTACATAATGCCGCTGCCGGTCACTGACGTCACAGCTCGCCTGGTCCACGCGCAAGTAAACCAGGCGAGCTGTGACGTCAGTGACCGGCAGTGTCATTTTGTAGATGGAAAATAAATTAGAAACCAATGACTCCGGCCAAATCAACGTTGATTTTCAGGTTTGTTAGGATATTACGCAACTTTTTTGTTCAAGGTGTTCTACGCCTTTAAGTAATAGAACTCAGATAAAAATGTTATATGAATATATATTATTATTTATTTATTAAACACCAAGGTGTACTTATACATATTTATATACATATTTATATAGGTCTACATTTTTGCATATTGACTTAATGATAGGGTCCGAGATGGACAATGAAGTAAGTGGTACCTGGTACATAGGCCACTACATAATACACATACACATTTATCATTACACTCGTGATATTCTTTAATTTGACAGATTACATGGTGGAAACCATGCACCGCATAACGGGTAAAAACATGCCTGTCTGTACAGTTTGGGCCTTTTCACCCATTAATATTATTAATATTAAATGCAGGGGTATTATAGAAGGCCAGGCTGATATCTTCAGTTTTACTTAGTCTATCCTTAACAAATTTAATGTAATTATCTGTTTTTAACAATTTAAATTTCACTTGTAGTTCCGTTACAAATAACTCCTCCCCTGCTAGCTCGTAAACCAGCCTTGACGACGTAAATTTTGACAAGCAAAGTATCCGTTTTAAGTACCGAGACTTAACAGATTCTAGATTTTTGAAGTCTGTTATAGACATAAATGACCAGAAAATTTCAATGCCGTACGAAGCAACTGGAGAGATTTTCAGGTGAAACAGTTTAATAGCTGTTTCCAAAGATAACGAATTTAGATTTGAGATAGCGAATGAAGATGACAATGCATTTCGACAGCGTTCTTTGATATGTTTAGAGAAAGATTTCCCCGTCTGTTGCATAATAACCCCCAGATAATTAAAAGAATTTACAAACTCTATCTTTTCTCCATTACAAGTTATTACATCTGACTTTGCTAAAGGGCCACCTCTCCTGAATTTTACAATTTTTGTTTTCGTAGCATTAATTTTTAATCCATTCAGATTAGCCCATTCAATAAGTTTGTCTAGAATTTTTTGAAGTTTTACAATATTATTACAAATAATAGCGATATCATCTGCATAGATGCTGATAAAGATATCAGGATCATTACAGATAAGGTCAACTAAAATGTCCAAGATGTCATGTGTGAGGAGGTTATATAAGAGGGGGCTACTCGGACCACCCTGTAGAACTCCGTTACTCTGCAAGATTGGGTCAGATAAAACTAAGCCATCGTTGATTATCACAAAATTGACTTCAAGCAACATGGCAATAGAAATTAATAATTCTTTAGGCAGTTTTCTAGTATTGATGAGCTTATGCATTAACAATTTTCTATCCACCATGTCAAATGCTTTCAAGAAATCAATAAAAATTACATAAGCATGGCCTGCTGGAACTGAGACTGCTTTTAGAATATGATCATGCAAGTATCTAACAGCTTGAATTGTGGATTTCCCAGGCATAAACCCAAACTGTACATCAGGGATTAAATTACGAGTTAAATTAAGGATTAACCTCAGACCTGGAAAAATCAAAATATCTCAAAATTCAATCGATAACTTTTTTTAAAAATTTTAAGGGGGTTAAAAAAAGGGATGATCTACAAGCTCCATATATCAAAACATTGAAGTGTCCATTGAAATCTAGAGATAATTAGGATTACAATTTGCATATGATTAGCATTGTGTTTTTGTTTTTTCAATTTTAAAAAAAATTGAATCGATAACTTTTTTTAAAACTTTCTGATGTTATAGATATTGTCATGCTCTATCGACTTCTTTTTGTTTTAGATTTACTTATCCATCTTGTTTTCGAGAAAATCGAGCATCAGTATGCCCATTTGAATAACATTGATTTTGAATTTCGCGCCAAAATAAAAATGGTTAAAAATTAATTGCCAGAAATGTATGGGCAGTACGACGAAATTGTATTTGAACTTCTATTTTGTAAAAGGGATATATATTCAAAAAAAATTTTTTAAAAATTTTACGATCAGTTTTTTGAAAAAAGGGGGCGTTCCAGGTCTGAGGTTAACCGTTAAAAACTTTAGTACATGTAAGCTTATCAAACATTTTTAACATAATAAGACAATTAGCAATACCCCTGTATGAATTTGTATCCAAAATATTACCTTTGCCTTTGTATAATACAGATATCAGCGATGTTTTCCATTCTACAGGTAGTTTTCTATTTTTAATACAAAGATTAAACAGGTCTGCAATATATGATGAACTACATTGCATGCTAAACGCTGCAATGTGTTCTTTAGTGATACAATCTGGACCAGGAGACTTATTGTTTTTCATTTTCTTAAGAGTCAGATCCACATCTATATTATTAATAACATCGTATAATGAATTACAAGATATATAGTTTGCATCAACAAATTCACACAAATTAAAGGGATTGGGAATTCAAAAAATTGTTATTATTGAGAATAGATTTGAAGTGTGTTTCCCATTTATCCATTGGAATTGGACATTGCAATTTTTTAACCCTGTCCTTCTTTAAATAGGTATATGGAGTATTTTCTGCAGCGATGACTAATTTCCTCTCTATTTCTTCTCTATATAATTTAATTTTTGTTTGAATCAAATTTTTATATTCCTTTTTAACAATAGCAAAGTGCTTTAAAAGGTCCTGGTCTCTAAATTTAATTTGCTTTAGTTTGTGTAAAATATACAAGGAGTATTTTTTCAGTTGATATAACTCATGATTGAACCATGGTTTAGACTTTCTACTATATACTTTTTTAGGGACTGCTGAGTATGAATATATATAATATTATATATATAGGCCTATATATATATATATATTTTTTTTTTTGCGATGTTGAATTTTTTTTTTTTTTTTTTTTTTTTTCTTCTTCTTCTTCACCTGGGAGAGATGAATGCTCAGAATTTTCAACCTGATGAAGGCAACCTTCAGAACACCAAATTAATAAAAAAAAATCAAATCTTCCTAAAAAATAAAAAATTCACACATTTTTTTATTTGAGTTCTTTTAATTTAGCTACTTCTTATCCACTAAGTAATTTTCATCTTTGTAACTTAAGCAGGTCTAAGTTTACACTTTTTGCCATTTATTTGCAAAGGGGGTGGTTTGCGAAATATTTTAACTACATTACATTCATAAGTAACATTTGTTTACTCTGTCCATCAAGTATGAAATTTTTATCACTATATCGGTCATAGAGACAATTCACAGGTTAAGTCCATGATTTAAAAAAAAAAAAAAAAAAAAAAAAAAAAATGAAGTGCCAAATCGGTGTTTCTGATGACTAATTAATCATTAGTGAGTCTACCATGAGCAGGAAAAATTTGAAACTTGACACATTTACTGTCCGATATTTATACATTACGAGAATGTTGATCTAATTTTTTTTTAAACTTTGTACTGTGGTGATATTACGATGTAAAGTTGAAAAATACAAAAATCCTGGTGGCCGTTTACTATCCGTAATGATTGATATATTGTTATTATTATTTTTCTAATATTTTTTCAATAATGCCATATAATTGTGTAAAGAAAATTAAGGAGCTTAAATTTTATTATTATTATTTAATTAATAAAGTGGTGTCCCGAGTGGCACAGAAACTGTGAACTTACAAACGTTTTACTATGAATAATCTGCGCGAAGCCTTTTTATTACAGACTTTACTATGAACTTGCTTGTAACAACTATGAACGATTTTATTTCGTCGAGCTAGCTCAGTTTTATTTGCGCTGAATTTCCTATGAACTGGGTTGAATTTGCAATGAACGCAAAATTGTGACCTGAACTTTCTATGAACGAAAAGGTTTTCTTAGAATTTTCTATGTACTAAAAAAAAGGTCCGCTATGAATTACCTATGAACTGGGTTGAATTTGCTATGAACGCAAAATTGTGACCTGAACATTCTATGAACAAAAAGGTTGCTTGGAATTTTCTATGAACTAAAAAAAAGGTTTGCTATGAATTTAACCTGACCATTTTTTATGCGATTTCATTTAAATAAATTTTAGAAGATTCATAGCAAATTCATATCAGAATTTTAAAGATAGAATTTTTCTACAACCAAATAGAGAGTTGGGGACTTCAATTTTTTTCACAATTTTGCTAGCGTATGTTGTGCTTGCAGTTGAAGAAAAACTTTGAAGAGTGAAGACATACAAGTGGGAGGCTGCGCGTTTCTGGAGTTTCTAATTAATATATATTTGAAGCACAATTATGCAACGAAAATGACTGGAGTGTAAAAGACTACCAATTACGGGAAGTACATTTTTTTTTTATTAATATCATATTGATTATTGAGATTGAGTGTATACTTTGTGAATTATTATGTTTGTTTTTTATTCCAGATCATTATAACTGCAGCGGCCAAGTACCACAGCCACGACTCCGACTGACTGTTCGACGGACATGGATCGCGCGGCGCGGACTGCACACGTGTATATAGATGATATACCGCACTTGCAACGACGCGCGATTTTTTTATATGAATATTTATAAAATTTACTATGTTAATAAATACAATTAATGCAAAACCTATAACATTTCCTGAAGTATGGCAACCATGTTTTGCCAGCAAAATAAAAAAGGGGAAGAGGAGGGGGTAGGGGTGGAAAGCAAAAAAAAGGTTGCCGGTTCATAGCAAATTCATAGCAAGTTCATAACAAATTCTAATAGGTGTTCATAGTTGATTCAGGTTAGGTATATAGAAAATTCATACCAGATTTTTTTGTATACAATTTTTTGAATAAATTAAAGTGTCCCATTTCATGGTAAATTCAGAGTTAAATATAGTATAGATTTATTTGTCAAATTCATAGTAAAGTCTTACTCTTTTGTGCCACTCGGGGTATCATGTATTTTTCCTTGAAAAGGGATTCACAATTTATAGTGTTTGTGTATTTCATGATCTGCAGCTGACTCTGATGAAGAACGTCCACAATGTTTTGCAAAACCTAAAAAGGAACTTCCTCAAGATCAGGTAGATTGTTGTAGATTTGTTGAACGTGCAAATGTTGCAGCAGAATGCTCTTGATTTTTATGGGAGTGTGGGCTTCAAAATTTATATGAACGAGGAGAAAAAAAAATAGGGTGTCATTGTATTTCATATTCTAAATGAGGACATTGTCTTGCATTGATACATATGAGAATTCTAATTTTTGAGTTCATTTAAGTATTTTTAAAGGAGTAAAGTACTGACCTTATATCTTAAAAACTAGAATGTGTTTTGGGTCTAAATTTGGTGTCATTGTGTAGCTAAAGGTCACACCTAGCCGTGATAAAAATTTCAAGATGTTTGACCGTCCAGAAAAAAAGAAGAAAATTATTGAAATTAACATGCCTTATGGGCTTAAAATTTCAAAAAATCATATAAAATTAATTTGCACGGTGACCCCCTAAAATTTTTACATGTTTGAAATTGTCTCAAGCTGAAGTATCATGGAGCAAAATTTTAGATTTTTTTTGACGATAAAAGTTTGAGTCTAATGAATGACCGACGTCAGTACCCTACTCCCTTAACTATATTTTTGAAAATCAAAAAATGATGTCACAGGCTGCAACTTGTGGACATAGAAAAAGTTTCAGCCTGTGACGTCATTTTCCAACTTTAAAAAATTAATTAAAAATATTTAATGAACTCAAAAATTCACATGTATTGATTCAGGACAATGTACTCTCTTAGAATATAAAACAAAATAATCACTTTTTTTTTTTTTTTTTTTTTTTTTTTTAATTTTTACTCATTGATAAATTTTACCCTCAAACTTTGAATCTCATATTAACTTGCATGAGGTGTTTAAAATTGTATTTGGTATGCATTAAAAATTTCAGGTGGCTTCTAAAATCAAGGGGAAGTTGTTGTTTTTAACTAATTTCATGTAAGAAACAAAGAATTTTTTTAAATTTTAGATTAACAAAAACATGCACCTGAATTCCATTCTTGTTATTTTAATTTACTCTAAAATACAGTATTATTAGGCCTATTATTATTAATATTTAATAAAAATAGACTTAAAACTAAAATAATAGCATAGAAATAGTGCGAGAGTAATCAGAGCACTGAAATAAAAATTAAAACAAAGTGAAATTCCCTATAATTTTAAAAGCTGTAAACTAAAAGGAGTGAGACTCAATTAAATTATTAGTGTCTATTATTTTCAATTTAGTAATATAAGATGGAAATTAAAGTTTGTTTGTTCGTTTTTTTTTTTTTTTTTTTTTTTTTTTTTTTTAGAATAATTTAATTTTTGTTTTAATTTCACATACCATGACAGACTGACAGACCATTTTTTATATGATTGATGCATATATTATTGTGTTTGTAAATGTTAGTTTGAACAACGCCTTGTCTTGGAATCTCGGTGTGTTGCTGCATTCATCAAACTACATGGCCCTTGGAAAAATGCAGTTGATGGAAGTGACATAGAGTGGCAAGAGCCTATTCTGTGGTTCAGTAAAGCTTACCATGCTCAGCCTTTTGAAGAGTTCCTCAAGAATCGCTGGAGTGATGGATTATTAATAAAAATTGGCCATACAGAAGAAGAGATTGGTTGGTGGAAAGAAAAGCTTGTTGTGAAATCGCCTTCGAAACCAGTTCAACATATTATAAAGCCACAGAAGACAGTTTCAAAACCTACTTCTTCAAAGAAACAAGCATCAAGTAAGCCATCTGAATCATTAAAAACATCAGTTGGTACAACACACATACCTTCAAATAAAAAACAGAAAGCATCACAAGCTAAAGAAGAATCATACTACAATTTCCATGGGACTAGAAGTCAAGATTGGCTTCCACAAAAATATTCAAGATTGAAATACATTAACTTGCCGGACACTAATGAAGTTAAGAACTATAACTTCTATAACATGCTATTAAAACGAGAAGATGGCTATGATTTTAAGTGGTTTTCCTTGGAAGAGTTATTTCCCCCACTGCTTCGTAGAAAATTTCACATCATTGATCCTGTGATTCTTTATGAATCACAAACAGACATGCATCATCTGGCTACAAGTACTTGGTTCACGTCTTGGAGTGAAACTTTTGGTGCATCTGCCATGGGATTCTTACAAGTTCAAATTAAGGAACTTGATAACGTTGAAATAATGGGTATGTAATCTATGTATTTATCATTTTAAATAAATAGTTAATAGCTTAAGGGATGTTGCAATTCAGATTATTTGTTTATTTATTTAATGTGATTTTTTTGGGGGTGTGATTTGTGATGGTAAAATTAATGTGATAACAATAAATCAGTTTTCAAATGGGGGGGGGGGGGGGGGAGGGCAAACATTTGTTGTAGGCAATAGTATATTGTTGAAACAACT
The DNA here is from genome assembly GCA_949318235.1 of Ecdyonurus torrentis. Lineage (NCBI taxonomy): Eukaryota > Metazoa > Arthropoda > Insecta > Ephemeroptera > Heptageniidae > Ecdyonurus > Ecdyonurus torrentis. Next base: position 24,569,331 of record OX439129.1, read on the forward strand.
AATAAATAAGAGGAACTTTGAGATTACCTTAAAGGCGTAGAACACCTTGAACAAAAAAGTTGCCTAATATATTAACAAACCTGAAAATCAACGTTGATTTGGCCGGAGTCATTGATTTCTAATTTATTTTCCATTCACAAAATGCTGCTGCCGGTCACTGACGTCACAGCTCGCTCGGTTTACTTGTGCGTGGACCAGGCAAGCTGTGACGCCAGTGACCGGCAGCGGCATTTTGTGAATGGAAAATAAATTAGAAATCAATGACTCTGGCCAAATCAACGTTGATTTTCAGTTTTTTTAGGATATTACGCAACTTTTTTGTTCAAGGTGTTCTACGCCTTTAAAAGCACAATTTTTGATTACAAAACACTAACATGAAAATGGCTATTTGGTTTTCTAAGCACCACACACAAAAGGTTATAAAAAATTACTTCTCGGTGCTAGAGGGGTCGTCCACATGTGGCAAATTCTGTTGAGTGTACAACCTATATTGTACTGTGAGTAATGACCTAGCTCTTGGTTTTGTTTTACCACACGCTTAAAAATTACACTTTTATACATATTAAATATTAGGAAAAAATCGTCTATGCAATAGTTGATGATTATAAAAGATTTGATAGAAAAACACATAGATACATTAGAAAAAATTGGAGAATGAGAGATAGTATGAGCTTACACTTACATGGACATGAGGTAGAGAAAATATTCTAACCCAGGCCAAAATTAAATTTATAAGAGTGTATTTAAGCTGCTCATATTGCTCTGTAGAAAGCGAGCTTCATTAAATAGAATATTTTCTCTACCTGCTCTGCTCACATCCCTGTAAGTATAAGCTCATACTATCTCCCATTCCCAAATTTTTCCTAATCTATGTTTTTTTTTCTATAATCTTTTATAATTATCAACTTCTATGCATATTGAATATTAAAAAATATAAACGGCCTTACAATTAACTGCTTTAGAAATCTATGTTATATAATAGGCCGAGAAAAAAAATCCCTATATTTGTTCTTATAAACTGACCACTTCTGTTATAAATGTAATAATAATAATAATAGAATAACTTTATTTAAAGCACGTACACAGCTTTTGCAACCATATTACATGCACCTTGACCACATTATAAATTTTTTACATACAATTTTACAGACAAATAACTTTTGTCAATGCACTCTACAATGATTTACCAATTTGTACATCAATATAAGTTTAAAAAATATATATTATATAGAAAATATTAGGCAGAGATTATTATAGAGGTAGCACATTGGAGAAAAAATCAATAAATTGCAAAAATTCTCTAATTTATATAGTGAATTGAGACTAGAGGGACCAAATATTCAAACCTTTGCTATTTAAAAAATATATATGTTAAAGGATGCGAGTACTATGTCAATGTATGATATGCCTAGTCTCATATTTTTATTTGTATTGTTTTACACTCTTAATTTGTTACATTTTAAAGTACAGTATAGATATAATGTTGTGCCAGTGATGTAGTACAGTGTACTTATAATAAAAAATTACCATTCAAACTTGGTCCATTTTTGCGCGGCATAAAATGTGAAGAGTGAAATAGGCGATCTCGTGTCTACCGTGAGCAAATATGCTTGTAAAAAAGATTACTAGAGGCCGCTCCGTGCGTTGGTCAGGTAAGCTGCAGTTAGCCAGCACAATCTGCCCAACACTCCGCATGATGCATCTTTACCTCAATTTCTATCTCTCTCTCTCATTCTGTCTCTGCCACTTTTTTTTTTGTCACCGTCAATAAAAATAATGCAAGTTTCTACTCGTCAGTTATTGCATAAAAATACAATTTACACAAAATAACTTTGATGTTTAAATTTTAAATAATAAATATTAATAATAATAATAACTAATAACACTAATAATAGTTTTAAATAATAAATATTAATAATAACTAATAACACTAATAATATTACTGTTTTTATTTTAATCTTTCTTTTTTAAATTTAAACCATTTAATAAATACATTTTACTTTGAAATTGTATTTTTTTTTTTTAAGTTTTCCTAAACTGACTATTTCACAATAACATAAAATTTTTATTTATTTTTCTATTATATTTTTAATAAGACAAATATTTAACTAAATAATTGCAATATATTATAAAATAGGATTTATTGACATGTTATCCTAATCTTTTTATTTTGTGAAAATTGTATTTTTATGCAATATATGACGACTAGAAACTTGCATTTATTGGCTGTGACAAAAAAGTGGCAGAGAGAGAGAGAGAGAGAGAGAGAGAGAGAGAGAGAGAAGTTGAGGTAAAGATGCATCATGCGGAGTGTTGGGCTGGCTGTGCTGGCTAACTGCAGCTTACCTGAGCAACGCACGAAGCGGCCTCTAGTAATCTTTTTTACAAGCATATTTGCTCACAGTAAACGCGAGATCGCCTATTTCCCTTTTCACATTTTATGCCGCGCAAAAATGGACCAAGTTTGAATGGTAATTTTTTATTATAAGTACACTGTACATAGGAGCACAAGATGCTAGATTTTTCCTTATATATCATGTGTAATTTTTTAGCTTCAAGGAGTAGTCATATGTTATATATATATATATATATATATATATATATATATATATATATATATATATATATATATATATATATATATATATATATATATATATATATATATATATATATAAAAAATAGTGATAAAGTGAAAAGGCGATCTCAAATTTTTAATTATTAATGCGCTGAGAGCAAAAGCCATTTAGCGACCCCAAACCTACGTCACAGCTACAACTTTCTTTCACACTAGCTTGGCGCTGGTGTTACTATTATCTTTGCATAAATTTATCTGTAACCTTAATAACCTATGTAACAACCTAATACGTAAAATATTACGTCAAGTTGCTAAAGCAAAAATAAGAGTGATTCATGCTCACGTCAAACTAGCGTGAGAGTAAGTTGTAGCTGTGAAGTAGGTTCGGGGTCGCTAAACGGCTCTTGCTCGCACAATCAGTGTGTTATTAATTAAAATTTTGAGATCGCGTATTTGGGAGGTTAATAATAACACAATGATCACTATTGAAAAAGCCTAACACTTTTAACACCTTTAATTGTTAAACAAGACCAACCCAGAGTTCTTAGTCTCAATACAATTTTGCACAAACACAAACACACACATTCCTCTGCAATTATAACTTGTAACTATATTATATGTGCCTCAATCTTTGCCTATACCCTTCTAAATAATATTAGATTTCATTGGCATAGTCTTTATTTGTTCTTTTAGAGTACAAAATATTTTCTACGACATTCATTTTTTCAGTATACTTATTTGTTTTCCCAGGAAGTTTTCCATACCTCAAATCAAGACAGGATGTAGTGGATGATTGGATGTCAGAAATGCAATCCATCGTAATTGCTCTTACTGAGGGACAAAAGTCTCCTTGGAGCAGACCTGGGAAGAGTGAGTGTGTTCAAACTGCAGAAGAATTCTTGCTAGAACCATGTGTTCTCATCCAGCTACCATGGAAACCAGTATTGTTACAGCAGTGGCTTGGCGCAGCCCTCATTGAAATCATGAAGGTAATTTATATTATACACATTCAACAATTCCAATTTCCTTTTATTATTATTTATTTTATTATTATTTAAGTTTGAAGCAGAGTCCATGGAATTACGTCATTGGCCACTTGAGAGTGGTGAGATAGAAGTATGTGCCAGGGAACTTCTCTGGATGATTTCATGTGCCAAGCAAAGAGTACTCCTTGGTCTATATTTGCTTGTCTCACAAGTCCAAATGAATGACACTCCAAGTCCTTTGACACCATCTCTACTTATGGACTTTGTGGTTCTCCCTGCTGTTCCTGTGTTGGAATTTTTGTGCTCGGGAGAAGCTCGTCTAGCTTTGATTGACTTGAAACATAGTGCATTTGTAAAGCCATGTACTCTAGAAAAAGCAGTTATGTTACCAGAATCTGCATTCTTTGCTCATGATGATTTGCAAGACTTCTATGCAAACCACCATTGGTAAGCTAGCTCTATCTTTTATAGGATTAATTAATTTTTACTGTTTTTTATTTAGTGACATGTATTTTATTATTAGTGTCTGCATATCTGCATAAACATATTTTTCAATTCACTAAAAAGTTGAACCAATGGAGTATAAGATAATATCATGGTATTTTGTTCTACAAATAATTTTATTTTTTTTATTTTTTTTTTTTTTTATTTTTATTTTTTTTTTTTTTGCTTAAACCTGCTCTGGCTAAATTTGAATGTGATTTTGCTGAGTTCTTTTGAAAGTAACTCATCTCTCATTTCCATTTAAAACAAAAAAATACCTTCTTAAAATTGTTCCCTGATTTTAAAGAGCTGAAAGAAATGGCAAAATATCAAGTGATATATCAGGTTTTCCGAATAGAGATGTCAAATTAGAGTTTTTTTGCCATGCAACTATGAGCTCTATGAAACGAACAGGTAAGATCCAAGGTCGCATCACAAAAAACTCTAATATGGCATTTCTATCCGGAAGACCTGATATATTATGCTCAGAAAAAATGCAACAAAAATCGGTGCACATATTATTACAATTAAGTTTTTGAACTTGATTATATACATTGAATAAATTTTTATAGTACCTACTAATTAAACAAATTAAAAAGTTCCATGAAATAATCTTGGTTAATACTCAATTGAAAAAACAAACAATCAATATATCCGTATGATAAAACTTGTGCTTTTTAAATGTCAAACTTTTTTTTTTCTTTTTTTTTTTCCTGAAAAAGTTATCTTTGTTGGGATAAATATTTTTATTGGTAGAATAGATTTGCATTGTATATTATCCATAAAAATTATTGCATGTGTTATTTAACAGTAATAAACATAAAGTATAGATCCATTATATATGCTATCTTTAATGTGTTAGTTTTTTTATCTCTGTGGCGGAGAAAGATTTTCACCTACCTATTAAAATCAGGCAAATTTTAATAAATAAGAAATCAAAATGAAGGTTATTTTATCTTCTTTTATTATATGTAAAAATATGTACGCAAAACGCAAATAGAAAGAATTTTAATTTATTTAATTATTTTTGTACAAAAATCCATAGATTTAGTATATCATATTTTACTTTCAACGTTAAATAAATAAGAAAACGTGCCATATGCAAACATGTTTCTACATATTATGAAAGAACATGTTACAAGCGTCCTTTTGATGCTTTATACAAAAAGATTTGGCCATAGAGTTTTATGACGTCATCTCAAAATTCACGCCACGGAAATTTGTTTAATTGTCAAAATCAAATACCATAAAACTCTATGGCCAAATCTTTGTATAAAGCATCAAAAGAACGCTTGTAACATGTTCTTTCCTAATATGTAGAAACATGTTTGCATATGGCACGTTTTCTAATTTAGTAAACGTTGAAAGTAAAATATGATATTTATACTAAATCTATGAATTTTTGTACAAAAATAATTAAATTAAAATTCTTTCTATTTACGTACATATTTTTACATATAATTAAAGCAGATAAAATTACCTTCATTTTGATGTCTTATTTATTAAAATTTGCCCATAGAGTTTTTTGCTATTTGCGTTTGAAATTTTGCCCATATCCATTTTGGCGCCAAAATTTGAGTGTGGTTCTGGGAATTTTTTGAGCACTTTTTTAGCTTCTAAAAGATACATTTAGTATCACTGAATGCAATGTTTGCAAATATTTAATTTTGAGACAAGAAATCTGAGGTCGCAAAGTAACTACTAATTTGCCCATTTTCTTATGGTATTTACGCAAATTTTATGACGTCACAAAAATTGCTTCTACAGGTTCAGTTGCATTTTAATCACACCAAATCTGTTCTACATGATCGAAATTGATTTTAACATTTTCAGATACTCAACTTGTGGGTAGGGGTCTGGGTCATTTTTTGAATTTTGCCCATAAAAATTCAATTTTTTGTGAGATTCAAAATTCCTTCAAGGCACTTTCTTGGGACACTAGTAGACATCACCAATTTTTAGCAAAATCGAGGACGTGATGGTTAATCGATTTGTTATTTGAGAAAAACAATTCCTTTACTATAATTGTAAGGCCCGATGTTTCCTCTACCTTTTTCTTTCAAATTTATCACACCCAAACCGATTTTTATTTAAGTTTATTTTCCGTAATATCTCTAAAATAAAAAAGTTTGTTTTCATACTTTCTCCAACATATTATTCTCAAGCAAAATTGGGGTTTCTATCTTTGGAAAATTGAAAAATATTGACGCATGATTATTATTATTGTTGTGGTTTTTAATTTTTAAGCATTATTTATTTAAACATTTATAAAATTTAAGAAAATATATTGTTCTCCAGGCATCTAAATTTTTGGTTGAATGATGAAAATCTGGAGCCATATCCTTATTTGGAAGGAGAAATGAATTACAAGCAAGTTCTTGATCGATTGAAATCAGAAGTTCCTGCCCCAAACAAAATCATTTCAGCACAGACTCCTGATGTTAGTAAAGAAGAATCAGTTGTTCATGGTAATATAATTTTTATGTATATATAATAGGATATATATAGAGGTATACATAATATATAATATATATATATAGGCCTATGTATTATTTTTCTAATTTATAATTATCATTACCTATTAATGGTATTTTACTCATTACATTTTTTTTTTTTTTTTTTTTTACGTTTAATTTTATTTAAATTTTGTGATATATATTTTAAAGTTGTAGCTAAAACTCACAATAACCCATTTATTGCACATTCTTTGCCCATGCATTTGTTATAACAATTAAAAGAGTTGGATTTTGTGGTCTTTCAATTTTTATGGTAACTTCCTCAATTTTCAGAATTGTGGGTGACCTTAAACTTTGAAAATAAAGTTTTGGCAGATGTACTGAAAAGTATTGCTGATCCAAGAAGAGTGATAAAAATCTTGTGCAAATTAGGCTTCTTCTCTAAGAGTGATGAAGAAAAATTGTGTACATTGATTCTAGGCAAGGAATGCAACAGACCATATCTGAAAGGTATTATATCAAATACTATATACAGTAGGTACATACTTATTTCTAACACTAAATTTCTATATCATATACTTAATTTTTTTGTTTCCAGGGTTTGTGAAGTACAGTGAGCTTTTTGCTTTGACAACATTTCCACTCACTGGCATAGATCAGCACGATGTAAGTGTGTAAAACATATGTTGCATGTGATATATTTTCTACACTGGTTAACATTTGAATTTCTTTGCTTAAACCTCCTATAGACTGTACTGTCCTGGTTGGTGCGTCTGAGTGGTGAAGTACTAGAACGTGAACAACTTGCTCGTCTCATTGCCACATGCAGCCTTCTGTTAGGACAAGCTCCAACTCTTCCTGGCATTGAAAAAGTTGCGTGCCTAAATTCTCCAAATCACTGGCTGCAAAAAACTCGTCAAGTCCAAAAACAAGTAGCATCAGTCAATAGGGATTGGCTGTGGCAGCAACTGCCTTCATCTTGGAAACAGACAGTTACTCCAGTTATTGTGGGTAAGTACAATAACCAAATTACAAATTAAATCACTGCTCCTGGTGGTCAATAATGCTTTTTAAAATTATTCTTTTTAGCACCTGATCTAAGAGAAGGTCTTGAAACTAGACTTGAAACTATTGCTGCAAATCTTGGAGTTCGTACTGGTAGAATCATTGCAGGAGTAGCTCAAAATAGCTTCAAGATACATGACAAAAATTGTGAAGAGTTCAAAAAGTGGCAGATTGTTCAGTATGTTGTTCCAGGCTTCATCACATGCTTACTTGATGTAGCAAAAAATGCTAATACCCCTCAAAATCAACCAAGAATCAAGAACCTTGTAGTAATGCTGCATACAATGGTTAAATATTATGAAGAAATGTATACTGATTGGTTGAAATGTAAGACAATTTATCATATTTTTCAAATTATTATACTTAAGCATAAAACATATATTAATTATAACTGGTACTAAGTAAACTTATTTGATCCTCAGATGCTCCTCGCAAAAAAACAAGAGATCTTGTACCATACTTTTATAAAAATGACAAGGCTAAAATCCACCACACAGAAGAATTTGTCATTGCTAATACTCAAATGGGAATTAGGCACGGTAGAGTAACTCAGCTCATGAATGCTTACGTAGGACTTGCTAATGAATTGGAAGGAGTTCCTGGATATGAGGTAGGAGCTCTCTCTCTCTCTCTCTCTCTCTCTCTCTCTCTCTCTCTTAATGTCCAGGTTATTCTTTTATCTACTCATCCATTTAATTATTAATGTTGTAGGCATGGTTAGATGGAATCATGTGGATCTTGGTTGCTAAACCAACCAAAGGCTGGAATGGAACAGAAGCACTTTTAGCCAAAGGTTGTATACACCACTCTTTACCAAGCTTTGATGATCTCCTCAACATTTGCACTGAAGGTAATATATTAATTTTTTCATTTGTATTATGTGTCCTAAAATTATTTGGATAGCACCATGTTAGTCCTGATCATTAAATTTGGAAACAAAAATTAAAAACTATATATACCCTTTGTTTATACTTATGTTAGGATACCTTAAAACGCCCTACATTTATTATTATTTTAGCTTGGACAGTTCCTAAACCTGGATCTCCATTGCGTGCTGGCTCTATGCTCTCCAAGATTTATTTGGCTAGTTCCGTTTTAGAAGAAATACGAGGTTTGATCACTGTACAAGGACTATTTCAACCTGCTCTTGCTAAAACTAACTTGCATAAATCTCTTGCTGATAACAGCTTTAATCCAGAGGTATTTTAAGAGTACCATCAGCTTATATATATAATATATACGCCTATTATATATATATATATATATATATATATATATATATATATATATATATATATATATATATTATATATATATATATATATATATATATATATATATATATATATATATATATATATATATATATATATATATATATATATATATATATAAAATAAAATATGTTAAAAACATCAACATTTCAACCATAATTTGTGGCACCTAAATATTATTTAAAATATAATATTATTTAGTCCCACACTTTATCATTAGATGTCATACAGTTCATGTTTACATATTTTTATGTTGTGTCCACTGCAGCTCACGTGGTACTCCTTTTTCCAAGCTATCTATCTAGCCACCTCTCGCGAGCACAGCAACCATTCGTTGCTGCGCGGCCCGTAGGTTAAGATGTAAGTCGTACAGTTTGTCCATATATGCACTCAGCGTCTTTGACGATGAGGTATATGTGGATAACTGATATACATCAATGGAGTAAGCATCTTTGATGAATTGTCTGTTGATGTATGTGTTACAGTGTTATATGGGTGAGAATCCTAGTTCCTTTTTCCTCCCTTAAATTCCTTAATTTTGGTTTAAATCATATATTATAATTTCATATTGAGAGAATATACTCGCAAGGCTTTATTTCACTTTTATATATAATTTCTTCTAGTAAATAAATAATACTTAATGTGCAAGCTTAAACAATATGTTTCCTTTGCTTAAATAATAATAATCCCTTCTTCTTCTTCAATATAATCTAAACTATCACAAATGTGGCGGCTGAATCCGCAACCCTAGACGTAAAGTAATTAATATACAGGCCCAAACTAGTATTAAATATTAAGCAAAATAAAAGTAAATGAGACTGCCACAAATTAATATAATTGAATTACTTCTAGGGTGACTGGCGTTACACTTTAATGTCACTGGTTGCTCAGTCAGAAGAACACTTGCCAATGCAACACGATGTGTCTATGAAAAAGATTGAGATCTTTGCTAGAGATGGCCAAAATATTCTTTTGGAACTTTGGTCAGTGCTCGTAAAATTGAGAAAAATGGCAGGCGAATGGAAATCGTGTGGTACTATGATAACAAAGACAACTACTTCTTCCAAAGTAAATGATCTCATTAACCTATATAAATGTGGGAAAATTTCTGAATTAGAAAGATCCCTAGGACTTGTCCAATACACTGGTAAGATTCATTCTTTTAAAATACTGTGTATGCTGCAGTAATGACTGCTTATGTTTACTTAAAAACATGAAAAGGAAGTGCTGGAAAAGGAAGCCACGTGATGTTAAAAGTGGGAGGAGCTCAGACCTAGCTTGCTGCTATCGCAAAGTTTTCTCTCACTTTTACCGTCGTGATTTCCGCTTCCGGCACTTCCTTTTCCTGTGTTTATAGTTTTACATAAAATGTCAATATTTTCATTTCTTTTTCTTTTCAAAAAGGTGAAGGAGCAGGTGTGATTAGATTTGAGATGAAACCTGAATATATAGGTTTTGAAGCCACACCTAGATCCTTTGAACACACACCAATCAATGGAAGTGGCCAAGAAATGGGTTCTGTCATGAAAGTTGATGAGAAACCAGGTGTGGGGAAAGTGGAAACAGAAGGTATGCATACTGAAAATGTGTTGTAAATGCAACCTGCATTTCATTAAATAAAAGCATTACACAATAACTATTTAAGTACTAATAGCTCATTAGTTGTTAAATTAATAAGTTGTTGTTAAGCTCATTGACGTTGTTCCGTTTTATATTGATCGATGTCCACTTGACCTTGAAAAATATGTTTTGCTGCACATTGATCTGAAATGGAAAAATCCAAAATTTGGGGTCAACCCGATGAAATTTATTTTTTCAAGGTCAATTGGACATCGAACATTATAGCGGACCCACGATGATATAATATTGAGCTGCTGTAGTTAAGTGGGTTTGCATACTTTCCCTTAACTTTACGGTGATTGTGAAGATATTTCCTATGCTAGCAATGTTAATTTCAATGACTGCAGAGCTCATCTACTGTCCTTAAAAATTCTCGCATTTGGTTGCGGCTTACATAAAATTTTAAAGCAACATCTAATAAACTCAAGTTCAGTGCTCGAAATTAATTTCAATGCAAAATAATTTTTTGGCTAATTTTCTCCAAGAGCTCTATCAAAACTACAAATAAAGGAGCTGAGAGAGAGAAGGTGCAGTATAAAAGTAAGTGAACAAAGAGGAGTTTTTCAATAGAAGGGATTACCTGCTACCTGACAACACACAAAACGACCTAATTAACTTATACAAGTCAAAGATTTTGATAACTTGTGAAGTAACAGTCACAGGGAATCAAATTTATTATAGATGTTAGTTTTATTAAAAATGCTTTTTTGATCAAAGTTCTAGCAAGATTTTGAACTGCCGTGACGTAAAAGTAATGTAATGAGTATTTCGTAATATATATTTTATATATATATATTTTTTTTTTTTTTTTGAATATATTACTTTAAAATGAAGCTAGAACTTCGATCAAAAAGGAAATATGCATGATTTTTAATAAAACTAACATCTGAAATAAATTTGATTCACTGTGACTGTTAATTCGTGAGTTATCAAAATCATTGACAGGTAAGATAATTGGGCTGTGTTGTCAGGTAGCAGGTAATCACTTCTATTGAAAAACTGCTCTTTGTTCACTTACTTTTATACTGCACCTTCTCTCTCTTGGCTCCTTTGTTTGTAGTTTTGATAGAGCTCTCGGAGAAAATTAATCAAAATTTTATTTTGCATCAAAATTAATTTCGAGCACTGGACTTGAGTTCACTAGATGTTGCTTTGCAATGTTGTGTAAGCCGCAACCAAATGCGACAATTTTTAAGGACAGTAGAACCCTGCAAAGTCATTGAAATTAACATTGCTAGCATAGGAAGTAGCTTCGCAATCATCGTAAAATTAAGGGGCAAAATGCAACCCTCACAACTTTGGTTGGTCCATAAAATGTAATGGAAATGCAGTACCACATAGCTATTTTTTAAGGTTTGTTTTGCTTTTAATAAATTTTCAATTTAACATTATGCTCTAATCTTTGTATGCTTCTTTTTTTTTTTTTTTTTTATTAATATTATCATTAGTTCTTTTCTTTTTTTCCTCTGTAACACCAACACCGGAATCCTACTTGATTCAAGGTGAAGGTGAAAATAATCCAGTACCAATTATCTATTAGAAACTGCAGGTGGCATATAGAGGGATCACAAACTAAGCACTTTGCGCACGATGTTAGCTGTGCCAAGAACTGCACAATTATTATTATTTTACATTTTCAGTATATAAATGTTTAACTGATATGTTTTTACTTTTAAATATTTTAAATATTTATTTATTTGTATTTAATATTTTAATTAATAACTGTTTATCATTTATATAGCTTGTCCAAATAAATTGCAAAAATGTCATCAATGTGGCAAGGAAGAAGAAAAGCTTGGCAGCTTTGCAATGTGTACTGATTGTAAAGAGCAGAAATACCCTGACCCAAATTTCTATTGTTCAGTGCAATGCAAAGGTGAGTATTTTATTGCAATAAAACTAGTTTAATATTAAATTTTTTGAAATCATTTGCCACTAAAACCAATAAGTCTGTAAAATCATATATAGTGATCTAAGTATTTGTCAAAACTGAGGTAGAAATATATGCATTTAAAGCCCTTGTCAACTTACTTTTTTATCATTTAGAGTACTAGATTGATAATTACCCACAGTAATTAGACAGTAGATTATCTTCTATGCTGAGAATGTCAGATCGGTTCCGCGCGCCTCCTGTCTCAAGCGGTTTGAACTATTTTGGCGGGGGAGCTCTCGTAACAAGTTTTTGCAAACATTTTATACGAAAATCCATAGCTAAAAAAAAAAATACGGAAGCTTCATAGCTTCATGGAAACTATGAAGCTTCCGTATTTTTTTTTTAGCTATGGGTTTTCGTATAAAATGTTCGCAAAAACTTGTTACGAGAGCTCCCCCGCCAAAATAGTTCAAACCGCTTGAGACAGGAGGCGCGCGGAACCGATCTGACATTCTCAGCATAGAAGATAATCTACTGTCTAATTACTGTGATAATTACCATACCTTATTATCCATGATATAGACACCACCACGTTGATTTTGTATTTATTTGCATTTTGACTCTTATATCACGTATCTGATGTCACAATGTACCCCCGCCAATCACAGTCACCGGTCTGGTCACGTGATAATTTTAAGCCCCTCCCTCAAGTTCTTTACTCCCTATCCTATCATGGCCCCATCTGTACAGTAGAAAGCAGAAAAATTGTTAAAGAGACACTATTGGTCCACGAAATTACAATAGCAAAGTGTTTCTGTTGCAACAGTTCTCCGCCTTCTCAGGTTGTCTGTCATTGCAGTGACCAATGACATAAATATAAGCACACCTCCTTGACTATGCACGGTGCACACCTTCTCTTTCTCTATGATATTTTACATCCTGTGAAAAGAACAAAATCACATGCAAAAACAAACATGTTTATAGAAAATGTATTTTTGTTTTGTCAAGCAGGCATGCAAGCATTATATTTTAGTTCTGAGAGAGAGAGAGAGAGAGAGAGAGAGAGAGAGAGAGAGAGAGAGAGAGAGAGAGAGAGAGAGAGAGAGAGAGAGAAGGTGTTTACCGTGCATAACTCAAGGAGGTGGGCTTATATTTATGTCGTTGGCCACTGCAATGACAACCAGCCTTAGAAGGCGGAGAATTGTTGCAGCAGACACACTTTGCTATTGTAATTTCGTGGACCAATAGTGTCTCTTTAACAATTTTTCTGCTTTCTACTGTACAGTAGAAAGCAGAATAAATGTTAAAGAGATACTATTGGTCCACGAAATAGCAATAGCAAAGTGTATCTGCTGCAGCAGTTCTCCGCCTTCTCAGGCTGTCTGTCATTGCAGTGGCCAATGACATAAATATAAGCACACCTCCTTGACTATATGCACGGTGCACACCTTCTCTTTCTCTATGATATTTTACATCCTGTAAAAAGAACAAAATCACATGCAAAAACAGACATGTTTATAGAAAATGTCTTTTTGTTTGGTCAAGCAGGCAAGCATTATATTTTAGTTCTGCGAGAGAGAGAGAGAGAGAGAGAGAGAGAGAGAGAGAGAGAGAGAGAGAGATGTTGTCCACCAGACGGGTGGACGGCGGGCAAGCAAGCATCATACTCTGATTCTGAGAGAGAGAGAGAGAGAGAGAGAGAAGGTGTGTACCGTGCCTACTCAAGGAGGTGTGCTTATATTTATGTCGTTGGCCACTGCAATGACAACCAGCCTTAGAAGGCGGAGAACTGTTGCAGCAGATATACTTTGCTATTGTAATTTAGTGGACCAATAGTATCTCTTTAACATTTATTGAGCTCCATACTGTACATTGTGATGTCAGATACGTGGTATAACAGTCAAAATGAAAATAAATTTAAACTCGATGTGTTGGTGTCTAATTCATGGATAATAAGGTATGTTAATCATCAATCTAGTATTCTAAATGGTTAAAAAGTAAGTTGACAAGGGCTTTAAGTAACATAAGAGGGTGGGGCTTGGACCACTTTGACTGGTGCATGATTGAGGGAGACAGTTTTTATTTAGAAATTTCTTAGATTTTATTTCTACACGGAGAACACTTCATCTGTTGCAATTGTCATTGATGTCATACAAATTCAATATAATATATATTTTTACCTCAATAAAATTACTACTTTTTTATTCGTCCTTGCATATTTATAGCTATTAAAAGCACACATGAACATACTGTATTTTATTTTTGGTGGCAAAATCATTTAACATTATTTCATAGATGTATTTAATTTTTCTCTCTCAGATACTCGCTGGAAGGAAGAACATTTTGCAGAGCACTTGGAATTTGAACTTGGACTTTTATAGTGCCTGGTATGTGTCTTCAACTTTTTAGTTTGATATTTTTTATTATACATCAGCTACTGTAAATGTAACTCTTTATAGTTCTGTGTTTGAATCCTATTAATAAAATAAATTTCAATCGCATGTGCTATACGTCTGTTCTGTTTTAACATACTGTGCATGCTTAGAACATTTGCCTTTGGCTACTTTCAATGCTGCGTGCGCATCCACCATAAGCTTAACATTTAACACCAAGTGCAAGTACGCCCTTTGTTATTATATTTAATATATAATATTATATATATATATATATATATATATATATATATATATATATATATATAGGCCTAATATATATATATAGTAAAACAGAAAGAAAAAAATGCTAATCATATACAAATTTTAACCCTAGCCAGTGAACCACAGCTTGTTCCTGAAGTACTTGTCCGATTAAAAAACATCAGTATACCAGTGACGTCACGCAAGCTCGGAGTGACATTGTTCAATCGGACAAGTACTTGCAATTTACATGTGCAAAAATAAAGCCAGAATAAAGCTGTGGTTTAGTGGGTAACTATATCTCATGGTAAATAAAATTCGAATATAAATTTGAATACTGGAGCTTGCAGATCAAGATTATTTTTAACCCTCCTAATATATTATTATTATTTTTTTTTTTTTTTTTTTTTTTAAAGTCATCAAATCATCAATTCTGAGAATATTTTGCTTTTCCCAGGTGTGAGGTTAATCCTCAACTAAATTGGCAGCATTTTGAGGGTTTAAACTGAAAGAAATTTATATAAAAAAATATGTGTTCAGAAATTTCTAAAATTTGCCTTACTCTGGCTCAAAATGTTACACATTATAAATATGTTATCAGAATTGCTCTAAAGGTCATGTAATTTTGTTCATTATTTTTTTATCTCTTACTCTTATGGTTATATTTAAGATTTTTAACAATTTTAATACCAAGTGTATGGTGCTGGATAAGGGTGTATGCGGTGTATGCATTCATGTTAAAGTCGACGCCATGTTGGATAACTCTCAATAACATAGGTGCGGGCATAGGACAAAAAATCATTTTGCCAGAGTTTAAAAACGCTATGTAATATTTTTGAGAGCATTGATGCTGTAAATATATCGTCGTGGTTCCGCTATAATGTCCGATGTCCAAATGACCTTGAAAAAATAAAAATCGTCTAATCGACCCAAATTTTGGATTTTTTCCATTTCAGGTCATTTGTAGCAAAAAATATTTTTCAAGGTCAAATGGACATCGGACATTATAGCGGAACCACGACGATATGTTGAATTGTTGAATTAGTATCTCAAGTATGTGAGAAAAATAGCAATAACTAAATTAATTAATTAAATTAGGGGACCCTTAACTTCCTCCGTATTTCCCCGCGCGCTAAACCGATAACCTCCATTGACCAGTAACAATACAAACACTTCCCCTCCCTCCCGTCTCAACTATATATATAGTAAGTAACTACAAGTAACTATATAGTAATTAAATATAGTATAGTCTCAATACTCTGGCCTGGCCCGTTTCGGGCCCACTTAGGCCTAGCCGAGTAGTAGCGCAGGAACAGCGACCAAGAGAAGCGAGTGAGAACCATATAGGATAGGTGAGAACAGCGAAGTGAGCGAAGAAGGTGAAAAGAAGAGACCTTGGTTCTTGGTTGGCGCTTGGAGCCTGCTAGAGCTAGAGCTGCTCGGAGCCTGCTCGGAGCAGACCGCATAGAAGTGAAGGGAGACGAGATCTACGAGATTTTGCTCACAGTAGATGATACAGTAGTCCATCTCCTATTGACTAATAAAGGAACAACTGTTTTGAGGCCGACTATAAGCGATTTCAGTCACATCCGCTTCCGTTTCTCCTTCCTAGCATGCGCAGTAAGTCGAAACGGAAGCGGATATGAGCGAAATTGCTTATAGTCGGCTTCAAAACAGTTGTTCCTTTATCAGTCAATACTGAGAATGTCAGATCAATGCGCGCCATAATTCCGACTGGGTCAAGCGGGCTGAACTACACGCGTAACGTTACTTCAGTTACTTTTTAGTTGCTTTTAGTTCAGTCCGCTTCACCCAGTCGGAATTATGGCGCGTTTTTTGATCTGACATTCTCAGTATAGGAGATGGACACAGTAGATGATCTACTATTGGGAGATGGACTACTGTATCTCTACTGTGGATTGATTTTGCTTGTTTGACGTTTGTGTCGCTTGCCGCGCATTCCATTTCGTTCCATTCCATTTCCATCTTGTGCAACGCGCACTACCACTATTAGAGTAACTAAAAGAGGTAGTATGGTCACCGCATTCTTCTTATGTACGGGGGTGAAACTACATTTTGTAGGCCTGTGATTGGCGTAGAGAGAAAACCGCTTTTGCGGAGATGCCCGAAGTCACTTCGACAGCCAATCTTAGCGGCGGATTACAATGTCTCAGAAAATCATTAATTAATAATATTAATCTACTGAGGAGGATATTCATAGATTTAAAAACAATAGCTGACTTGTTTAGGCATGTTCTGATATAACTTTTATGTCCTGACAATTTGTATTAGTTGCGCTATGATTTATTGAAGTGACCCCTTTTAACATGGGTTTAGACAGGACGGTGTGAAGCAAAAAAACCGCTTTTGCTAAATCGACTGTACTATACCTTTATAGTTACTATAACTACATACCACCTGCTACCACCACCACCGCTGATCCTGTGTAACCTGCGTCTGTGTGGTATGCAGTTTCGTTTGCAGTGCAATGCAATTTCCAGTGGTAATTATAGGGTTGTTTTGGTATAACAGATTTCCATGCGGTCGTGGTCATAAGGTCATATAATCACGTACAATAAAAACTTATTGTTAGTGATTTTATAGGTTTGATACCAAAGCTTATATAATCAGCGATCACTATGCTGTCAGGTTAAGTTCAGGTGCAGGTTATAATAATATGCCACACATGCATATTTTTACATTATATGTATGTATATCTTGCCGCATTAGGGAAGCATGTCTTTTTGGGGCTTCTACATACAGTCTATAGGGTGGTTTCATTCATTTTAAAGTAAAGTCGCGACGTCATATAACTAAATAACAGTATAGGACATTTTGCCATTTTAAAAATACTTCGCAATTTTTTTGAGAGCATTGATGCTGTTAACACTTAACAGGTTGAATTAGTACCTCAAGTATGCAAGAAAAATAATAATGACCAGAAAATAGCTAATTTTTTTAAAGAAAATAGCCAAAAACTGTGTTTGTCCTCTGCTGAGCAATGTTATTTATTGCTCAAGAGCATCGAAAATTAAGCACTCAGAATGACGTCATGCGTACACACCCTATACAAAAAATATACATCGTCGTGGCCGCGCCCAAAGGGCGTACTTGCATTTCAAGGTCGTCTTACAAAAGGCGTACTTGCATTTTTGTCCAGTACAATAAAGGGCGTACTTGCACTCGGTTTTACATGTTAAGCTTATGGCGGATGCGCGCGCAGCATCGAAATTAGCCAAATGCAAGTACGCCGTACGCCCTTTGCGTGAAAGTAGTCAAATGCAAGTACGCCCTTTGGGCGCGGCCACGGCGACATATTGCACCCCGTTGCATATCATGTCATTCTATAATCAGAGGTTATTACATAACTATTTGTAAATATAATATGTATGGCTTTTATTAGATATATACATATATGTCATGCCTCTATATATATAGATGTACAATTAATGTGCATACTTTTATGCCGGCCGGGACATCAAATAAGGAAACCCACACGACAGCTCACTAGCATCCAATATCGCAGGTACTAGCCGGCTTTTCTTCCGAAAGCCCTAGGCACGCCTGAACCTTTCCCCGGGCATTCCCGAAATCATTGCCTATAATGTCCGCAGTTGGGAAAGGATTTCCGGAAAGCCTCGAGCAGGCATGCCTTGGGAATACTTTTAAATCATTCTTCTTGTCATTTGAGCTGCTTTTACTTGCTAAGTATAAAAAATCAACTTCATAACACATTTTGGAAAGGTTTGGGAAAGGAGGCGCTAATTAGCATATGTAATTTGCATGACAAAAAAATATTTTTTGTGTTAGGTTATTGATTTCTATGTATACATAACAGAACAATTATGTAAAAAGGGTTTCAAAAATTACCACGGTGGAATTCGAACCCTGGACCCTGAGATTAACCAATTCTGCCACCGAAGCTGCATGTAACATTGCTGCAGACTTGCAGAGGACAAATTCTGACATATGTCCCGTCCTCTATCTAACTTATTCTACCGACAACCCTGCGGTTCTGCGGGTACAAAAATAAGTCTTATATATCACTGTGTATATGCAGGTGATTTTAAGTTCTTAGGTGAAACGGAGCAAGTTTCCGAATTATTTTTAATCAACAATAAATGTGCAAAAATTAAAAATAAACGCTGCGGCACCTTTTAAAATTAAGGCGCATACAATTCTCCCAAATAAATTACTTCAAGTGGATGCAGTGTAATGCATAATTGACTGCTTATATTTACTCAAAATGCTCAAAGGAAGTTCCCTGGAAAAGGAAACCACATGATTGTAAAAGTGGGAGGTAGCTCAGCTCAGGCCTAGCTTGCTGCTGGCACCATCTTATTTTCTCCCACTTTTACCGTCACGTGGTTTCCTTTGCCGTTATTTAGAGTAAACATACGCACTCATAGTGTTTGTAAACCCTGACCGCTTATGTTTACTCTAAAAACAGGAAAAGGAAACCGTGATCATAAAGTGCGAGCTGGCTCACAGGGGGAGCTCATTTAAGGCTGTTAATGTGACGTCACATGAATCATTTTGCCCATAAGGTTAACATTGCATTTTCCGGAACAAGTGACGTCACAGCTAGCATTAACCCCGCCCCCCCCCCCCTTCCCCCCGGGTGACTCAGGCCTATAGTTGCTGCTTGCGTGAAGTTATCTCTCCCACTTTTACTATCACGTGGTTTCCTTTTCCGGCACTTCGGATCCCATCCACACAGTCTTGAGAAATCTTGTTTACCAGATAACGGATAATTTTTATCCGTTTCACAAACAGCTAATTCTATATAAATTTAATTCCTATATAAAATATAATAATAAAAAAAAAAGTGCCATCAATCGTAACTTTTTCTTTTTCTTTTTTTTTTTTTTTTTTTTTTTTTTTTTATAGAGCTACATACAGTATAATCATGGAACTTATATGAGACTGCGGAGCATCTAATCATTATATAATTGGCGGTATATTTACAGTATACACAACATGGATAGGTTGAACACTTTGGAACAACTTGTGAATTCAAGTTTTCATCCTGGAAGTACTGAAATTGATTTTGAATCTGCACTGAAGTCTGAGGAGTCAGTGGAATTGAAATGGGCAAAGAAGGTAAATATATATGTGTTAATAAAATAAAATTTGATGATCAAATTTAGAAGAGAGTCTAAAAACTTCATTGTTTTTGCTGTATATTCATAATGCTACAATATATAAATGTAGAAAGTATCATCTTTATGAATATACCTAATAACAGTATATAGGCCTACAATTTATCTATTTTTATGGTATAGGTATAATTGAAAATTAATAATATATATATACCATATTGTTGTATGTTTGTTATTATTAGGGAAAGGACTTCTGGTTTAAATTTGTTGTAACATTACGAGATGGAGTACTGCAGAATCGCAACTTCCACTTCAATCCAATAGAACATGACAGCGTTTTTGTATCAGTTCTACAAAAACTCACCATGAAAAGGTGCATATTATTGTCGTTTTTTGTATTTATTTTATTTATAAAAAAAAAAAAATAATAAGAGGGGCTTTAAAAATTGGGTCAAATCTAGCTGGATCTGAAGTTTATCTGGATTATATGGCCAAAAAGATAGCTATGTTTTATTCACAGGTCCCCCCCCCCCCCCCCCACCTTAATTACACTAACACTTACCATCTGCATATTAATTATAAAATTGCAAATGGTGATAATATATAGTTCATTTCTTAAAATAAAACTAATTAAGTTATCAAAGCATGCCCCTCCCCCCCCCCCCCTCACCCACACACACACACACACACACACAAGCAAGCCCTGCGGTAATAAAAATTACATTCAATCAATCTATATATACACTCTGGCCAAAACAAGGTCGTTCCCGCCAAAAGCTGTATCCGCGGTGCTAAACCAATCAGAGAGCGTGTTATAAACCTACTAGCCAATCAAAGTTGACTTTACATAGTTAATTATACTGTATCCGCTCGAACTAGTATTGGGAGAAGTGTAGTGCATGTGTAGACTGAGATATCAAGGGAATAAACCATATATAGGAAAAAAAACAGCCCATGTACCCTTTTTTTATTGATTTTTTGTTATTTCCATACATAATTTTTCTTAATAGCACACATAATCGCAAAATGTATATATAAATATTATATATTTTGCTACATTTGGGTGTTCATATAGATATATATACCTTCAAATATTTTGGCCTAATAAATTGATTGAGTTTTAATCAAAATTCGTACATGATATCATAAAGTTATTGCACAATTTGGGTCAAAACCCATAGTGTACACTTTTTTCTGGCTTTTATCGTTTGTCAGGTCAAATGAATTTTAATAGAAACTCAATTAATTTAAAACTATAGTTTTTGGTCAAAATTACGTGCATACATATAATATGGTTATACATTAATTTGGTATCAATATCCCGCCCAAAACTTACATTAAAACTATTGTTGTGCAGTGTCAATGTGCACCAAGCAAAAATATAAACCTAATGATGGCTGTGAGTGCTATTTTTAAATTAATTGTATTTTCTTAAATTTACTATATATAGACATAGTAGCTGTTATATATTTATCCTATATTCTTTTGGTGGGTTTTGATTTGGCATTATATTTAATGTATAGGCCTATTTTTTTAGTGTTTAAATATTATTAGCAACTGATATTAACAATAGAACAATTAATAAATTATAATTATAGTATAATTAATTGGCACCAATTTAATAGTATAACAGATTTATGATATAAACAATTACCAAAAGTAAAATATGAGCAAATATATATGCTTATATATTCAGGTTTTTTGTAATTATTTCTTTATTTTCCAGCTTTACTGGGATGTCTGAACTGCTGAACAATCTTAAAAGCTTACAGGGATGCAAGTCTTTCTTACCAGACCTTGACTCCTTTACAGAAAGTATGTAAAATGTGTATTAAAATGTTTAATCTGTGGAATGTTGGTCATCCTCACATTTGTTGTTAATATAACATGAAATGTTTTAACCTTATTGTCAGGTGCAGGCATTGGAGAAATGGATAAAGTAAGAATGGCAGCCAAGGCAGTATTTACTGAAGTAATGAATGTAAAAGTCTTGTCCAGAATTCAAGTAAGTTTTAATGCAAATTTTTCATTTATGTTTGATATGATTTTTTCCTTTATTACTTTTATCGCAGCCAGAAAAATTTAAATGAAAAACACACACTTATAGACACTTTTACATGCATGTATATAAAAATTAAGAATCTTTTATCACCTGCAATTGTGAGCATTTCGACTTCAGTTCATTATATAATTTTGCAATTATTAAAAAAAAAAAAAAAAAAAAAAAAATCGTAAAATTATCTAGTATGACAACTTTTTTTTTTCTCCCCTTAAGTTTTAACAACCTAAATTTTTCAAAATATTGGGAATATATATCTCTTATGATCCGAGCTATTGATCATTATAGTTGTTGTTAGACAAAATGTAATAAGTTTTACGAAATAGGTAAAAATTTGTGTTTTTTTCCTCTTTTTTGTATACCTCTATTCAGGGCCGGGCTGGCCATAAGACTTACCGGGCGATCGCCCGGTGGGCCCCTGCTAATCACGTGTTTACCGGGCCCCTTGGGGCTCGAAATATAAAAATATTTAGTATAAAAACTATGAGGAAGGAAAAAAAATAAAAAAGAAGAAGAACACAACACAGCATTAGTAGTTTACAAATATCAATCCATTGCTCGATCTCATGGCTTTTATCCTAGAAATTTTGGTAGATTAGACTTGGTGCACATCATTAATCAGCATTAAACGAATTCAAGCAATATTTTCATATTTTTATAAAAATGATTTAGCTCAAAATTAAAACAAATTGCAATGTATACTATGAAACGTATAAAAAAATGAAAAACAATTATTTATTAACTAGAGAGGCCTGCTAGATTTTGGGGCCCCGAGACAAAGCCTCGGCCTGTCCAATAGAGGAAAAAAAAAAAAAAAATCAAAACTCGGGGTAGGGTAGAAAAAAGAAAAAAAAAGGGGTAGGGTGGGGAAGAAATGAGAAAAAAAAGATGAAACAAATTTGTGATCAAATTAATTAATAAATAAACATAACTTCAATTATATTAAAGACGTAGAACACCTTGAACAAAAAACTTGCCTTATATCCTAAAATACCCAAATATCAACATTATTTTGGCCGGAGTCATTGATTTCTAATTTATTTTCCATTTACAAACTGTCAGTTGCGGGTTTACTACGTCACAGCTCGCCTGTTTCCGCGCGCGTGGACCAGGCGAGCTGTTCTGTAGTAAACCCGCAACTGACATTTTGTAAATGGAAAATAAATTAGAAATCAATGACTCCCGCCAAAATAATGTTGATATTTGGGTATTTTAGGATATTAGGCAAGTTTTTTGTTCAAGGTGTTCTACGCCTTTAAAGTTATGCCCGATTCAAAAAGTTAAAACAAACTACTATAGATAGCTCAACGTAATTGCAATTTTTTATTGAAAAAAAAGAAGAAGGTTTTCCTAAAGTTTTAAATTATCACAACACCAAAAGCTTTACATTTATATATCAGTATAATTTAATTTGACCATGTACTCATCAAGTAACATGCGATATTTTCAGACTAAAAATTAAGGCCGTGTCTATAGGTTAAGAAAACCTAAATTAACCTTTTAGGTTTATACATATGCAGCAAGAGATTTTTTTTTTTTTTTTTTTTTTTTTTCTAGTAGCTAAAAAGTTGATTATAAAAATAGATATGATATTGCTCGAATAGGAATTAAAAAAAAAATTGCTAAATTAGTCATCAAGTTTGCAAAATTAAATACTAATTTTATTGTACTGTACGTATTATGAAAATTTATGAACATTGATGATTACAAATATTAAAAAAAATGATGAAAAAC
This sequence comes from Ecdyonurus torrentis, assembly GCA_949318235.1. Lineage (NCBI taxonomy): Eukaryota > Metazoa > Arthropoda > Insecta > Ephemeroptera > Heptageniidae > Ecdyonurus > Ecdyonurus torrentis. The sequence goes on from OX439129.1 coordinate 24,593,197, forward strand.
AATAAATGCCTATGCTACACGTATCACTAAAAGTTGTAAAATTCAAGCTATAAATTGTGTTATATTTTCTCTTTTATTTTCAAATTTTCTCAAGCGGCCAGGAAGGCAAAGCCCCCCTGGACCCCCCATAAAGGGGGGCTAGCGCCCCTCCTTACTCCCCTTGTATGCGGGCCCTTTCTCTCGGAATCGCCCGCCGGACCTTTACGTCCCAGCCCGGCCCTGCCTCTATTATTTATTATTGAATTTTTTAAATGTTATAATATAATATATGCATACATATAATTATAGGCTTACCAGTGTTATAAACTGCATTTACTTTGTGCTGGGACATTTGTAAATGCTATCAAGAAACTTGAAACTGAAGACTCTGAGACCCTGACATGGGTTATACCTAGTTTATGGTATTATCCAGCTAGCCATATTTACCCCTTTGAAGCATTCATCAAAGAAAAATGGGGAGACAACATTTTGTGTATTGCTAATGTGGAGAAGAATCAGATTGGATGGTGGGACTCGCTCATAAAGCTAGTAAAACTACCAAAAAATTATGAAACTTCCGACAAATTTTCCCCAAACTTAGCTTGGCTTCCTAAGCGGCAATCAAGAGAATATAATCCTGCTCTCCCTAAATTTCGAGAAAACCCTGACCTTATTCATGGTCAGTTCACCTGGAATTTGCTGTTGCTGTCATTCCCACCTCTGATGGCAAGAAAGTTTCATATTGCAAGTGCGGAATCTATTGATGCTTGGAATTCTCGTGCCATATCAGTGGGGCCTTGGTTCATTATTGCTCAAGAAGCATTGGGTACTCCATACATGGATCTTATTAACCACATGCATAGTAAATTCATGGCTTTAGCCCATCAGTCCTGTAAGTATAGTTTTAATACTATTTATATTTATTTTAATCTGCTATGTGTAATATTTTTACAAATATATACTTTTGTTTAATTAATTTTATTATGATTTTATATAGATCAATTGAGAAGTTTAGAAATTAAACTTGATATGAAACTGGATGGCATTACGGAGTGGTTGGACCAAATGAAGCAAATGCAAGATGTAACTTCTGTAATCAGAGATCATGAAGCATCACCTCGAACACCTGGGGATGGAGTTGAATGTTCAGCAGAGTTTTTGTTGGAGCCATGTGTACTCATTCAACTGCCATGGAATCTTGTCATTCAGCGACAGTGGCTTGCAGCAGCATTCTTAGAAGTCTTGAAGGTATATATTTAGTAAAATCAGTTATATATTTACAGGTGTTTGTAAATTTTAAACAATATGAGTAGAATGAAAAGCTCAGATTAGAAGTTCCTGTGTTTTCAAAGTTCAAGTCCTTCTAATAGCCTATAAAAAAAGTTTTTTTTTTTTTTTTTTTTTTTTTTTTTTTTTTTTTTTTTTTTTTTTTTTACATATGAGACAATATATTTTATTAATTTCAAAATGTTAGCAGCAACCATTATTTCCAAGTAAAATCATGAAGTCAAGAAATGTTAAACTTTCTTTGCTTTTTTTTTTTTTTTTTTTTTTTTTTTCTCTTTTTTCTTTTTTGCAAACAAGCTTTTTGCCAAAATGTGAAGGAGATAGAGAGAGAGAGAACTATGAACCCACAAAAAAGTGTGTGTGTTTTTTTAATAAAAACCCGGGTTCTTTGAAACCCTGCTGACAATGCATAGAAAAACAAACAAACAATATATTTTTCTTTTTTTTATTATTTATTAAACAAAATGTTTGTACAACATACATCTAAATTTTTGATAGACCAATCAACATATCAAGTCTTTCGGATAGAAATGTCGTTGTAGAGGTTTTTATGTGATGCGACCTTGAATCTTACCTGTTCTTTTCATAGAGCTCATAGTCGCATGGCAAAAAAAACTCTACAACGACATTTCTATCCGGAACAACTGATATACATAATCAGTACATTATAACAATATCCAAAGAACCACACCATTATTACATGCTGATCTTTGCCCTCGGCATAATAGCCCATACTTAAATGCCTCTTATTATTAGGCTATTATTATTGTTTTATTATTATTTTTTAGCCAAGTGCAAAAATAGATATTAAAAATTCAAGCTAATGATAGAACATATCATTAACTGTCCTACTATTTTTCTTTTTTTTTTTTTTTTTGCCACTAGCTTAGCCCCCTTTTTTTTTTCCCAACTCATGTCTATTGAAGTGTAGAACTTTGAAATAAATTCAAGGTAAATAGTTTTTTTTTTTTTTTTTTTTTTTTTTTTTTTTTTTCTTTTATATAAATTTGAAATAAATGGATAGGAGAAACCAGCAAGGGCCATACCATAGTGAAGAGATCAAGTCCCATAGTTTGGTGAAAATTGTGCTAGCACAGAGAAAAAAACTAACACATATATGGATCTGTGATATGATGTATAACCAACCAGGGGCGTATCCAGGGGGAGGGTTTTGGGGTCTGGACCCCCCCCCCCCCCCGTCAGGTCTGAAAAAGCATAGGAAAAGGGGGTGGCTTCCCCCCTTTTCCTATGCTCAATATAGGCTGGACCCCTCCCGTCGCAAAATCCTGGATACGCCCCTGTAACCAACTATATATGAATAGGATTTCAACTACTGGATATAATATGAACAAAAAAAAAAAAAAAAAATCATTTCTCTTGGAGTTAAACTGCCGAAATATATCCATGTGTTATGTGTTAGTTTTTTTGTCTCGGTGCTAGGAAATTTTTCACCTAACTATATGGGACTCTCTAAACTATGGTAAGGCCCTCGCTGGTTTCCCGTATCCTTGTCTTTTAAATTTATCATACCTAACTGCGATGGTTTATTTTCCTTATAATAACTCATATAAGATAGATAGAAACACATAAAAAAGAGAGGTAAAAGATTTTTGGGGAATGGGAGATAATGAGCTTAGTTCAGGGACCCCGCAAAAGAGAGAGAAAAATATATGCAAACCCAGGCTGAAATATGACGCATAGTGCGCCGTATGCACGGTGGTATGAACTAGAAGCTCGTAAGCAAATAGAGATTAGTTAATTAATTAGAGGATTTTTTGGCTTACAAAAGTAAATTAATTAGCAAAAACGTCACACCAAAATACTCGGCGCGACTCTCTCTAACCATGGTAGATCACTGCTTCTCTCTCCTCACCATGCTGATGAGGCCCAAGGCCGAAACAGCGTTGTCCATGGTTAGAGAGAGTCGCGCCGAGTATTTTGGTGTGACATTTTTGCTAATTAATTTACTTTTGTAAGCCAAAAAATCCTCTAATTAATTAACTAATCTCTATTTGCTTACAAGCTTCTAGTTCATACCACCGTGCATACGGCGCACTGTGCGTCATATTTCGGCCTGGGTTTGAATATTTTTCTTTCTCTTTTGTGGGGTCCCTGAACTAAGCTCATTATCTCCCATTCCCCAAAAATCTTTTGCCTCTCTTTTTTATGTGTTTCTATCTATCTTTTAATTATCAACCTATTGCAAAGTCGATTTTTTCCTAATTATATATTAATAGCTCATATAGTTATATTTTATTATTATTACAAAAATTTCAACTTTAAAAACACAGAAATTTATAATCCAAACTATGCAGCAAACTATTTTGTTAGAATCTATTTTTAATTTTTATCTGTTATTTGGGGAAGATCTACATGTGTCAAATTATGGTTTTCTGTTAAAAGTTTGAATATGAAATTGTTGAATTTCGGCACTGGGCTGTACCTATTGAAGCAGATGAATGTGCTCGGGAGCTCCTTACCTTGATACGACAAGCAAAGGAAGGCCTACTGCTTGGTCTTTACTGGTTCTGCAAGCATACTACAGCATATCCAAACACATTTGATGAAATGCCTGCTATATTTATGGACAAAGTAGTAATCCCTACCACTGTTGTATTGGAACTTCTGTGCTCAGGCCAGGCATACAAGATTTTACATGCCATCAGAAGTGCATCATTCTCAACATCTCACTCGCTTGATTCTTCTAACCTTAATCAGTTGAAGTGGATGCCTGAAGCAGCTTATTTACCACACAGGGATTTGCTAGAGTTCTACACTCAGCATTATTGGTGACTTTTGTATTTGTGTTTAAAAATGCTGTTGTATTGTACTTTCAAAACTGCTAAAGTAATGATCATTAGAAATATTAAGGAAAATAAACCATGGCGAAGTTATGATAAATTTGAAAGAAGAGTAGGAGGAAGCCAGCAAGAACCTTACCATTGTGAAGAGAGTCCCATGGTTGGGTGAAAATCTTGAAAATATTTGGTGCCAAAAGCTATTTGGTAGATAGATAGCTATTTGTGCTAGCAAGGTTTTCTCTGAACTACATGAAATTCTTTACTATGGGAAGGTCCTTACTGGTTTATCTCCTTTCCTTTTAAATTATGTAATTTCTGATACTGTATTTTCAATAGATTTTTTATCTTTTTTCTCTATATTTTTACTTTTTATTATTAATTATTAGGACTTAAACTTTTTTATTTATTGTGAATGATAATATGGTTGTTTTGTATCTTATCCTAATATATTATAGCATTTTTCATTTTTTATGCATTTTATTTATTTTGGTATTATTTATTTATTAATTTTATATTAAGTATATAGTTTGTTGCCCTTCTCCATCTAATTATTATTTAATTTATATATATATATATATGTATATCTTCAGGCATTTGAGACATTGGGAAGATGTTAAGATGGTGGAACCAATGCCTGCATTTTCTCTGCAAGCTGCAGTGACTAGCATGTGGAACAATCTAGTTACCCCACCTGCTCTGCATCCCAGATTAATTGTTGGAGACTTTAATTTGGAGGAGAAGAGCTTGTTTGGTAATAAAAAAAATGCAGTAATTATTATAACTATTGTTAAAGAGTCGGTAAAGGGAATAAATGCATAAATAATTTGTCTTACAGCAAATTTGAAATGTTTTACGGAAAAGAAAGGAGGAGGGTATATCGCACGCATAGAATGAAAAGCTCGTATTAGAAATTCCCGTGTTTTCGAAGTTTGAATCACTAGAACTCAAAAATTAAAAGTCAGAAAATTTTGAAATTATTTTTGTCCTGTGACTTATATATCTGACAATACATTTGATAAATTTCTACTTTTTATTGCAAACTTTGCTCACAAATTAGTAATTAGTAAACTAAAACACCCTGTTTCGAACTTTGTTCAAAAAAGTGAAATTAAAATTATTTTTCCCATGCAACAACAAGCAATAAAAATTTCAAATGGATATCATAGATTCAAGAAATGTTACTTTATTCTTAATATACAGTTGAATTTTTTTGCAAGCAACCCCTTTGTCAAAATTTGCAAAAAAAACGATCTCGCATTGTATTAATGCTTTGAAGCTGAAAATTATTTTAGGGGTGCAATTTCATATTCTTAAAAGATTTCTTTGCAATATACAAAATTATTTTAAAATTAACTAAACTTATGAATTAATTAATTTATAACCCCTGTATTTACGCAAAAAGCAGTACATAAAATGCCTGATTACCGCAACCAGCAGAACATCAAATTTTTAACAATTCAATTACTATTATGGAAATAAGATATTTACATTATTAGCAAAAGAACATTTAAGGGATTCAAAATTGCACCCCTAAAATAATTTTCAGCTTCAAAGCATTAAAGGAGTGGAACACCTTGAACAAAAAAGTTACGTAATATCCTAACAAACCTGAAAAACAACGTTGATTTGGCCGAAGTCATTGATTTCTAATTTATTTTCCATTCACAAAATGCCGCTGCTTGCTGCAAAATTCACAGCTCGCCTGGTCCACGAGCAAGTAAGCCGGGCGAGCTGTGACATCAGTGACCGGCAGCGGCATTTTGTGAATGGAAAATAAATTAGAAAACAATGACTCCGGCCAAATCAACGTTGATTTTCAAGTTTGTTAGGATGTTACGCAACTTTTTTGTTCAAGGTGTTCTACGCCTTTAATAGAACGCAAGATCCGTTTTTTGCAAATTTTGGCAAAGGGGTTGCTTGCAAAAAAATTTCAACTGTACATTATGAATAAGCAACATTTCTTGACTCTATGATATTTAATTTGAAAATTTTATTGCTTGTTGTTGCATGGGAAAAATAATTTTAATAACACATTTTTGGACAACGTTCGAAAACAGGGTGTTTTAGTTTAACATTTAGTTTAACGTATTCTTTTCTTTCAAATTTGTCATGATGTATAGCCTTGATGGTTTATTTTCATTCATTTTTGGCAATTTATTTTTATTAGATCACTGGTTTGGGAAAGACTTCAAAGAGAAGGGAGGGAAAATGATAACTGCTGCTCTTGAGAAAACTGTGCAGACCATCAAATTTCTTATCAGCAGAGGCTACTTCCCTCGATCCTCTGAAGCCAAATTGCTTGAGTATTTCAAAGGACCTTCAGCAAAAAAAGAAGCAACTGGTATTTATTATTTACAAACATTTTAAAATTAATTGCATTAATATTTATTTCTTGGCAGAATTGATTAAAGGAGTACGTTCCCACTCTAACTTAAAACAAGCAATGATGTGCAGCTTGCTCCACGACAAATTGCAAGTAGTAATGAATGGTATTCAAAAAGCTGATGTAAGTCATACACATTATTATTAGTATTATAAAAATAAAGATTTTTGTCTTTGCCCATATATATAAATGCATGTTTTTAAGTGATAATATTCTATACTAGTATTTAAGGCACTCATAGTACTTTTTTAAATTTACCACGGCATTATTCATTATCATTGTTTATTGTCTTGTAGGCAGTACAAGGCTGGTTATTGAGGCTGTGTGGTGAGATAATAGAACGGGAACAGCTTGCGCGACTTGCTGCTGTGTGTGGCATGTTACTTCGTCAGTATCCAGTAATGCCTGGAGTTGTAGCAGATCCAAATATTGAGATTGCACCCCTGCTTCAGATTCTCAAAGATACAAGAAAACAAATTGGTTCAAGAAACCGAGACTGGCTATGGAAGCAGTTACCTCTTGGATGGCAAGCTTCTGTTTCTCAATCTAAGCAAGGTATTATGATAAAAGCAATGCATATAAAAGTGAATGCTCTGTACATATGGCCTTTATTTAGTTTTTCCATGCTTGTTTTGTTTTTTACATAGTATAATATTCTGTTTTTATATGGGTTTCTTTTATTATATATGTTGAAATCCCAGCACCATCATTGGAGAAGAAAATTGACGAGGTGCCAGATCATACATTAAGGGAAGCTGTAATTGACACTGCAGCTGAGTTAGAAGCACGCTTAGGGTGTGTGATTGCTGCTGTAGCCAGAGAGAGCTTCCAGATGTGGGAATCTGGACATGAGGGGTTTCCTGAATGGCCGACACTTCAGTATTTAGTACCTAGTCACGTGAGTGCACTAGTTGCTGTAGCCCAAGTTCCTGATACACAACACAACAAAGCTAGATTGCAGAAGCTTGTAGACTTTTTACACACTCTGGTTACATCTTATGAGAAACAATACTTTCTATGGCTTGAAGGTTTGTTTACATATAATATGTTTTATATATATAAAACACTTTTCTTATTGACCAATTCAAATATATTTATATCGAGGGCTACGCGGCATTTCGGTACTTGTGCAATCTCCGCGGGTGCAATTTTGGCACATGTGCAATCTACGCCACGCCTACTAATGGCACATCTGTACATGCTAAGCGTATAAAGATGTTTCAAAAAAGGTGAGCGAGGAGAATGCACATGTGCCAAAAATGCACCCGCGGAGATTGTACTAGTACCGAAATGCCGCGTAGCCCTCGATATGTTAATTGTATCAGCTGCAACTAATTTAATAATTTGAAGGTAATTAATTTATCACAATATCAATAAAATGCAATACAGATTTTTTTTTTTTTTTTTTTTTTTTTTTAGGAACAAATTTATTCCATTTGATAAACATATTTATCAGACAATATTTTTATAAAATGCTCTGTTCCAGAATTGTTCTGTTCATGATAGAATTGAGCCTGAATGATTATAGTTGTAATAGAACAAAATACTGTTTTTTTTTTTGTTTTTTTTTTTTTTTTTTAAAATTAAAATATGCATAATATATGTGAAGCTGTGAGATGCCATTATACACTTAAAAGCACTATAATAGAAAGAAAGAGAGAGAGAATAAAGTGTAGGAACGGGTGGAACGTCGTCGGAACAACACCGTTCCATTTTTATTAATCACTACGTTCCAGTGCTCCCTACTTCTTGTACTATCAAGCTCGACCGCAGCAGGCGATAGAATACGGTACGGTGTGCGGCGCACTACGCCGGGTGCACGCACGATCGCCGCTGACAGAGCGCTGGCTCGCTCGTGCTACGCCTGTCGTTCTCCGGGTGCGTAGCGTTCGCATACCACACTCATGGTGCCACAACGGGCTCTCGTAGTAACAGCATTCCCAAATTGTCGTCTCATGGTTGACGAGGCGCTGACGAGCTCAGATAGTATAAATCAACTGGGTCATTAATACAAGCTGATTTAATATGATATGATATGTTATTATAATATATGACGCAATAAAAAGGCTGTTGTCTAGGGATTTTTTGTCCCACAGTAGTTTAATACAAATCAATTTGGCTGTTAGTTTATGGATGAGGTTTTAATAATTGTTTTAATTATACATCGTTGTTTAGTTGGATTTAATTCAAATTGTTTTATTTAGCAAGATTTCACTTTAATTATAATTTGATAATATACGTGGTATAGACCAACTTTAATTACATTCAAAAATACCACGGGGGCTTCCCATCATTCAATGCAAAATGATTATCTTTTACTTATTTACACTAGGTTTCATTCACGCCACCAATATCAAGTATACAGATATAATTATATACTTATTTTATCGAAGAATTTATCATAAGAATTTATAATACAAAAGCCAAATTCACTTTACTCAGATTTACCAAATCAATTTCCGCGATTACACATAGCACAGTTGTCAACCGGAATCTTCACGAGCCTCTCGTTGTGACGTAACCACGTCTCACCCGGCATAGCCCGGAGTATTCGTACCCCGTTAAGAGCGCGTCAAGGGCTGGAATCCTATCCCTACTGGGAGGGATTTCTCAGACACCTTTGTCTATGACGGTTAGTACACTACTGATTTGGCTTTGCGTGCGAGAGAGCCCGCACAGCCAGATTTTACTTAAAAATGATCTGATTGGTTAATAGAAGTCACGTGACTTTAAATAAAATGATTTTGATTGGTTGTTAAAAACTAGGAGAAAACCGAGCAAAAGACGAAGGTCGTCTAGCGCCGCACGTGCCAGGAAGCGAGGGGGTTGGGGAAAGGAAAATTGTGCCCGACTTTGTTGAAACCTGTACTACGCAATAATAACAATGATTCTATCTGTATACTTCGATGTACAATAAAATTAGAGTGAATAAAAGAAACCAATATTTTTATATACTAAATGAATTCAAAGCATAATGCATGTTAAATAAAATAATTATATATATGAATGAGAAGCCGTAATAATTAATAATATGTTAATTACAGCAAAATTATAACTATAATTTTGTACTATGTTTTTCTAAGATCATACTACAATATTTAAAAGTAACAGACGTGGTACCGTCACATTCACCACCGTTACAAAAAGGAAAAAAAAACAATAAAAAAAAAGAAAAAAGTTGAAAGGTTACTCTTAGAAAAACATTGAAACAAAATACTTAAACATAGAAAGTCCTGAAGTTCTTAGCATGTATGGTTCAGTGTGGAACTCCTGTCTGTCAGCCATGGAAATGAGGGCAGCTTACTCATTTTACATCTTTTTCTGTGCTTCGCCAGTTTAGCAGGACTGGCTATTTGTTGGGAATGGGAGGGCACACCTGGTTTGTTGACGTACCAGGGATGGCTGTGGGAGGGTAAAGGAGTAGCAGGTAAACCTGCAGTTCTTGGTAGACAAATATTTTTTTTAAAAATGAAACAAAATTGTCCCTGAACTAGACAATGTGACACTTAAAAAAAAATATTTGAGATGTTGTTTTGACAAGACACTGTATTTTAGCTTATAATTTACAGGTCAGTTACATGTCGTCAACAGTTTTTTATCAGCCAAACTTGTAGCTCGCAGAGAAATGAGTTAGCTACGAGGGTGAGAGAAATTCTCTTTGCGTCTATATTTCCATTGAGGATAGTAGACACGAAACCTGAGTTTGTCTTGCAGACATGCACTCACTGTGGTTACGTGTCTGTTCTTGCACTTCTTTGCAATAATGTTAGAGAAGGATTGGAAGCACGTGTCGGTCCACCTGGACAAGAAACAGTCGCGCCTCCTTACATCACTTCTCTTCTGTGTTTTTATTTTTCTTATCTTTTTGTCAAGTCCATGGTCTGTGAAGTTCAGTTTCAGCAGACGTACGTGTAGTCGAAGTTCAATTAATTTGCAATGATTGTCTTTTATAGTGAATACAGCACTGTTAGTTGTGTTCTTTTTTCTCAGTGTAATTTTACTCAAAGTCTTACGACGTTTTCTGTTGATCTTAAACTTACGAAGTTTGGTACTGAGTTTCTTTTTCTTCTTGGACTTCTTTTTCATAGGTATTTTTGTCGGTCTCTCGAGCATAGGTGATGTCTTCACGATGTCAGCAGCAGGTATTGGTGTAGCTTGGTGAATGGAGACTGGTCGTTTGTCATCTTGTTGTGTGACGACATCAATCACCGTGGTTTCCGTTTTATCTGCCTTAAGGGTAGAGCTAGCAGGACTCTTGTTGTTATCAGCGAGAGATGGTGACGATAACTCAAATGTTGAGACACTTTGTGTTGAATGCTCCACAGGTGATTCAGTTATGGTCTCAAGCACAGGTGGCGTCGTTGGTGATGGAATGTTCGCCGTTGACGTGTCAGCCTCCGCATGCACGATCAAACTTGTAACCTCTTGTTGTGTGGCTATCACTATATAAACAGCAGTAGTACGGACAAAAATATTACTTAAAGATTCTGTGGAACCCCCTGGTGTACCACGATGATCTTCCAGGTCATATTGTGAAAGTGAGATTGGTTTCACGTCAGGTTTAACCTCTTGCTTGCTTTTAGTGGCATCACGCATTGCTAAACTAGGTGGAATGTCACACGAAGACCAGCATGCTTCTTGCGGAGGTACGTTAGATTCTTTCAGTGTAATTTTATCTTCGTATAATTCATTACACCAAGAAGTTTGCTGTGGTATCTCCATTGCTTGCACGACGTTGTGTACTGGAGAACTAGGTGGACTGTCACATGATGACCAGCATGCTTCTTGTGGAGGTACAGATTCTTTCAGTGTAATTTTATCTTCGTATAATTCATTACACCAAGAAGTTTGCTGTGGTATCTCCATTGCTTGCACGACGTTGTGTACTGGAGAACTAGGTGTAGATTCTTTCGGTGGAGCTTCCTCTTCGTATAATTTATGGTCACACAAACAATATTGTACTGTTTGCATCATGTCGTCGCGCTCTTGAGAACTATATGTGCGCCGGCTGCATGAAGGATGTGTGACCCGTGAAACGCGATCCACGTCGTCAGCCCACTCTGGTTCTTTACGTGTAATTACTTCATAATGTAACATATCAAACTCCGAGATATCCTCAGGTACCTCACACTCCCAGTGTCTCATCTTTCTACGTAGCATATGAAGCCTATAACGGTTGATGAAAAAGTCCTCATTAGCATTAGACATAATGATGTGTTTGCAATCGTGATACTCGTAGCCTGTTCTGTTCATAATGCCAATAACTTTAAAATAATACGACTCCATCAATTCAATATTACTTATCACCGATTTTGTGAAAAAATCAAACTCACGCAGTTTATCATGTAATGACGTCACCACTTCTCTGTTATATGGTCCCAAATCTAATGGTTCCAACATTTCTTCAAAATGTAGACATTCTTTGAAAATAAATTTTGCTTGGTTCTTCAGATCATCAAAGTACTTTTCGCGCACCCACCCACGTTCTTGCATATCACATAACACTTGATGGTCATCTTCCATGTTACAAAGATCAAGTAAATGTGTACATTGTAATAAGGTAGTAAAAATCAATCTTCGCCAAACTTTGACTTCAGAAATGAGAGTGCAGTGTTGGTAATAGATATTAACAAGTTGCAGGCGAATACTTCTATCACCATTATCTCTAAATTTGGTTCGTGGCCAAACAACTTCTTTGCTTTCTTTGCGCAAAAATTTTTTGATCCGTTCCGCCATACTCACTACTTCGATCATGATGACTGGATTTTAATACGCAAGTGTGAAACACGTCTGCCTCACACTGCAATAATCAAATTTTGCAGTAACGAAGAGAGCGGAGAGAAGAAAAACGAGATTTTTGATTTGATTTGATTTTTTTTTTTTTTTTTTTTTTTTTTTTTTTTTAATTCAATTGAGGTTCCAAGTTCACTCACTCACAGGCCCCCATGTAGGAACGGGTGGAACGTCGTCGGAACAACACCGTTCCATTTTTATTAATCACTACGTTCCAGTGCTCCCTACTTCTTGTACTATGCAAGCTCGACCGCAGCAGGCGATAGAATACGGTACGGTGTGCGGCGCACTACGCCGGGTGCACGCACGATCGCCGCTGACAGAGCGCTGGCTCGCTCGTGCTACGCCTGTCGTTCTCCGGGTGCGTAGCGTTCGCATACCACACTCATGGTGCCACAACGGGCTCTCGTAGTAACAGCATTCCCAAATTGTCGTCTCATGGTTGACGAGGCGCTGACGAGCTCAGATAGTATAAATCAACTGGGTCATTAATACAAGCTGATTTAATATGATATGATATGTTATTATAATATATGACGCAATAAAAAGGCTGTTGTCTAGGGATTTTTTGTCCCACAGTAGTTTAATACAAATCAATTTGGCTGTTAGTTTATGGATGAGGTTTTAATAATTGTTTTAATTATACATCGTTGTTTAGTTGGATTTAATTCAAATTGTTTTATTTAGCAAGATTTCACTTTAATTATAATTTGATAATATACGTGGTATAGACCAACTTTAATTACATTCAAAAATACCACGGGGGCTTCCCATCATTCAATGCAAAATGATTATCTTTTACTTATTTACACTAGGTTTCATTCACGCCACCAATATCAAGTATACAGATATAATTATATACTTATTTTATCGAAGAATTTATCATAAGAATTTATAATACAAAAGCCAAATTCACTTTACTCAGATTTACCAAATCAATTTCCGCGATTACACATAGCACAGTTGTCAACCGGAATCTTCACGAGCCTCTCGTTGTGACGTAACCACGTCTCACCCGGCATAGCCCGGAGTATTCGTACCCCGTTAAGAGCGCGTCAAGGGCTGGAATCCTATCCCTACTGGGAGGGATTTCTCAGACACCTTTGTCTATGACGGTTAGTACACTACTGATTTGGCTTTGCGTGCGAGAGAGCCCGCACAGCCAGATTTTACTTAAAAATGATCTGATTGGTTAATAGAAGTCACGTGACTTTAAATAAAATGATTTTGATTGGTTGTTAAAAACTAGGAGAAAACCGAGCAAAAGACGAAGGTCGTCTAGCGCCGCACGTGCCAGGAAGCGAGGGGGTTGGGGAAAGGAAAATTGTGCCCGACTTTGTTGAAACCTGTACTACGCAATAATAACAATGATTCTATCTGTATACTTCGATGTACAATAAAATTAGAGTGAATAAAAGAAACCAATATTTTTATATACTAAATGAATTCAAAGCATAATGCATGTTAAATAAAATAATTATATATATGAATGAGAAGCCGTAATAATTAATAATATGTTAATTACAGCAAAATTATAACTATAATTTTGTACTATGTTTTTCTAAGATCATACTACAATATTTAAAAGTAACAGACGTGGTACCGTCACAAAAGTAGAATGTAAAATTTACAAAATTTATATTTTAATTGGAATCTAATAATGTCTGAATATATTACTGCCTATAACACTCATTGTACACTGATCTAGGCTGTTTTTGTGCATTTTATTATTAAATTATTTTTTTTATCACCGCAGTGGTTTATCATAGATAAATACTTTTAAATTACATAAAAGACATGGTTTTAATAAATAATTAGGTACTTTTAGATTGATTGATAAAAAGATGATAGAATATAATTAACAAAAACACATAGATTTGAAGAATTGGGGAATGGGAAATTGAGCTGCTAATCGACAGTGATTACTTGCATGAGAGATCGAGAGAGAAAGTATAAGCTAACCTAGTCCCCAATTAAACGCAATAGGCGTTTATAAATTGCAAACTTTAAATAAACTAGCAGTTAAATTTTGTAGTGAGCTCATTATTACCTATATGCTCAAATTTTTATAGAGTGTGAGCTTAGGATATATATATATATATATATATATATATATATATATATATATATATATATATATATATATATATATATATATATATATATATATATTGTATTTTGAAGGATAAGATATTTTTAATTTTATTGCTTCCATTTTGTGTGTAGATGCACCATACCGAGAAGAAGATGAACCTAAAGTGGACTATGATGAAAATGTGGTTAGCTTGGCTCAATTGAGTACCAATCACAATCACTGCATTTACCTAACTTATAAAGTGCTTCAATTGATGAATGCATTTGTTGGCCTTGGGAAAGACTCGGAGGGAATTCCTGGTCAAAAGGTGTGTTGAAAATACTTTAAAACTTTTAATATTGTGTCTAATATTTTATTTTAAAGGTCCGTACTAAAACTTTAGTTGAGTTTCAACTACATTTTATTCCAATAACAAATTGGGATGTGTGCTCAGCATTGGAGAAGTTTGTTGCGGATGCATGGGAGAAAGTCAGTCGTGGGTACTTCAAGCACATGGCTCAGATCTGCATAGAAGGTATGTAATACAGTGTACATATTTGTACAATTTTATAATGTGCTTATAGTTTATTATAGACGTATGCATTAAATTTTTATGAAATGGGGAAAAATTTCATTTCATCCGGATTCAAATAAATATAGTACTATGTATTTTATATAACTACATGCTGGTTAATTTTAAAATAAAAAGCAATAAATTTATTATTAACAATTTTTCAAAATGTTTCAGCATGGCAGCCACCTGCTCCTGGGGTGACCTTAACTCATAAACACTTGGGTCAGCTGTATTTTGCAAATGCTGTTCTTGAAAAGCTAATCATTGAGATGGCTGGGATGCTCATTCCTACCCAAGATCTAAAAGAACCAGCCCGACAGATTGACGAGATGTGCTTAGTCTGCCCTTGTGTTTCAGAAAACTTGGTAAAAGTGTTTAGGATATGTGCAGAATTATATATTATAGCCTATATTAATTGAACAATTTAAAATACAACAAAATACTTCCAACTTGTTACACCTCCTTATTATAACATTTTAAATCATCAGATATAAGCAGAGAAAGAAGAAAGTAAAAAATGAATTCAATAATTAGTGCTTTCATACTTCTTTGTTTGTGCTTTTATTATCATATATTATTATTTTATTAAACCTTTTCTTTTATATGTGACTTAAAAGGGTGCTTTGAAAAATATAGCTCAGGTCACTGCAAGCATATGATTTTATTTTATTTTTTTCCCCAAAAAAAATATAAACTGCTTGCTACTATTTGTATTTTTTTATCTAGTGTTTGTACTCTGTTTTGGGAGTAAATTTTTTGAAATTAATTTTTTCAAAAATGGATAGTCCTTCCCCAATTGGTGATCATAATATATAGGCATGTATATATTTAGGATCCTGGTTGAATATGATACAAATAGTTACCAGAAAATGAACCAGTTTATTATTATTTTTAGAATTTTTGGCGCTCGGAATTATTGGCTCGTGTTGTGGAAGTAGCTGGATTGCTTCCCCGAAGTACGGACAACTTAAAAGACCTCAACTCTTTTGCAATTGCTGGGCAGGAAGTGCTGAACAAGATGTGGGGATTGTTTTACCGCAGTGTGCAACGAATTGGAAAATTTCCCAAGGAAATTACTTGCCTACCCACTGATACTCCTTCTGTGATAAAAGCAATGGATCTTTTTGTGGCAGGTTGTCTTGATGAATTAGGAGACTTCCTGGAATTGAAGACCCCATCAGGTAATTTTATTTCATCTGTTTTGCACCTTGATAAAAGTCCAATTTAATATTTTATATTTAACATACACGTGCAATATAAACCATTTGAATAAAATTTGTTAAAAACTTCTAGAATTGTATACTTTCTACTTCTATAATTTCTATAGGATTAAAATTGTTTAGAATGAAATGTTTGAATTTTCCTAATTTACTTTACCCTTTGCCAATAGGACGGCAGAATGCAAGTCAAACACTGCGTAATAAAGTAAAAAAGTTACAGAAAAGTTCTATTGGCAAGCAATCATCAAAAGTAACTGTCAAGTCATCAACTGATATCAAGGATCCAGAACTGCAATATTGTCGAGCTTGCAAGAAAAAGGAAACTGCATTGGTGAAATTCATCAAGTGCCCTGAATGTGAAAAGGAGAAATATCCTGATGCAAACTTCTTTTGTAGTGAAGATTGCAAAGGTTGGTCTATAGTTTGTGTTATAAATGGTGAATGGAAAGTCTAAGGAATCTACATGCTATAATTAATAGTTTTAAAAGGCTAGAATTGTATTATAAAAATAAAAATATTATTCATTTAAGCTATTTTTTGCATAGCGATCCAGGTCACAAATTGTGCTAAAAAAAAAAAAAAAAAAAAAAAAAAAAAAAAAAAAAAAACTACTTGCACATTTAAAAAAGTATGCATGTATTTAACATCACTTAACTTAATCACTTTAAAATTTCATATAAAATAAGTACTGGCTGAAAATATGTGAACAGAATCTAGTTAGTTCCAACCATCAGAAAAAAAACTAAGCGCTGTGATTATGGTATACTTTTGGGACCTCGCATGGGAACTAAAAGCTCACCATCTCCTATTGTCCAAATTTCCTACTCTGTACTCTAGTTTTATTATTATTTATTTATTTGCGCTATGATCGTGATTACAAATTGTTTGAACGATGTTGCAGACAAATGGTGGAAAGAAGAGCATATGGTAGAACATCTGGAGTATTCTTTGGGACTCAGCCACCTCACCTAGCTCATAACACACACGCACTCAAATAAAAAGGACTGTGTACTATAAACAGTACCGATATGCTTATTTTTTTTTTAATATTATTATTTTATTAATATTTTTTGTTCATTTTTGTGTTTGAGGCAGAGATAATTTTATGTAATTGAGTAATTTAGAAATAAAATGTATCCATAAGAAAACAAACAAACAAAAAGTCATATTACTCTTTTTGTAATTCGTTACACAGAATGAAATACCCTAAAATAACTAAACTGAAGCTTTTTTTCCTCGTTTATATTAGCTTGATATATGAACATATATGTCACATGCAAAAGCATACTTTCGATATTGGCTGCAAGTGTCATTTTCTCTAAGCGGGAGAGAAATGAACCATGCAGCCAATTTCGAGTGTACGCTTTTGTATCTGACCCGTTCACAGTTATTATATATTATAATAATAGAAAAATAAAACCTTGAGGTTGGATATAAAATTAAAAGGGAAGGACAGATAAAACCAGAAAGGGCCTTCATCATAGTAAAGAAATGTCCTATATAGTTCAGTAAAAATCTGAGGGCACAAAAAATAAGCAATAATAAATGCTTTGTTGGTTTTTGGCACAAGTAACTATGAGTATGCATGTGCCTTCATTAGCTTTTTCAGACTGTGCGAAAACTGTGTGTGAGTGATGTGTGTGCATTGTGCATATATGAAGGCATCAGGTGCAAAAGCATACTTTCGATTTTATTTATTTATTATTATTATTATTTTTTCAATTTTACAGGAATGCAAATATTTGTAATTCTTAACATTAACAATATTTTTTCATTTGTGTGCTAAGATACTTTAATATTTTCTATAGGCCTAATATATAAATTAATAATTTAATTATTAAAAATTATTTTTCAAAAACTAAAAGCAAGAGTCGGAACTTGCAAAACTATTATTTTACGGGCTTCACAGCAATAAAAAGGATGCATTATTATTATTTTATTTATATATACCTATATATTGGCGAGAAAGGTGGAGTGCTATTGAAAAAGTGGAAAAGGACCTCTAAAACTTTGCATACAATGGAGCTTTTTATTGGTATCGCGCGCGGGAGACGCTAACAGTAAGAGTCCCCTAATTTAACATTATACACTTATGAGGAGAGACATTTTGTGTGCTAGGAAATCTCCTCATACTAGGAGATATGATAATGAGGAATAAAAACACTTGACGAAACTTGCTGCATGTAGCATAGTATGACTCATAGTATGACTTTTATTTTTAATTGCAGTAGATATTATTTATTGCTAAATTCTGATTAAAAATATGACGCCCATTTTTTTTAATGAGTTTTAAGAGAGACACTTTACTTTAGTACTTTAGAATCATAAATTTAAATTTCGTTTTGGTACAAATGAAATGTCATTGACTTAAATGCAATCATTTAATAATCGTAAATATAAGAAAATATTATATCCAAAGTCACATTTTCTTTATTCGGCAAGCTGCTGAGCAAGTAGTTAATTTTTCCCCTGCACAAAATATTTTTAAATACAAGATTTTGATTAAATATCATAGAGGCAGATATTTTCTGCCCAGTGATACTTGCCAACTCCAAAAATGCCCAAAATTTGCAAGTATGATATATGCAAAGCCCCCCCTCCATGACAGCTCCGGTAAAAGATGAAATCTACTTTAAGCCCTGTGTTAAATCTAATTTTAATAATGATTTTAGGCTATCTATTATAGTTCTAAATATCAGGTCAATTTCAGGGTCAAAGGTCATCTTTATAAAACATTCACAGTTAGGTATTAAAATATATCATAAACCGACATTAACTCAATTTCATAAAATAAATATGATCTCTCATAAACTCTTCATTATATATAGGCCTATATGTTCTCATGTCAATATATTATAGTTTCCAAGTCTAACAAAAACAGTGGGAAAAAAAAAACTTTTTTATCTGTGATTTTATTTTATTTTTTTACAAACATATACATCTATAGTTCATATACATCTACACATCTATAGTTCAGAGTACTTTGCTGTCACTACACAAAATCTTGTTTCAAACATTTTCAAACTTCAACTACTCATACAAGATAAAGTAGATATAAAACTTTTTCTAAAGAAAGTTCTTTTTAGAATCTGAATTTTTACAGTTTATAAATTATCTGTGTAATATTATATAATATCAAAGGTCTTTATTATATATATTAATGTCCAAATGCCCCTGGACTTTTTTTTTTTTCCCCCATCAAAAAAATATTTGTTATGGTCTAGTTTACTTCAGATATTAGAGCATGCCACCTTCAATATGTATCCATTATATATTATCATACACATACACAGATATAAACTGCAAATAATTCTGTGTTTTAATATACAATACATCTTGTTATTTGATTTTCAACCCTAAAATAAACTTTTACATAATAATATATATAATGAAACTATAGCCTATTATTTTTACCTTTAACCTCTTCAATATATGTTACAGTTTTAAATAAGAAAAATGAGCATTACATTAAATAATGCCCAGGATATAAGTTGATATAAGTAATACAATTTTTACTATGTTATATAATTATGTACATATACTTATGTATAATGGTAGTATCATACCTCCAAAATAATAATAATGCCTATAAGTAATAAGTAACGACACTGAAAAAAAAATTTTCAATGCTACATGTGTGTTTTTAATTTCAACTAGTAAAGAATTATGAACATAGAAAAAAAAAATCATATTACATTGTCTTTTGCAATCACCATGACATTATAAATATATAGGTTTTGATAATGTTATTATATATAAATCATTTTTAATGCACAGGTCTACATCCACTTGGGTAGACCAATTAAACATTCAAGAGATGCTTTGTTTATAATAAAATAGCTTTAAAACATGTTCATAACTGCTGTTAAAGGGCAAGAGTCTTATAATAATTTTCAGGTTAGCACATATTTGACAATGTAGTACTTCTAATAGACACTTTTTAGCCTTTAATCTTTGAATACAACAGAGTAAGTCAACAGCATTTCTTTGTGACTTTTAGTGATCATTCATTTCCACTACCCATACATGCATCCTTTAATTGCTTCCCCAAGACACTTGATTTGTTTTATACGTTTACTTTTACAAACATTCATTTCAGACTACTTTTGACCACCTTGGACTTTTTTTTTTTTTTTTTTTTTTTTTTTTTCTTCTTCAATTATTGACAATATAAATATTATTTTGCATCGTCCTTTTCACATGTCCAACTAACACATAGTATGTTATATATTATACAACATATTACTTTGATATATTTATTAGTCAATGTTTCTTGCACCCACCCAAAGAGACCCAAAACCACTCTTTATCACTCATGTATTCTTTCATGACCCTATATAATTTTGCCTTGCCACAAATAAGATTAAAGGAAACTCTTGCCTACAGAATTCACTAAAATGTCTATTCTGCACTAACCAATCAAGATTCAAGATGGATGTATTACATATACTGTATATGTAATATATATACATAGGTATATGTACATATATGTACATCTTTTATAAGATAAATAATAGATAGTAGCTAGGTAACAATTTTTCCCCTAAAACTATTCAAAATATATAGCATCTTAATATCTATCATGCATGGTAACTTTATTATTTTATCCACTGCTCATTTACTTTTATTTGCACATACTCAAACTTACTGCAGTTTTCAGTTATAGTTACACCTAATTATAATAAATTAAACACTTGCATGGTGATGATGGTATTCAGAAATTATATGGTAACAATACAACCTTTAAGAAAAGAAGAATATAATGGACCTCTTGCAATGAACAAACTTTTTTAAATAATTTGAAATATTCTCAATGCATTTCTTATCAAAAAATCGTTTTCACTTGTTGCAACAGTTAACAAATTTTCATTGCAAGTGGTCCATTAATGGTAAACACTTATGTCACCAGCAACACAGGATAATATTCTTTACATTTCCCCTATATTTCTACAACATTGACTAGCTGCGGTATATGTGTATTTTGTTATTATAAATCTGGCAGCAAGATCAAGTATATATCAGTGAAGGATATAAATAGAATACTATTACTCAAACATTTTCCTTTTAGTTAAGATATAAAATTGAAAACATTATTGTATTAATCTCCAGTAAATTTATAGACGTTAAGTTGGCCATTGTTATATTATATATATATACACAAACACACACACAGTAGCGTATTTACGGGGGGGGGGGGGGGGGTTAGGGGTTCGCCCCCCCCCCCCTCCTGTCAGGTCTGAGAAGGGCCAAAAATTTGAGATTTTAAAATTTAAAAATTCTGAAGTTAATTTTTTTGTTGGAACTGATATCTCATTAATAAGCTCTTAAAGTGTTAAAAATAGATGAAATTTCATCAGTTATTCCAAAAAAAAATTCTCTGTAGCTAAAATGAGAGTTACCAACTATAAGACGCCTCTCTTTTATTTTATATATTGTCATACCCGTTGTTTCTATTTGTCATATCTTGTGTTATATTGTACTATATAAGGTCCAATATTTTATTTTAAAAAAAACGTTTAGTTTCTTTATATATTTAAACTAAACAGAGAAATATTTTCCTACTTAATTGTTTCATGCTTTTATTAGAGCAAAAAGTTTCGATGCATGATTAAAATATAAAACTGATCGAACTGTCTGTCATACTATTACTCTTATACTTAAATTTCAAATTAAATGACTATACATTTATCTTTAGAATCTATACTGTATATTAGTCGCATTTTTATCCACTGAAAAAAAAAAAACTATTTTTTTGTATTGCAATATACATTTTTGTTTATAAACAAAATATTACAGCAAAAAGGTTATTAGAAGTAAAAGTTTCGTCTTTCAAAAAAATTGTGTTAATTTAAGACGTATAAAATGAATAAGAAATAGTAGACAACTTGTAAGGCGTTAAGTGGGGGAAAAAAAAAAAAAAAAAAAAAAAAAAAAGGCGGAGAGCACAAAATACTAACAAAATGCTAGCAGACGATTTTGTGTTCCCATGTCTTGTTTTAACAATGCTTTCTTATGAGGGAATGAAGCACATATAATTCTAGTTAAAAAAATTTCCTGACTGAAAATGTTACTGGATTTTACTGAGAGCTTTTGTTTTCCTGAATTTCAACAAATTATTTTTTCATCGTCATCCAAATGCCTTCATATCAGGTAAACAAAAGCTTATATATAAAGACGTGTAAGCTTGTTTAAAGGCCGCAAAATTAAAAAAAAAAAAGGCCGCAGTAAAATTTTAGTATGCGGAAACTTTTCTAATTCCGGTATGCTTGATTCACCCACAATAAATTACGTTTTAAATCAAGACATAACACAACGTCATCTGCTATCACTTCAATGGTATTGTTGGGTTCTGAGTCTGTTTATTTCTCAAAACTCTCTTTTGCAATGCTACTATTGTGTAACAATTAGCCTAATCCTTGTATACGTTCAAAAAATATGAATTATACTTTTAAGAAAAAAAAAATCAATTTTTAAATTTTGTGCTCCCAAAAATTTTAATTATATAGAATAAAATAAAAATTTTAATGTCTGCTACTGAATTTGGCTCCCGTTGGGCCTCGCATTCGTTAAAAAAAAGTGATAACAATTAAAAAATAATAATAATAAGAGCAGAAAATAAAAATCTGAAAAATCATCATAATTTTTGAAATCCGTCATCTTATTTTATTCTTAAAACTAAAAATCTTTCAATTAATAATAAAGAATTTCAAAGATTTGTGAGCGTTACAAAAAGCCACTTCCTTCATTGTCCATCTCGGACCCTATCATTAAGTCAATATGCAAAAATGTAGACCTATATAAATATGTATATAAATATGTATAAGTACACCTTGGTGTTTAATAAATAAATAATAAAAAAAAGCCATAAGCAAATATTAATGCAAATTATATTTAAAATTATATTTAATATTTGCTTGGCTTTGAACGTTTGCACAAATCTTGGAAATTCTTCATTATCAATGAAAATATTTTTATTTTTTAAGAATAAATTTAGATGACTGATTTTAAAAATTAGGTTGATACTTATTTTCTGCTCCTATATTGTTACGTTAAAGGAAAAAAATGCAAACTCAAAAAAGACAAGATAAAAACAAAAAAAAATTGACTAGAAATATCGCACCAAATCGTGTATTTTTGAACTTAAATTTCAAAAAAATTTGCGGGGATAACCCCGCACCCCCACCAGGGGGGTGTACCCCCTGCATCCCCCCCTCAATGGAGAGTTAGCTTTGGACCCCCCCCCCCCCCCCCCGTCACAAAATCCTGCATACGCCACTGTATATATATATATATATATATATATATATATATATATATATATATATATATATATATATATATATATATATATATATATATATATATATATATATATATATATATATATATATCCCTATATATATATATATATATATATATATATATATATATATATATATATATATATAGGTCTATATATTATTTTTTCTTCCTAAAAAAGAAGTTATATGATGTCTACTTTTATACAGAATGTTTTACTGAAGTGTGTATAAATATAGACACTTAAAAGAGGTACAGTTGTAACAAAATCAAATCTCCCAAGTTATAATAATTAAGGCTATACAAATAAAATATGCAAAGATTCAAACATAAAATAATGCTAACTCTATAAAGTAATTGTGAAATATCAAATATTATTTATCAAGGAATTTAACAAAATTAGGGTTAAAAATCCTTTTAAAATAATTTGATATTTTTAATACAGTATATAATATTACAATCACTGAAAATTACTTTTTAGCAGATTATAAATAATTAAAAAGAAAAAAAAACTGGTGTACATTTATATACATGGGGGAGGGGAGGGGGGCTTAAAATTGTTCTTTTGCTCTGCTCTTTACATATTTCATCTATAAAAATAGTATGAATCAACTAGGTTTATGCAGTAAAATATAATTTACATACATATTTAGGTACATATTAGGAATACAATTTAGTATATTTTTAATTTTCTTCTATTATGTATAGAGAAATTATATCTATAGGTTCCTTGTGATCAGCCTGCTGATCTGTACATACATTTTAATATTTGGCACAGACTATACAAAAGTTGGAATGGTAAAAAGCAAAGATATTGTAAATATTGACCCACAGATTGTACGAGAGAACACATACGAGGTAGCTTTGGAGGGTGGTTGGAGGAACTAGATAAAAGAGATATCAACAGATTTCTTGCCACCAGCATTGATATGTTTCAATTATTATAATATAACAATTACAATATTACTCTCTTAAACTCTTTAGAATTGTACTTGCACTCCAAAAATAAACTATTTCTATATTCTGCGACTTTTTAAGTCCACGTGGGTTTACATAAGATTTTCATAACTTCAAAGCATTCCGTTTTATTCTTGTTTGTTTTTTAATGCTGCAGAGGTAATATTAATACAGTAACATAAATATTACTCACATTGTTTCTATAGTATGCATCTCATTATATTATGCATCTTGTCCTGGTTGCACCTAAAGGGCATACTTACATTATTACCTATGCTTTTTTTTTTTTTTTTTTTCTTTTTTTTTTCCCCACTTTTTCTTTGCTTTGCGAAAAAGTGTCCAAATGCAAGTTCACTCTTTGGGCACAACCAGGGTAATTTTTTAAATTAGAAATATTATTTCTTTAAAAATATAAAATTGTATAAAATAATAATGAAATCAGATGTACAAATAGGCATCATTTGCAAGTACAGGATACATATTTCAATATTTACTAGCAGCATTATAATAATATCAATATGAGTCATTGCAGTTTTTATTTTTCTTTCTCCAACTCTTTGAGTGATTTCCCCCTATCCACATTACAGTGAGATAAATTTTATATAGAACAATAAATCACTCCCTTTCTGCAATGGCGTTTACCATACAGGTGGTGCAGGAAAAAATATAATACCCTTATTTCTTATACTAAAGTAATAGTAGGGAACTTTTTTAAACTACTGCACCAAACAAGTTTTTTTTTTTTTTTTTTTTTTTTTTTAAATGAGGCACACACTTTTACATGTTTTAGGCAAAGGATTGTTTCTTTTGTAGAGAATTTTTCCTTACCGATAACATCCATTAGCAAAATATTAATGGGAGGGGGAAAAAAAGCTTTACTAACTGCATATAGGCCTAAAAAATATAACACAGCAAAATGATTAAATAATATACTTGAAAAGCAGCAAAATAATTATAGCAATCACAAATTAAAATTACTGCTTCTCATTAATAATTATAACAAAAAAGCTTGTCCATTTTACTGTCATTTTTGAGAGCAGCAAGAATACACTAAGTAAGAAAAAGTTAATCGTGATTGGGCATAAAAATCAAAAGGAAAAGATAGAGGAAATCAGCAAAGACCTTGCCATAGTAAGAAGATAATCTATAGATTCTATAAATCCTGATACAGCACACATATATATAATTAAGAGCACCCTGGGTAGTCTGCACAAGACCCTAAGAGAAGAGGATGCGCGAGTGCCTTCATAAATCTTTACATACTTCAAGAGAATGTTAGTAGCTTCTATCTATAGCTGCAAAGTGTTTGATTCTTTATAAATAATAATTTATTTAATCAAGCACTATCATTTGAAATGGGCAATAATGCAAACATAATTTCTCTTGTCTATAAAGTCTGAAATGAGTTATGGAGGCACACGCATACTTTTTTTCTTGGAGCAAGATTTTCAGAGCTACAGGACACCTCTTCACCTTTGTAAGGCCCATGCTGGTTTCATTTATCCTCTCTTTTAATGCAATATAAAGTAAAATAAATATATTTGTTCCTTGGCTGCATCTGAGAAAAAGTTTTTGATTTTATATTTTTAAATAATTCAATCAAAATCACACCATCAAATTTTATCACAAATAAAGACAAACTTTACAATTTTTTCACTGCTATTGTTCAAGTAGAATCTGCCATTTCTTGTTAATTACATTAAACATTACAATTTTGGTAAAGTATTCATAAGAATAATATGTATACATATATAAGCCTAAGGTTTGGTTGTCATATATGCTTAAAAACTAAAAAGTATATAACTTACTACATTAAGAAATAATAATAATAAAAACATCGTAGAGTGCACAACCATTTTTATAGATTAGATGTTAAATAAGAGTATTAAATATAACAAGGTAAAATTTTACCTCAAGATCACAATTATGTTGGCAATATTTCACTCCACAAAAATAGAAATAAATACAATAACAAATATCAATGGTGTTAATTATATACATACATTTGTACTGTACATAAAATTAAAACAATAATACACGAAACAACAAATTGATGGCTTCATGGGCAACATAACCATATGTAGTCTCCTCGCGCCTCAAATTTGGAGCATCTGCGCTCTCCACCTCGCCACAGATGCTTCAATTTCAGCAGAGGCGGAGAGTGCACATGGTCCAAAATTACGGCGCGCGGAGACTACAGATTGTTCGGTTTTCCACGAAGCTATAATAAAACAAAAAGGGAACAACATTAATTTATGCATAAGATAATGAGCAATGAGGAAGTCTACACAAAGTTAAGCCCTACGTTTGAATACGTCATTAGAAAGAGAAAAAGTAGTAGATAAACTTAGCATAGGTCATTACCTGCAAAATTGACGTTTTATTTAATAAAAGAAGAAATAATGTTTTTCAATTCTCAGCCCTTTGCCTACTGTGACATCATTTGTTTACATCTGAATTTTGATTGTCTTCTGGATTTCAGACAATCCGATTGTTGAAAGGCGGCCGTTGGCTGTTAATTTTTTTGAATTCGTACTGGTCGCATGAAATTTAAAAGGCAATCAAAATTTGGATGTAAACAAATGATGTCACAGTCAGCAAAGGGTTGAGAATTTTTTTTTTTTTTTTTTTTTTTTTATTATTTCTTCTTTTATTAATTAAAACGTCAATTTTCCAGGTAATGGCGTATGCTAAGTTTATCTACTACTTTTTCTCTTTCTAATGACGTATTCAAACATAGGGCTTAACTTTGTGTAGACTTCCTCATTAAGGGGACAAAAAATTATGACATAGGTGCAGATTCGGGAAAAAGGTGATTTAAGATGGCAAAGTAGTGTACCCCAGCACCTAATACAACGAACATGTGCCACAATGCATGTGCACAAGGAATACGGCCATCCATTTTGAAGAACATCACACCAGCAATGTAAGATATGCCACCCATCTTTAATTCTGTTAGTCCAGGAAAATCCTGTGTGCAAAACACAAAAATTATAATTTTACTAGAAATACATATAGGTATAGATGCTATAAATCTTGAGAAACAGTTTTTTTTTTTTTTTTTTTTTTTTTTTTTTTTTTTTTTTTTTTTTTTTTGCTATGGATTTTAGGCAATACATAGCACACAAACATAATAAAAATCATTTCTTCTCAATTAATTAAACTTGTTCATTAAAAATCTGTTAATTTTTATTAAGGAAAAATTGCCTAAAATAATTGATGATTTAAAGATTTGATTGAAAAACACTTAGATAGATAAGGAAAAATTGGGGACTGGAATGAGCTTACTAGCTTAGACTGACAGGAGTACTTGTCAGTCTAAACTCATTACTATTTACTATTTCCCATTCTCCATTTTTTCCTTATAATCTGTTAATATGATAGTAATGAACATTAACAAGCAAAATATCAGCTATACGACACAAGCAGACTAATTTATACTTTTTGCCATTTCTTGTCCAAAGAAAGAAAAAACATAAATATACAGTATAGATACTACTGAATCAGCAACATTTCACAACTGTCTATTTAACATGTCATTTTTTACACAATGGGTTTTATATTTATACAAATTTCATATACCTATAGATACCAAAATTGTAAAATCATAAAGATCTATTACTTACATAAGTAACAATTGCACAAGCAGGTGTTATACCCATTATGAGGTAGAAAACAGTTTCCAGCCACTTAAAACGCTCATGAAAGGCTTGTTGGTAGAGAATACCCAGGGATGCGAGCAGCCAAACCATCCACCATAGCTCAGCAGCCCATCCTCCAGGAGGGATAGGCCTTAGAGTAAGCCAGGGAAAATAGGAAGCTGCGATGAACACATAAATCATGGCACGATCTCCTCGGTGAAGAAAGTCTTTAAGCTGGCTGTAAGCACATCAACATTTATGCACTATTTAAGATATTTAAAAATGAGTAATGCATATTAAAAGGGGGGGAACTGGTTCTGCACCAGTATATTAATGTCAATACTGTATATTTATACTCTGATGCAAGATTCAGACATTAATGAAGTATATTAATCAAACAAAATTGTATCCTTACGTATGTCCATGACAGAAGAATACACAATGGAAGAATGTTGACACAGTGAAAAGTAATATCAGAGCAGCACCGTAAATTATAGCCGACCAATATTGTGGCCAGCTACCAGCACGTTGTACCAATGAAATGCATGCCCAAATACTTGGAGGCACCCAAATCTATATGAAACAAAAAAACAAACATATAATTACGAGTTAAGATTGCAATGAGTGCAGTATAAAATTTCAAATGAAGTGTGTGTATTTAGGTTCTGTATGTACAGCTCTGGCCAATAGTTTGCATAACGATTTGTATAGGCAACCCGCAACCAACGAAGCTGAAGATAAGTAGGCTGACCATCCGTCCCGGATTAGACAGGACAGTCCCGGTTTCAACACTTAAGTCCCAGCAAGATTTTGCAATAATCGTCAATGTCCCGGTTTTATATTTTGCTGGAAAATCAATAAAAAGTATACAATTTAAAGCTTGCGGGAGGAAAAAAAAATCAAAAGATAGTCGTTGTTTTTTCGTAATATTTTTCGTAGCATATTAAATTATACACCATATATATATACGCCAAATTGTTAGTTTTTTTTTTTGGGAGAGCGGGTGTTTCAGCTCAAATAGGACGTACACATTCCGTACGTTACGTATGTTATTTGTGATATAACTATTATTCTTTATTAAAAAATTGTTTTATATATATATCTTAGGGTATAGGCCTATATATATTTTTATTTTTTATTATTTTTTTTTATTATTATTATTTATTTATTATTATTATAATTTTTTTTTTTTGCAGTTAAAATTTAAAAATTGACGGCAGAAAGCATTGAAAGACATCAATGTACTTTTAAATAAAATCTTGCAAAAAGACACAAAAATGTTGAAATTTCAGAGGCCACGCCCCCTTTTCTGAAAAAATTTCACCTCCGGCAAGGACCCCCAACTGCGCTTCGCGCAGCGGCCTTCGGTCTCTGCAGTGTCCCGGTTTGCACACTTTTAATTATGGTCAGCCTAAACGTAAGGTATTGACTGCGATTTTCGTGCTTCTTTTCCGAATTTACCCGATTGCTGAGATCTATTTCCAGTAGAAGTTCAACTTTTAAAAAATTATTACACACGATAATATTTAACCGCCATCAAAACGTCAAAAATACCAGAAATAAAGTTTGAAAACTTGCAGATGACGCACAAATATGCAGTCGCTGCCTTACGTTATCTTCAGCTTCGTTGCCCGCAACCAGACTATGCTATCTTTATGAGAAAACGCTGCAGCCGCCTCTGCCCCATTCTCAAACTAGTGGCCAGAGCTGTACATTACAGTAAATAAAACCTTACCCCATGAGTAATGACATTAGCAATGTGTTCTATTGTAGTGGGATTATATGGTCTGTTTGGAGGTGCCTTTTCATTCATCCAATGGCACCTAGAAACATAAGAATAATGTATAAGAAAAGCCTTTAAGTATAATTAAAGCCCAAAGCAGCTGTCAGTCGGTCTCTTTGCGACAATTAAGGACCCCTAGAGTTAGAATTGGGCTAACTTTTGCTCTAAGCTTAGCAATAGTAGTTGCACCTTTATCGCTCAGGGGCCAATTGACGGCTGCTTTGAGTATAAGTGGTTTCAAGGTTTTACTTAAGTAACGTATCGAGGAGAAATTTTGCTGGCAATATTAAAACCTCATTTCCAGAAAAGGTGTTTTCAGTTACCACACACACACAGTACACCTCTGGACAAAAGTTCCTAAACAAATTGTATAGGCAACCCGCAAGCACACTGTGCTATCTTTATGAGAAAACACAGTGGCCGTCGCTGCCCCGTTAGGGAACTTTTGCCCAGAGCTGTACCAAAATGAAATGAATAACTTGCAATTTTTGTGTAGCAATTCAATCTATGAATGTAGTTGTGCAAGTTTTTTTTTTTTTTTTTTTTTTTTTTTTTTCCGTGCAGTACATATACATATACATATAGTATGGTATATTATATGTACTAATTATCGACAGAGGCTCTTTTTACGGCGAAAGTAATAAGTTTACGAGATTTTAACTAGAACCAAAACCATCTTAGAATTCCGTCTACTTGCCATACCACTGCTTAAAACTCTTATATCACTAGAGGGGGCTGAGATAAATAGGGGTGCCGATAACTGCAGTAGTGTCGGTTTGGCTGCTTTTCTCAACAATACTATAGGAATTTGAACCTTAAGACCCTTTTTTAAGCTGCCGATAACTAGTCCTATTACCATACACATTAACACATATATGTATATTATAGTAATGAGACATTATCATCTAGAGCCTTCTAAAAAACTCACCTCTGTAAAGTCTTAATTGTTTGTCTCCATTGAGAAGAAAGGGATGACATTATATCTGTAGCCATATCACCTTAAGTATACTACTGTTTGATACTTGAATTTATTTAACACCTTCAATTGTAATGTAGGTTTTCCTACTAATTATCATGTATGGCTTCTCAACTGGCAGTCATGATGCCCTTTCTATATATAATATTATATATATCTTTTACAATATATATCTATAATGGTCTTGAGGTTATTAGGTCTCGATATTTGATTCTTATTGGCTAATAACAGCACAACAATCTTATTATGATTGCATAAAGCTGAAACTCCAACTGTAAAAAAAGAGCATAATATGTATTTTCAATTTAATAATCTACTATCTTGCAACTCAATGTCATATAATGTATTTTTTTTGCTTGTATGTATGATGAATATATTCGGGCGAGCGGGGCGAGGATCAGTTGTATCATATTTATGTGATATATGTGATGGCCTCGTTTACATCAAAGCCGGTTCCAAATTATGATCTTATATTTATACTGAACACTGAACAAATAAATACAATAAATATTATCTTACTTCATTTTGGTGCTATTTTATATTAATCCCATTGTCCTCTCCCTTATAGTCCTTGTCCTTACAGAGAATTTTTTAACTGGAATCAATCTTGAAATCTTGAATCAATGAACCTGCAATGAACCAGCTGCTTAAGGGGAAGGGGGAGGGGAGGGAGCTGGGGCTCAGTGGAAGGGTGAAAATTGAAGTGGAAGTGGGAAGTGGGCTGGGACCTGTGACGCTCTCTGACGCTGGGAGGTAGAAGGGGGAGGGATACGGGAGGGATATACACTAGAAATCACGTAAGGATGTGGGCGATATTTATCGATTCCCCCTGGGCGCTCTAGCTTTAAGGTCACTAGGAGGTGGGGTAATGTTAACTAAATGGAGAGTTTTTAGGCACTCTCTTATTGGTCACATCCTTACGTGGCGCGAACTGTACTTTTCGCTTTACTCTGCACTCTGACCCTACCACTGATCTATATAGACCCCTACTGACCCGTACTGAAGTACTGACCCTAGCTATACCTAAACCCTACTTTTTATCACTTTTTATATCTTCAGTATTTCTTGTTTCATTTTGTATTGGTTGATATCATAGTTATATCTCTTTGGTTGAAATGCGTTTTTGCTGCTCTGGTGTTTATGAATGGTCAAAATAAAATTGCGCAATTTCAATTTCAATTTTTCGCTTTTTAATTACATAATTAAAAACACGGCATTGCCCGCTGAATACTGGCTGAATGCGGCAATGCTGGATGAATATATGCTGGGCAAAACGGGATTAAATAAAAGCCACCAAAATATATAAGTATACTTTATAAAAAATTTGGCTTAAATTTAATTAATAATATCATTGCGAAAAAAAGGCTTATCTCGTTTTTTGTCAGTGGAAGCAAAAGGCGTATCTCGTATTTTGTCAGTGGAAGCAAAAGGCCTATCTCGTTCCCGAACGTTATGGCGATAGCGCTCGAGATAGGCCTTTTGCTTCCACTGACAAAATACGAGATACGCCTTTTGCTTCCACTGACAAAAAACGAGATAGGCCTTTTTTTCGCAACAAGATCGATATGCTGTAGTAATATGCTTGATACAAGTTAATTTAAGCTTTTAATCAGCCAGCATTCATCGAATATGTTGGCAGCCAGCATTCATCGAATGTTGGCAGCCAGCATTCGTCGAATGCCGGCTGGTGACCCCTTTTAATGCTGGCTGAATGTCCAGCCAACATTGACGTGAATGCTCGCTTAATGCTGGATTACATTATTTGCGAATATTCCACCAGCAATCAGCGGGCAATCCCGTGTTTGTTGGGGCACATGTCTCTTACTTTTTGGCGCATTTCTATACATTTTATATATTAGAAAAATAAATTGAGAAAAGATGAACATCACGAGTGGCGTTTAAGAATTGAAATTCTCTCTAGAGAATTTATATATAAAATACTAAAGATGTATTTATATATCGCTTTTTATTTATTTTTTTGCCAACATTTCTACTGCAAATAATTATAAGCATATAATATATGCTTTTAATTAATTGTCAGAAAACAAAATTGCTGTTATGAGTTGAAATTTAATATATTCTTTGTATAATTTTGTGATGTACACTCTCCTTTTAGCTATCGTTTTTAAAACTGTGTAATAAAAATGTCAAACTATAATCCTCTCTGACAGCAAGAATATCAGAGGACCACTTCAGTGGGTTTTGTACCTTTTGTGGCCTCAATAAAAATTATTATCTATCTATCTAATTGACAGGAACAATAATTACAGTCTAGTAATTTTTGTGCAATATATCAGCATCAACCTATATATAGCTCTTCACTCATTAATTTAAAAAAATTATACCTATTGTAAGTGTGCAAGAGCACTATTGGATAATAAATAAACAACTGTTTTAAGGCCGACTTTAAGCAATTCCCTCACAACACCTGCTTCCGTTTTGACATACTGCACATGCATAGTAAAGCTCTCTAAAAGTGCATATCGACGTTGTTGCGAAAAAAATGTGTAACTCGTATTTTGTCAGGCAAAGCAAAATGTGTAAGTCGTATTTTGTCAGGCGAAGCAAAATGTGTAAGTCATTTTTTGTCACGCGAAGCAATATGTAAGTCGAGCGCCATCTCCTAACGTTCGGGAACGACTTACACATTTTGCTTCGTGTGACAAAAAACGAGATACACATATTGCTTAGCGTGACAAAAAACGACTTACACATTTTGCTTCGCCTGACAAAATATGAGACACATTTTTTTCGCAACAACGTCGATATTCACAATTACAATTCATTTATTTGTTGTAACTTTACACAGCAAAATATTTATTCCTAGTTTGTTTTATGACAACAATTTATTTTTTCTATATTCATACAAATTACAAAATAGTAAAAACTGATTGAAAAAAATGAACATATTAGTTTTAAGTTAAAGATATCATTTTTTTTTTTATTTTGTATATTATATATTATTATTTATTTCCTATAAACACTCTCATAGGTGATACATACGCAGTTGTATGCTAGATATGACACTCATGTAACGTTCCCATGCTACCTTTAAATCAGCCTCTCTGAAACATAAAAATAATAATTAACAAAATGAAAACAAAAAGAAATGAAAGTAAGAAGATGCATTCACATATTACTGAATGTTTTATAATTTTGGGCAGCAAAATAATTTTTCCTATTTAAAACAATGCTATTTTACAATTTGTAGAGCAAATTTAAGAATATACCTTAAAGGCGTAGAACACCTTGAAAAAAAAAGTTGTGTAATATCCTAACAAACCTGAAAATCAACGTTGATTTTCAGGTTTGGTAAGATATTATGCAACTTTTTTGTTCAAGGTGTTCTACGCCTTTAAGGGTCAACCTCAGTCCTGGAACTCCCCTCTTAAACAAATTATTGTAAAATATTTTATAGTTTATTTTTTATTGCATCTCAGTTTTTTAAAAACAGAAGTTTCAATGTAATTGTTTTGTAATACAGTACATAGACACATTTTTCACAATAAATTCTGTACCATTTTTATTTTAACTCAAAATTAAGAGAGGGGTGGAGGGGAGTATTGTAAACTTTAGTGTTGAACGTAAACCGTTTTCTTGCACCAAAAAAATGCACATTGCATTTTAATAACCATAGGTGATCGTCATTTTAGGAGCAGAAAACAGGGTTTACAAACATCATTATACTTTTAATGTTAATCATATGCAAATAATTATCTCTTATCCTAATGGAAACTAGAATATTATCGAACATGCTTAATTTCTAATAGTTTTTGAATTTTCAAAGAAGTTCTCAGCTCGTTTTTGGGATATTTTGATTGTTCCAGGTTAATCCTGAGGTTAATTCTGAAGAGAGAGAGAGAGAGAGAGAGTTAAGCCTAGGACAGCAGTTCTTCTTATCCCTTTTCTTATTGCAACGATAAGAGTTTGGACTGTGCTAACTTTATGGACGCTATCCTAGGGGCAGAGCCTAAAGTGTAATAAGAAAAGACCGCTGTCTTGAGCTTTAGGTATGCCACATAATGGTACAAGTTTAAATGGACAGGAAAAAGTTTCTATTTAGAGAATATAAATACAATGTATGCTCCCCATAACAAATCATTGCTTTTTTCTGCACTGATTCTGATATTTTTATTCCATAAATTTAAATGAAAAAAAAATGCTTGATAATGTTTGGATTTTAATTTACAATATAAAAATATAAATGATCATTTTACCGTAATGCATCCATTTCTAGTGCTGATTGAGTATATGCTGCAAGGAAGATACGTAAATCAGAATGAGTCCATCGTGCAGCATGCCACGGTTCTAAGCAACGTTCAACAAGATCCGCAAATAAACTTCGCATTTCTCTGCTTCTATGCAAACCTCCAGCAATACCAAGTAGAGCTCGGGTGTAACTTCGAAAATTTGTCTCAACGTCCTGGTAAACTCTTTCTAGTAGCTGAGGACGCACTTTCCCACAAACCAAACTGCAAATGCCATACAGACACATCTATTAATCAACCAGTCAAGCATAAACCACTTAAATTTGTGTTGCAGTTACTAAGATGACATATAACATAGGGTTAAATAAAATGACAGCTTATTTGTATTACACTGAAACTTACTGGCGATGCTCCTTGTCCTTATCCATAACAACTCTCAAATCTCGTAAATCAAGAAGAAACTCTCTATCAAATTCTGTATCATCTTGATCAGGACCTGCTTCTCTACAGGTCCAGCCATTGATTAGAGCATGCGCACAATGAACTAGATCTTGTAAATTTAGGTACTGTAGCCGTCTCTTACTGCATTCAAATCTTAGACTTCCCAGGAAAACTACTGCAGCATAGCACCTAAAACAAAGAAATACAACAAGGCTAAGTAAATGTTTATACTGTCGTTTCAACAAAAATATGCAAAACCATTAATTACTTTATGGTGGAGAGGGGGTGAGGAGTCAAGTCCCATTCCCAGAATTTTTTAAAATTTAAGCTCGTGGGACAAAATGTTAATGGTATAGAATAAAAATATATTCCCCTTATCTAATTGTCACATATCGCGTTATGCTCTTAGCATAACACGGAAGTACAAGATAACGCACTGCTCAGTGATGTGCTAAAGTAAATCTCTTATTTACTTGATAATGTCATTAATATTTATGATGAAAGTTATCAGTTATGAACATTGTTACAACTAAAACTCTGGTGTCATGTGAGACCTCAACCTCTCCATAGAACTTCTACTGTGGCAAGGTCCATATGCTGGTAATTTATCCTTTTCTTTATTATTGATCCTGACTGCGATGGCTTTTTCAAAATTTTCTTACAGGCATGAATCTGACACACCCACTCTTTCATAATAATCATTACCTCATCACCACCCCCACTCCCTTTTTTCCAACCTTATCACAAAATTTTAGGTGCCTCCAGCATCCCTGACTCACTTTAAAGTTTTATACGAAATATGACATTTATAGATTATGATTTATAGATCATCTTTGATGCCATAATCCACTTGTGGAATTAGGGCACTAGCAAGCAGTGTTGTAGTCGATCGCCCTTTTTTCGATCCGATCACGATCCGATCAATTGAGATGTAGCTCGATCCGATCTCGATCACGATCTTCAAAACTCGAGACTATCCGATCACAATCCGATCTGATCGACTATCATTTGATCGAAAATTTTCGATCGTTTTCAATAATAAATGTAGGTATGTAAGAGCTTGTAAATTATAATAATTATGAAAAAAAAAAAAAAAAAAAAAAAAAAAAAAAAAAAAAAAAAGGAAAATATACTGTAATAATACATTGTACTTTACAATATTTTTATATTCATATTTCCGTGCAATTTTTTTTTTAATAAATAAATGTGTTACATAATTGTTAGTTCTTATCTTTAGATGTTTTATTAGATTTGCTGCAACAGATCTAAAGGCTATACGACGTTATTCGGTTTATTTTTGCACGATAAATACAAACACTGAATACCAAGCTCTTTCCCACTTTTATCTTTTTTAGGAGCTCCAGTTACGTGATAAAATTCTTTTAAGCTATTATTTCACGAAAAAAAATTGTCACCCAAATTATCCTTTAATTTATATTATAAATTATAATATATTAACGTTTATGAATATGTAAAAATAAATAAAAAATACACTTTTGCCTGCTTTCTTATCTCGTGACACCTGCGAGAACGTACAGACCAAATGACTGGTGTCTGGATGGAGGTCCAAAAAATTATCCTATGTACAGTACTGTGTGTCTTCATCCCCACTAATCAAAGCAACCCCCTCGTGTTTATTTCAGAAAAAATTTCCCCTCATTGCGGTTTTTTAATACATCAAAATTTCGTGGAAAAAATCATTAGTGTAAAAAGCACTTAAAATTTTTCGATTGGTTATAAAGTCACCTCTAAAACTCATACAAGAAATGTATTGTGTTAAAATAAAATTGACAATCTTTCAATGCAGAAAAAAATTCTGTTACTTGAATATACGAACAAAATAATACGTCAAGAATTCATTTTAAACAAAACTTATTTACCGCCTTTAATGTCATGTCAAAAAAAAAAAAAAAAAAAAAAAAAAAAAAAAAAATCTTTGGTGACATATTGATAGAATAATTTCTTTCCTAGAAAGCCTAGACGCTCATATAGCTCAGAGTCAGGTATTTGTTATTTTTCTTTTATTTCTTTCATTTTTGCTTTCTTTGTTTTGTTTTGCGATACCTTTTAGCTAAAGTAGATAACATCTCAATATCTACCTAGCAGCTGCTAGCAGAGTACTGCCTGTACTGTACTTTTAAATTCTTTTCTATTTTGGACTTTGACTTTTTGCTTTATTATAATGAATAAAAAAAAAGGAAAAAAAAAGAAGAAGAAGAAGAAGAAGAAG
Organism: Ecdyonurus torrentis; assembly: GCA_949318235.1. Classification (NCBI taxonomy): domain Eukaryota; kingdom Metazoa; phylum Arthropoda; class Insecta; order Ephemeroptera; family Heptageniidae; genus Ecdyonurus; species Ecdyonurus torrentis. Next base: position 24,630,843 of record OX439129.1, read on the forward strand.
AAGAAGAAGAAGAAGACAAAAAGAAAGAAAAAAATACCTATATGGTTGTAAAAACTAAAGTATGAAACATGATGATCGGATCGAAAAAACGTTCGATCACAGCCCTAAATGTGATCGAAATCCGATCACGATCATTTTTTTATAAAATGGGTCAATCCGATCACGATCCGATCATATGATCGTGATCGGATCGTGATCGGATCGAAATTTGATCGATCGACTACAACACTGCTAGCAAGCTTATTTTGCTATTTTTGTGGCTTGCAAGACCACAGGTCCTCAACACCAAATTCCTCTAGGCTCCTAATATCAGCCCTTACTAGCTAATTACTAGTGAAAAAGTGATGACCTAAATGCCTGGGCTGTCTCTGTACCACACTGGTAATGTACACACTTAGAAACACCAAGACATCACCGCTTAACTCCATGTACCTTCTGGTCTTCACGGCGAGTAAGCATGGGTTTGGTATTAAACGCAGATGCTCCACGTGTTAGACAAATTTGCTACCTACTATGTCACCGGGACAGGCTATATAGTCTTTATATTAATGTTGTCGCAGAAAATATGAAAATATGGCAAGCAAAATGTGTCCTTTTTTTTTTTTTTTTTTTTTTATAATATACAGTATAGGAAAAAACCATCGCGGTTGGTATTAATTACGTTTAAAAAAAAAAATAATTAGAAAATAGTTGGTAGAGATTAGAGCACGATGAATTGAAAATTAATAAAACGCGAAAACTCTCTAATTTAAATAGTAAATTGGGACTAGGGATGCAAATCATTATAGCTTGCGCTAAATAAAAATAGACGTTAAGAGGGATGAGGGGTATAGTGTCAATGTAAAATACGATATACCTAACATCTCACGTTCTCACACTACATCAAAGGCACAACATTATAAAACAGTATCAGACTTACTCTTGGCCTTAGACCGGTTTCGTCCTTTACCTAGGACTCATCAGTAAGGCTCGGCAGAGAGCTCTGTACAGCTAGAGATGGCTCACACCACATCTGCTAACTGACTGAGCTGAGGAAGCAAGTGGCAGCCGCGTTTTTATACGCGATGCCCCCGCAGCTGCTCGCGCTGATTGGTTGAACAATCGCGCGCGCAAACCCGGCTTGCTATTTAAAACCTCTCATCCTCACACTGTAATATAATATTGTGCACTAAGAGGGATGCAAGACTGGCTGCCAGCAAGCCACATGTGCCCTCCCTCACTTCCTAGAGTTCCCCAACTCCAGAAAGTTCGCGAGAGCAATGTGCCTGCCGGCCGCCTGTATCGTGATTAAGCTAGTTACATCGTTTAATATATTGACAACGGGGTAGGAAAAGTAAAAAAGATGATAGAAATAGGAGAGATAGGATAAAAATATATGCGCTTTGGCATATTTTTAATTTAATTAATTTAGTACGTGCTCTTATTGGCGTTGGCAAGTAAAAAGGGCCGAGAATACAATATAAATGAAAGAATCTTATTTACAAAAGCTTAAACATTAAAACAAAAAGATCGACATTGCGATAAATATAATATATAGGAAAAAACCATCGCGGTTGGTATTAATTACGTTTAAAAAAAAATAATAATTAGAAAATAGTTGGTAGAGATTAGAGCACGATGAATTGAAAATTAATAAAACGCGAAAACTCTCTAATTTAAAGAGTAAATTGGGACTAGGGATGCAAATCATTATAGCTTGCGCTAAATAAAAATAGACGTTAAGAGGGATGAGGGGTATAGTGTCAATGTAAAATACGATATACCTAACATCTCACGTTCTCACACTACATCAAAGGCACAACATTATAAAACAGTATCAGACTTACTCTTGGCCTTAGACCGGTTTCGTCCTTTACCTAGGACTCATCAGTAAGGCTCGGCAGAGAGCTCTGTACAGCTAGAGATGGCTCACACCACATCTGCTAACTGACTGAGCTGAGGAAGCAAGTGGCAGCCGCGTTTTTATACGCGATGCCCCCGCAGCTGCTCGCGCTGATTGGTTGGGGGCATCGCGTATAAAAACGCGGCTGCCACTTGCTTCCTCAGCTCAGTCAGTTAGCAGATGTGGTGTGAGCCATCTCTAGCTGTACAGAGCTCTCTGCCGAGCCTTACTGATGAGTCCTAGGTAAAGGACGAAACCGGTCTAAGGCCAAGAGTAAGTCTGATACTGTTTTATAATGTTGTGCCTTTGATGTAGTGTGAGAACGTGAGATGTTAGGTATATCGTATTTTACATTGACACTATACCCCTCATCCCTCTTAACATCTATTTTTATTTATAGGCCAAGAAAAATAAAAAAAAGTGGAAAAAAATTAGGACAAGTCTGAATTTTTCAGGGTTGGTAGAGACCATTGCCCCAAGCTTTCTACCAAAAGTTACCAAAAATTGCCCTTGAGCTTTTCCGGAAAAGTGGAAAAATCTGCTAAATCGTAACTAATGAAGATACCTTAAAAATTCAAACGGATTCTTGTTCCTTGGATCAAAATACATTGGAAACACATATTTTCCAAAAAATTATGTCAATAGTAATGGCGGTAGAATTTTCCAAAGTTGTCACTTTACCACTTCAGCTGTTTTCTCTACATTTTCACATTTTGTATAAAAACTTGAAACGATAGACCATAATAATTAACACAGTTTATTGTAAAGAATGTAACAAACAAAATGAGATATGATTTATTTAAATATCTCAATTTATAACGGAGTTATGCCCGGAAAAGCAGGAGAACCTATAGGTAAAGCATGCTGCGCAAACCATAGGCGCTTGTGCTTTTCCGGGCACAACTCCGTTATAAATTGAGATATTTTAATAAATCATATCTCATTTTGTTTGTTACATTCTTTACAATAAACTGAGTTAATCATTATGGTCTATAGTTTCAAGTTTTTATACAAATTGTGAAAATGTAGAGAAAATAGCTGAAGTGGTAAAGTGACGACTTTGGAAAAGTCTACCGCCATTACTGTTGACATAATTTTTTGGAAAATATGTGTTTCCAATGTATTTTGATCCAAGGAACAAGAATCCGTTTGAATTTTTAAGGTATCTTCATTAGTTACGATTTAGCAGATTTTTCTGCTTTTCCGGAAAAGCTCAAGGGCAATTTTTGGTAACTTTTGGTAGAAAGCTTGGGGCAATGGTCTCTACCAACCCTGAAAAATTCAGACTTGTCCTAATTTTTTTCCACTTTTATAGGGATTTGAGTTCGTTTCCTGGTCTATTAGCGCAAGCTATAATGATTTGCATCCCTAGTCCCAATTTACTATTTAAATTAGAGAGTTTTCGCGTTTTATTAATTTTCAATTCATCGTGCTCTAATCTCTACCAACTATTTTCTAATTTTTTTTTTTTTTTTTTTTTTTTTAAACGTAATTTTTTTTTTTTTTTTTTTTTTTTTTTCATTGCTAGCAACATGTGTAACTCTGAGCGCCATTATAACATTACATTCAGAAACAAGTTACACATTTTGCTTTGCGTTACATATAAACGAGATAAACATTTTGCTTGCCATAATAAAAAAAAACACGATATATATTTTGCATCGTGTGATAAAAAACAAGATATAGGTACATATTTTTTAGCACAACATACTGGTATATGCAGAAATATATCCACTTACCTAGCTTGTTCTTCTGGAAGCAAAAAATTGTCCTTGATGTTTTGAACTACCAGTCCTGGCATTTCTTCAACCATTTTGCTAACTCTTTTTGCATTATCAAACTGCCTCCTATTGAGTACATAAAAGGCATAAATATATACTGTAGTAGCTACATTATTAGAAAACTTCACATTCATATTATTAAGGACAAATGATATGGTACCAGTTACCACTTTGAGTCATTAGTCATTACCTAGATCAGTAGCAAATGTTACAGTTTATGCTTTCTGTCGGCCCGGCAGAGCTTACATTGTACATTAACATTTTTAAATTTTAAACTCTTTCAGAAGATTTGAAAATGTTGCATGGCATATAGCACCATAAAGTAAAAACAGCCAAAAAAAAAAAAAAAAAAAAAAAAAACTGTTAACAAGTGCCAGTCAAAAGAACTTGGTAAAAAAATTGCTAAAGGTTGATTCCAAACAAGACCAAAAATTTCTGTTGCTTTGATTTATCATACAGTTTAATATGCGGACATCAAGCCAACAACAACAAACTGCAATATGATCAAAAAGACCCTTGCCACTAATCAAAGTAATGACACTTGCTAATTATTGGGTCCATAACATGTAAATTTGCATTTTTTTTATTTTCTATTTTTCTATTTTTTTTCTTATGCACTTACCGGCAAGAAAATAAATTGAAGTTACTTTTTTCACTAAGGTCATCGAGATCTTTTCTATGCCTTGACGATAATTTTTTTCCTAGCAATTCACGGAAAACTTCATCATCATACATGTAGTACCTATGAATTTAAAATACATACACATAAAAATAAAAAGGTTAACATATAAAACAGAAAATATTTAGAGCAACAACCAAATTACTCATTCAAAACTATAAAAACAAATAACTTAGTCATGATTTTTTTTTCTACATATACTGTAGAACACACACAAAGAACACACAGGATTTTGTAGGCGGTATTACATACTGTACTGTTTACATTTTGTACAGTTTGCTTGCTGACTCTTATAGTACTTTACATGTTAGCAATAGAAGATTTCAAGATTTATTAGTTAAAAAGGCTTAATAAACTTCTTTTTATTATTATTATTATTTATATTAGTCTAATTAACATATATCGAGGGCTCCGCAGAAAACCGAACTATCTATAGTCGCCGCCCGCTTCAAATTTGGAACATCTGCGCTCTCTGCCTCTCCCAAAATTGAAGCATCTGTAATGGAGCGCTGGTCAGAGATGCTTCAAATTTGGGAGAGGCGGAGGGCGCAGATGTGCCAAATTTGAGGCGCGAGGAGACTATACATAGTTCAGTTTTCTACGGAGCCATCGACATATTTATCCATAAATTAGACAAGAACACTTTGATTTTGTATTTATTTTTACTTTGATGGTTTAGTTGTCAGGTACTGTATCACCTGCCTGATGTCACAATATTTTTAATTTATAACTTGTTCTGATTGGCTGAACGATCTTTGAGAACCAAGCGAAAAATTTCCAGACAAGTTTTTGCACCGTCCCCCTTTCCCCTCACTGCCTCATCAACCAATCAGTCAAGTTATAAATTCAAACTATTAGACGTTAGAGAAGTGATAACTAGCCCATAAATATGAAAATAAATACAAAATCAACAAATCTGTCTAATTTATGGAAAAATAAGGTATTTTAATTACTATTCTAAATTATAAATGATAAAAAGGTAAATTTATTATGCCTTTAAGGAAGGTCTAGGATTGTGTAGCATACCGTGGTAGTAAAAGAAAAAAATAATACATTCTCCTATTTTATCTTTTGAAAGAAAAAGCCACTAACATTAATGTTTAACATACTTCTCAATTAAATTTTTTCTTGTCTGTGGTTCAATTTGGAATTGTAGCTGCTCTGACAGTTTGGTAGGAGTGTGCAACAATTTTTCAAGCAGTCCATATGTACGATAATGGTCTTGTACTTCTGACTGAAGTAGCTCTTTACTTGCACCAGTTTGTTGAAGTGTTCCACGTCCAACCAGAATTTCTACTGCGTCCTTGGCTATAACATTAAAATCCAGAACAAATTAAAGTACATAGATGTGTGTGTGGGGGGGGGGGGGGGGGGGGCTTTGACTACGACAAAACTTAAAAAAAAAACTTTTTGATGTTTCATCTAAATTAAATCGTGTTATTCATACAGTTTATCCATATAAATTTACAGGTGAAACGTAACAACTGTGAGTCACTGAAACTGAGTCTGTAATGACTGACAAAGGCAAAACACATTTTGTTTCTCTTTTTATGTATTTACTTTCTGTTTCTGTTATTAGAGTTTAGTGCCAAAAGCTATCTAACATGTGATTTGTTATTAGTTTATGTTTTTATTACTAAAAAAAATTTATCTCTGTGCTCGCAAGATTTTCACCAACTTATGGGACTTTTTTTTTTTTTTTTTTTTTTTTTTTTACAAATATGACTTTTGTAGCAAAATTAGAAGAAACTGTAAAGCTAAAGAGTTTTTAAAGTTACCAAACTGAACTTTTAATGTAATTACAAAAAGTCCTACATTTATATAAAGCTAGGCATTTTCAATTTCTGTAACACTTTCTGTACATGTTATTATAAATATACTGTCATTTAACTAACTAACATTTAACTAACTGTTAAAGAATTATATTTTTAGAATACAAAATTAATAATTCATAAGACTGGTGTTTAGTTATATATAAAATGTATAGTACTTTGATTGTTTATGTTGAATAGGTTATTTCTGGATTATAAATATATGCATCAATGTCTAGAGTAGATCCATCATACATGATTTATATTGTGTGTTATGAAAATGTATTCTTATTCATCTCTAATTTGTCATTTAAATATGAATATTGAGTTACAAAACAATTGTAAATATATATAATATATATATTTTATATATATATGTATATATATATATATATATATATATATATACTATTAAGCTAAGAAAAATAATTTATATATATCTAACATTGTGACAAGACTTTATCTTTCTTATATAATTTGTAATAGGACAGCTTCAGCGCGAGCAAAAAGGCTCTATGAAGCGAAAAAAATATAATAGTGCTCATGAATTTCTGTAATGTGTTTTTATGAGTTAAATAAAATAAATAAATAAATAACAAAAATTTTAAATTTATTTTTGTATTATTATTTATTAGCCCTACTATTATTATTTTATTTTTTTTTTTCATAAAAAAAAAAAAAAAAAAAAAAAAAAAAGCTGATCATGGGCCTTGGGCCTGATTAGAAATGTTCACATAAGTTCAGGTAGCTGAAACGTGGCATGTCTTCACCATTATCTGCTTATACTTACGAACAATACCATCAACCCAAAGCTGGTATATTTCGTGATCAATGAGGGTATAGTTGCTAACAAACACGTCTACTGCTGTTGAAAACATTGCAGAATCCTTTATTGAATACTCGTATTACTATTGACGGGAGGTTCAGGTTCAAGAAGAGAAGCAAAAGCAGAGCAGGAAGCTGTATAGTTGTGTAGATTCAGGTCAGTCTCAGCTGATGAGCATTGGCTATATGTCCATCTGTAATTTCATTTCTGTATTTAACACTATAATTAGTGTACGTGTACTTAATAAAAAAAAAAAAAAGCTGAAAGTGCATATTGTTTTGATATTTTTATATTTTAAAACCACATATATTTATATTAACAAAAAAAATGAATATGTTTTATAATTAAATAAATCTATGGTATGGTATGCATACATGTATAAAGTTTTTAATGCACAAAATAGAGCTGTACAGAGAGTACTATAACTCTGCAATATATACTACAATTATAATAGCTAGGATACATATTTTATTATTATATATTATACCCGTTGAAGTGAATAAACTACACTTCACAAATTTTGTTCAAAATGACCAATTTACGTATGAGGTATGATAACCTTTTTTGAGATTGGAAGAAGCTGTTTTTGGAACTAGTAGATTCATATATGCATAACAATGCTGTTTGTGTAAACCCTGTTCTCTGCTCCTCAAATGACGATCAACTTTGGTTATTATTTTTACATGGAATGCGCATTTTTTTGGTGCAAGAAAACTGCAGGGTTCACAAACAACACTAATATATCGAGGGCTACGCGGCATTTCGGTACTAGTGCAATCTCCGCGGGTGCATTTTTGGCACATGTGCATTCTCCGTGCTCACCTTTTTTGAAACATCTTTATACGCCTAGCCTGTACAGATGTGCCATTAGTAGGCGTGGCGTAGATTGCACATGTGCCAAAAAGATACCCGCGGAGATTGCACAAGTACCGAAATGTCGCGTAGCCCTCGATATACATATGTATACATAGTATAAAAATTTATGTATTATTGTGTGCTTCATTGGCAATTACCTATAATTATTAAACACTGGGTCAGGCTAAAAACCATCTATGTTGTTGGCTTACCCCGAAAGGGACTATAGGGTCTATGCATTCATGTTAAAGTCGACGCCATGTTGGATAGCTCAATAACATGGGTGGCATAGGAAAATAAGTCATTTTGCCAGTTTAAAACCACTATGCAATATTTTTGAGAGCATTGATGCAGTAAATATGTTGAATTAGTATCTCAAGTATGTAAGAAAAATAACGTGAACAAAAAAGTAACCGATTTTCCAAAGAAAATTGGCTTAAATGAAGTTTGTCCTATGCTGAGCAATGTTATTCACTACTCCAGTATGGCCTCCAAGCGCAATAAATATGACGTCATCTGCATACACCCTATAGCGTCATGATATGTATGTGCAATCCCCCAGAAAAAGAGAAATGATATGAATAATTATTATATGTTCAGTTCTGGCCAAAAGTTTCCGAACGATTTGCATAGGCAACCCACAACCACCCTATGTTATCTTTAGGAGAAAACGCAGCGGCCGCCGCTGCCCCAATGCATTATGTATAAAATATATGCCTATTGCCAGGGTCGGACTGGTACTCAAGGGGCCACGTCCGTGAAAGGGGTGTAACACCCTGATTGCGCCCACTTTTAGGGCCTTGGGGGCCTCCAAATCTAGTAGTTTCCTATAGTATATTTATAGTAGTTTATTTGATTAGCTACTAAAAGCTATTTATATATAAACAAGGAGGGCAACATCCACTATTGCGGAATTACTCTTATGGCCAGTCTGAACCTGCCTATTGCCATGGTTCTCCTAAAAACTAGGCGTACACTTTTTTTTTTTTTTTTTTTTTTTTTTTTACATAATTTTGTATTATTATATTATTATTCATTTATTTTGCACACATTTTTTTTTTTTTTTTTAGTTTTAAGGATGTAACACATTATCAGCTTCAACTCTAAAAGTTATTTTATAATCTCAGTAATTCATTCTATATCCTGCTTTCCGAGTCTGTACACTACATACATACATAGCATAATATATTTTATGTAATGTATGATACATAATTATACATATTTGTACGCACAAAATGTATGTATGGTAGATATGCTAGTTTTCGGCCACTTAAATGTCTGGGCCACTTTTCGGCCACTTTTTGGTGATTTTAAAATTATTCTAGGAGACATAAGCACTTGAAATTCTGGCACACTATTGACTAATTACTGTAGTTTGAAAGTAGGAAAACAAATATTTGGCTTCTGAGTTGTGTATTGTTTTTTTTTTTTTTTTTTATAACCTTTCAAACCCAGGTACCAGAAAGTTTTCCATGGGAACTCGGCAATGCTTGGGCAAAGATTGGGAAATGCCGAAACCTTTCCTTGACATTTCCCAAAATTTGAATTGGCACAAAAATTAAAAATATTTAAATTTAGGTTCGTTTCCTAAACCTTTCCCAAAGTTTTCCCGAGTTATATAGCTTCGCAAACTTGACTGCTTTCTAAAAGTTTTCCTGGCTCTTTCCGGGGTGAAAAATTAATTTTATACAATAATTAAGATACATAAACACATCTATACATGTTTCTTATCAAATTTTTTTGTTATATTACATAAATAACGTAATTACATAAACTTTCCTAAGCCTTTCCCAAACTTATCCCACTTCCTGAATTGTTCCCGGTGGCAGAATTGGTTTAAGCGAGTATTTCTAATCTCAGGGTCCTGGGTTCGAATCCCACCGTGGTAATTTTTGAAACCCTTTTTACATAATTTTTCTGTTATGTATACATAGAAATCAATAAACTAACACACAAAAATAATTTTTTTCATGCAAATTGCGTATGCTAATTAGCACCTCCTTTCCCAAAGCTTTCCCAACCCTTTCCGGACACAAAAATGTGTTGGGAAGTTGATTTTCTATTCATAACAAGAGCAAGGAGCACAAATGACAAAAAAATATATATTTTAAAGTATTCCCAAGGCATGCCTGAAGCTTTCCGGAAATCCTTTCCCAACTGCGGACATTAGGCAATAATGAGGAAGGTGAATTTTTTTAACCCCCACTTTTTATGACATTTTTGAAAACAGCGTCAAAAAATTTTGAGGCGCTATTTTTTCTTAAAACGATTGGAGCATGGGAAGTATTTTTAATTAATTTTTGAAAATCGTCCTAAAAAGACTGACGTCATCAATCGGACATTTATTTCGGAAAGTATTGACTGTAGAAGGTTCAATAGCCAGTTTTTTGAAATCCTGAGAACAAGCTGATTTCATTAAACTGGTTACTGAACCTCAAACGATTAGTATTTGCCGAGAAAAAAGTGGAATGATGACGCCAGAGTCTTTTTAGGTCGATTTTCAAAAATTAATTAAAAATACTTCGCATGCTCCAATCGTCCTAAGAAAAAATAGCGCCTCAAAATTTTTTAAAGCTCTTTCCAAAAATATCATGAACTCGACAAAAAAAAATTCAATTCACCTTCCTCATTTCGGAAAAGATTTTGGGAATGCCCGGGGAAAGGTTCAGGCTTGCCTAGGGCTTTCCGAAGGAAAGCTTTCTGGTACCTCTGGGAAGTTCGAGCGGCCGAAAAGTGGAGGGTGGCCGAAATGTGGCATGCCTACCGTATACATTACATATGTACATATGCATATGTACAGTATGTATGTATATGTACGTACACATAGATCTACCGTAGATCTAAGATCTCCACATAGATTTCACCACAGGATTTCGGCAGTCATTGATTGCCTGTTGATTGCACTTACCATTACCATATACTGACGACCAGTGACCATAAATGTACTGCAGTTACATACATTGATACATACCATCATGTATGCATGTATATAATATGCATATACATACTGCCCGATTAATATCTTGGCTTACTGCTACTTTAGTTCTGTAATTATGTTGTTCTAAATAGGTTCTGATTCTACCCTGGTTCTGCACGGTTCTGCGGTGTTCAGTGGTGTTCCTTTAGTTCATTCATTACCTTTTTGTATATGTAATACGATACGATTATTATTTTGTTGATTTATTTGTTCTGGATTTTGTTGTTGTTTTTCCTGTAAAGGTATGCGCATGCGCATGTAGCGCAGATAAGCGCGAATTTCAAATCTAATAATTATGATTACGTCATCCGATGTCGACAGAAGCCACGAGGCGTTAACTATCCCGAAAAATCTTCATTACTGCGCATGCGCGATTTTGACGTTTTTAGCTGAAAATGAATTTTGCGCTAAATATTACCATGACATGAAGATACCATTATATTATTGCAATATTTTTTGGTGCTGCTCGGCAGCTTTTCAACTTTTCAAATAAATAAATAAATATATAACGTGCCCTAATTTATTGCCTATGGTCCAAGGACTGAGGATTTTCCAGAATGCATTACTATTATAATTTACAGGTCGCTACAAAATTTATCAATTATACAGAGATTGTAAAAGCATATATCTTTCACAAAAAATAAATTAATAAATGCTATGAATGGTAGGCGAGTAAATAAAGAGGTAGTTTGCTAGTGTCCACTGATATTGGTGTTAATTGTTTTACAGAATGAACAGATTCTGTTTTGTTTAGGTTGGCTTGAATTTTATGATTATATGACCATAATCTTCTAATTGAATCTAATTATAAAAGTATGCGACCAGACGAGGGAGGCATAAAGCAGGCGAGAGCTTAAATATTTTTCACTTTTTTGCAAAGTTCTACGCAATTTGCTTTCTTTATATGGTTACACAGTAGCTTTACAGTAGATTATCTCCTATACTGAGAATTTCAGATCAAATGCGCGCCATAATTGCAACTGGGTGAAGGCTGCAGAACTAGAAGCCGTCATTTGAAGTAACGTTACACGTCCATAGTTCTGCAGTCTTCACCCAGTCGCAATTGTAGCGCGCATTGATCTGACATTCTCAGTATAGGAGATAACCTACCGTATAATATACTGTGATGGTTCTATATATAATGCAATGTAGGTGGAATATATGCTTGAGAATGTTGACATGGATGATGAAGTCAAGAATGCTGTTCGTAAACCCTGTTCTCTTGCACCAAAAAATGCGCATTCCATTTGAATAACCATAGGCGATCGTCATTTTTGGTGCAGAGAACAGGGTTTACAAACAGCATTAAGGAGAAGGGGGGAGCAATATTTAATGCTGTTTGTAAACCCTGTTCTTTGCTCCTAAAATGACAATCAGCTATGGTTAATCAAATAGAATGCGCATTTTTTGGTGCAAGAGAACAGAGTTTACGAACAGCATTATTAACACAAAGGCTGGGATATATGTTAGAAATCAGGGATATATCGGAAACCGCACTTGACATATTGTGACAATAAGCAAACCGCATGCCTGAATATTCAAAATGGTGTTACATTCCTACCGGGCTCACTTTTGAAGATGCATGATTTTATGATAATGGAGATTGTGCGTGGCAAGATTTTTTTAGTGGAAATAAGGGAGGATAGATACTTGAAATCAAATAAGAGGTTATAATTACAAATACAAAGAATTTAACAAAACAATATGACAATAACACACACACATTCAAATTCAAACACGATGTTGCTGAACAATCAAACGCCACCATGCAGACCCCAAGTCCCCAAGTCAACTAATATGTATCCCTTTTGTCGACTCAAAATTTGAAATACATCTCTTTGGGAGGGGGGGGGGGGGGACTTTATATTTATAAAACTTAATGTCCTATGCACAGCTACATTATTTGATTTTTTAATAACTATACCTAAAAAATGGGCGGATTGGGAGTTCTTTCACATATAAAAAAGAAAAAAAAAAAAAAAAAACGCCCACATTAAAAAAAAAACTTGATAAACATCCTCTATGATATGCTTATATAAATTGCACAACTACCATAATACTTTTTTACATAAACTCACTGCAACCTTCAGTTTTACGTAACAAAAATAAGATTTGTTTATTTTTTTTATAGTTATAATTTTTTATTCTCTATAAAAAATATAGGTATATAATATGGCATAATTATAATATGCACACAGACACAAATATAGCAATCAATTATAACAATATATATATATTATATATATATATATATATATATATATATGAATGAGGAAAAATTTGGTCTTACCTTCCCTTGTAAAAAAGAGAGTATACTTTTATGAAAAGTATACTCCCATGTTAGTATAATCTTTTAAGTATACAATTTTTATATTTATTTTGACTTAATTTTATGCTCATTTTATACTAATTTTGTATTCAAAAATTATAAATTTATTATACTCATTGTATACTTTTTCAATGCTATTTTTATACTCATTTTATGCTTTTTTAATATTCAGGAAATTATAAATTAATTATATTTATTTTATACTTTTTTTATAATCACGATTATAAATATTTTATACTAAAAGTATACTCCAAGCTGAACTTTTTTTTCTTCCGCGATATAAAATAATTCCTTAAAAATTCATTAATTATGTAAATATGTATCATATTGACATAACTGAAATATTCTAAAAATTCAATACAGAATATTTATTTTACAAATTTATTTTAAAAATGACCGTTAATTGTAAACTGTAATTTTTTAAGCGCGCATTAAGATATGACGCTTCATGAGCGTCATTAGTCGCCATATTGCTCTTGTGTTAAAAGTTTTACGTAAAATATGTCTTATAAAAAGTGTCTAAAGAAGCTTGAATATTCTCAATAAGGAGCCTTCCAGGTAAACAATAATTAAAGTAGTGTTCCAGCATTAATTTAATGTATTAAGTCTAATAGAACTTGTCTTTTTTTTCATGAAAAATCGCCATGGCATCTGGAGCATCGGTGTTCATTGCACACATGGAACTGGATTTGTGACGACACTGATTTCTTTGATTCTTCAAGACGAAAGTTTGTTGCACTTTCTGGCGAGTATACACTTTATGTTTGCACGTTTGCATGGTATATTTTAATTGGTAAAATAATCAATTAATTGGCATGACCCAAATTTGTATTGTGTATGTGTGCATGTCGAACGAGCGGGTGTCAGATCGAGATAAAAAAATACATTGAAATTTGAATTTTATATTTGATTCCCGTAGAAAATTTTTTAATATGTTAATATTTTGTTTTTAAATAATTCGTATGTAAATTAATTGTAGAGATTTATATTATATTTAGTGATATTTGTAGTATATATTGAATAAAAGTATTATGAATTATAAAATGAGTATACAATAAGTATAAATAGAGTATAATATACCTATATTCATAGTATGGATTCAAAGTATTAAGGAATTATAAAATGAGTATACAATAAGTATAAATAGAGTATATAATAAGTATAAAAAATATATACTTTAATTGCCAGCTCATAAATCTACAGTATCAAAAAAGTATACTCAAAGTATACTTTGAGTACAAAATTAGCATAAAATTAAGTTAAAATTAATATAAAAAAAGTATAAAATGAGTATACTTTGAGTATAAATTGAGTTTAAATTTTATACTTTTTGTGAGTATACTAGTATAAAAATTGTATACAAGTGTATACTAAAATGACCAATAAGATCATAAAAAGTATGATCAAAGTATACTAATAGTATACTTTTTTTATATTAGTATACTCACCCTAGAGTATACTAAAAGTATAAAATGAGCATAAAAAAAGTATAAAAAGTATACTCCATTTCCACTAGGGTTCCACTTGAAGACCCTGGGCTTTACACTCGCTGATAGTTTATATTGAATTTTAACAAAAATTAAAATTACGTCACTAAATGTACATATTAAAAAACTCAATTCACTAGTCTTTAAAATTATACATAGCTATGTTAAAATTAACTCACACAAACATGAACGTTTTCGGAAAGCATTCGTTTTTACACGTGTGTCAGCTTTCCTTACTCCTATGTCACTGAACTTATGAAAAATTGGTTCGTCTCCCGATGCGCACTGACCTACGCAATGGGAGGGGGGAATGGTTGTTATTTTGCACTTCAACTTTGTTCTCTCTCTCTATACGGTCTTGTGGTATATCTTTCTTATATGGCTGTAAGAGTGATGTCCAAACCGGGGGTAAATCATAACTGGGTTGACTTATCGTGTCATTTTTTCTTCTCGCCATCTCTATTGCTTCTAATATTTTTCTTTTCTTGTAATGGCTCTCTCTGCCAATTACCTTTGCCTCATCCCATCTAATATCATGTTTGTTTTCAAGTGCATGGTCTACTAATTTAGAATATCCCGCGTCTTCTTTGTCTATCTTTTGTCTATGTTCTTTTACTCTTATCTCAAGCGGACGACTCGTTTCCTCAATATATTCTCTTTTACACATGCATCACCGGTTTGGACATCACTCTTACAGCCATATAAGAAAGATATACCACAAGACCGTATAGAGAGAGAGAACAAAGTTGAAGTGCAAAATAACAACTATTCCCCCCTCCCAT
Organism: Ecdyonurus torrentis; assembly: GCA_949318235.1. Lineage (NCBI taxonomy): Eukaryota > Metazoa > Arthropoda > Insecta > Ephemeroptera > Heptageniidae > Ecdyonurus > Ecdyonurus torrentis. The sequence goes on from OX439129.1 coordinate 24,646,252, forward strand.
TGCGTAGGTCAGTGCGCATCGGGAGACGAACCAATTTTTCATAAGTTCAGTGACATAGGAGTAAGGAAAGCCGACACACGTGTAAAAACGAATGCTTTCCGAAAACGTTCATGTTTTGTAACACGTCGCGACAGGCCCTGACTTTATTTATCAGCTTTCTTATACTGGCCTGTATGAATTTTAACCTACGAATGATATAATAATCAAAGCTGGACCTATTCTACGACGAGTACACCTAGCCTGAGCCTTACCTGGCTGGTATATAGCTAAATTCCCATATAACTTATGGTGCGGGGAGACGTCTAATGTCCACCCGGTCTGACTCAAGCTATATAATATAAACCTCTGGGTTCAATATGTTAGTCTAGGGTAGTTTTTAATGATGAAATAAAATAATAATTGATTATTGTTTTGCCGAAAAAAAAGTTTATTGTTTTTTATATTAAATATTTGAACAATTACAATGTGTTTAAGCGCTTCAATCGCTAATTATTCTCTCTCCTTTGAATTAAAACAAAGCAAAATTTGAAATGGCAATTATAAAATGAACTAAAATTATGATAAGCGCGATCAATTTCGCAAATTCTAATTGGATGACAAAATTACCTGTTATTTTAATCTGAATATTGTATTTGCTATATAAAAACGGAAATAGCACGGCTAAATGGCAAATAACCCACGTTGATATAGCAAGTCCCCACTGATTTTTCCCTAAATTCCGCGTACTTTCGCAACTGCTCTTTGAGCTGTTTGTCCGTCCACAGAATGTTCTATGTCGTTAACTTCCGCGATGCGTAAGCATCTGTCCGCCAACAACGTGACCCCCAATAGCTAATGATTTTACTCCCTAAATTCCGCGTTCTTTCGCAACTGCTCTTCGAGCTGTTTGTCCGACCACAGAATATCCTATGCCTTAGACTTCCGCGAAACGTAAAGTTTCTGTCCGTCTCGGGCGTATCCACCCAATAACTATAAAGTCCCAAGTAATAATATTGCTTGAGATTCTAAGTCCCAGAAAGGCACTCAACCCAAGTTATTCGTATGTCACAACTCAAGAGAGAAGCTTCATGTTCGAATAACCTGGACTGACTGCGACTTCTCCGTCGTTGTTGATCCTTTTTGTTACATCGCCTCGGGGTTGTGCGCAAGCGCTGCATTTGTTGCTTGCGGCGACGTCTGACGGAATATTATGTAAACCCTTTCGTCCCAAAAACTATATATAAAAAATACTTATTTTATGATTGAAAAAACTCCCACCCCTTTATATGGTTATTTAATAAACTGACATTATATACCGTAAAATTGATCCGCGCTTATGTTATATTATTCATATTTTACTTAAATCATAATTATTCATAGTGTGCAAAAGAAGTTCGCACGTAAGATTCATGTATCGTCGAAGCAATTATTTTCATCTAACTTTAACACAACTTTAGTAAATAAAAATACTATATAATTGCTTTGACAATAGCATGAGTTGATAAAATAGACCTTAAACTAGTAAAATATAATCTGTTCCTACCTTCTGCCTTTGCCTACGCACTTTATTTGCATAATTTTCTTCATTACATCTTACGAATTATACAATAAACAATTTTTCTCTTGTTCTATATATCTTGAAGGCTAAATGCGCGCTACGATAGTCTTATTTTTTTTGTCTGTGATAAGCGGGCGCGCTAGACTTAAAAACCAAGGTGGGCGTGGCGCCGGCAGTCGGCTTACATACTACATATTATATGCTAAAATAGTTAGGGTTCGGGTCACTATGTTACATTACCCTCCCCTTAAAACAAGTGAACATTAAGGCTTCTTTGGAGACTTGAATTTCACTTTGCTGGCATTCTCTGGTCCGTGTTCTTGCGTTGGTCATCGTCTTCTCTTCCCCTCCAATTACAGTGTTCTTGTAGGGGCAGTTTTGTTTCGCTCTCGGTTTTTGGGCGTCCCAACTGCTTCTCTTCTTGCCTTTTGGCGTAGACGTTTGTTGTTCGTTGTTTTGCGTCTCTGCTCTTTGTGATCCTTGCATTACCTTTTGCATAAGCAGGTAATGTATTAATTGGGAAACCGTTCGGAGTTGTGGCTTAATTAGTTTAGCCTTTCCTGGATCATATGGTTTATCGGCCGGAACTCTTTGCGTCTTTCGTCGTGGGGTAGAGATGTCCCCTTTTTCTTTGACCATGGCGTTGTAGTTCTCGTGCCAAGGCTTTTGAGTGCCGATAAACTCTGGTGCATCAAACAGAAGTGTCTTGGCTTCGACGTCATTTATGAAGTCTGTGACTTCGAGATTTGGAGGCACCATGAACAGCTGATCTTCGTTGCGGCTACTCCACGCAATCGGGCAGATTAAAGCACCTGTGATGGTTGAGTTACACTCAAGCTGTTTGATAGTTTCACTCGTCTCATGTATATTGATTCTTTTAGTTTCCAATGATTTAGAGAGCTCCCCAGGTGTAATGCTTTCTAGTGATCCGCTGTCTAATAAGGCGTCATATGTCTCATCAGCAATTTTTATTTTCAAGCATGGTTCATATGATGGCATCTCTTTATCCGCAATGTCAGGAAACTGGTGGCTAATTTGTGACCGTTGGGTTATCCCCATGTCATACAGTGTTGCCGTCCTGTCATCACATTCTTTAGGTTTAATATCTTCGTCGTTAGGTTTTAGTTTCGAATCCCCCTCTTCTAGTTGCGAGAGGGATTCGCAATCACGTTTTTTGGATCGTCTAATTGCTTAAGACTCTCTGACCCTTTGGCGGAAATGTCCCTTGCTCTTTTAGTTTGCGATGGTTCATATTGTGCGTTGCGTGAGTTGTGTTCACTTTGTGAGTCATCATATCTCAAGCGCCTCTCGCAATCATATGATTGGCTCCGTCTGTGCTGCAACTCGGTGCTTGGTTCATGACCACGTATTGGATCTTTGTACTCATGACCAAGTGAACAGTTTTTGCCATTGTTATACCTCTCACTATTGTAATCTAGAGGTTGCTTTTTAAAATTATGCTCGTATTGTTCTCTCGGCATAATGATGGTTACTTTTTTGTTAGATACTAATGTATATTGGTCTTGACCTTCCTTTGTTTCTTTATTACCTATTGAGGTAAAATAGGAAGAACTATGATTTGTCTCCCTGCATCCCTCTGCTGCTTGCAAATGAACTCTAGGTTTCACGTGGGCAGATGGAATGAATGGAAGTGCTGGTTCTACACTTTGCTCTACCGATGTATGCTGTAGACATCTTTTTATTCGTCTTATTTTGTCATCAATTTTGATAGCATGTTCCGCAAAGTCGCGTAGCGTGGGACAATAGTCACGTAGGTACGGCTGATATTCAGGTAACGCCTTGTCTTTTATATCCTCTACGCGCACGTGATCTAGCTTTAGCGGGTTTGCTATGTTAAAATATTCATCAATGACCATAATGTACTGAGAGAGGGTTTCGTCTTGTTCTTGTCTAAGTTGGCGCACTTCCTCCCAGAGCAACTCTTCCCCACTCCCTAAGGTAGGGTAAGTGCGATCAGTTTTATTGGCTACTGCTGTGGTACTGAATCGCTCAGATGTATCTTGTTGCCCTGTTGCTTGTTGTCCCAGTGTCTCAGGTGGCTCTTGATACTCTGTGCTGTCTGTCTCTGGGGTCTTTGTATCGACTTCCTGGTTGGTTCTCACCTGCTCTTGTGAACGATGAATTGTGTTGTATTGTGCTTCTTCAGTGTCAGGTTCAAGGACGTTTACCACTTTGGTCAATAGTGCGGTAAGGTCTATCAACACAGCATTTATTGTTTCAAAACAATAGTTGTGTGGTTCAGTTGCCTGTCTGGGTGGTCTGCCCCTGTTATCTTGATAACGCTGAGCGGGTGTTGGTGTTTCGGCCAGTGGTGTTCTAACTTGATTGCTACGGTGTGTAGCACCTGTCATGACCCTATTAGCACTATGGCTCAGTATCGCATGACTGTTGACGTAAGCAGTTGTGTGCTCGCTCCATGGGGTCAATATGGTCGACTCTACTGGTGTGTGAGCCGGGTAATGAGCAGGCGCCCATTGACCAATGCCATTATCAAATCGGTCTCTTTCAAAGCTGGGGCTTCTTTGACGTACCCCCCGTCGTTGAGGGAACATAAACACATCCTCCGGGGGTAATTTGCCAATATAAGACATTTTTTACGCACTTTTAAAAGTTGCGAAATTTCGCGAAAAATGTTTGCGAAACAATTCGCGCACATTTAAAATGGTCATTTCGGTAATTTTGTCTGTCCAATATATGTAAATATCAGCAAAATTTGCTATTTTTTATATTTTACAAAATTGCGTAAGTGCAAATAAAACGTAGAGCGCCTATATGAAAATCGCGCTATTTTGTTAATTGCACTATATTAAATGTAACACGGTTTTAATTCGCCGCTATAACTATAATGTTCAGAAATAAGCTATTACGTTAACTGAAATTTACTGTGCCGGGACTCTCTACTTACTACTCGAGAGAGAGAAGGAGGAGAAAAATAAAATTTGAATTTTTGCGCGTATTAAAACAGCTAAAATTATGCGGTTTTCGCAAAACGCAATGTGATTGAAAGCTGATTTAATCCCGGACAGCTGCCCACACTTGTAACACGTCGCGACAGGCCCTGACTTTATTTATCAGCTTTCTTATACTGGCCTGTATGAATTTTAACCTACGAATGATATAATAATCAAAGCTGGACCTATTCTACGACGAGTACACCTAGCCTGAGCCTTACCTGGCTGGTATATAGCTAAATTCCCATATAACTTATGGTGCGGGGAGACGTCTAATGTCCACCCGGTCTGACTCAAGCTATATAATATAAACCTCTGGGTTCAATATGTTAGTCTAGGGTAGTTTTTAATGATGAAATAAAATAATAATTGATTATTGTTTTGCCGAAAAAAAAGTTTATTGTTTTTTATATTAAATATTTGAACAATTACAATGTGTTTAAGCGCTTCAATCGCTAATTATTCTCTCTCCTTTGAATTAAAACAAAGCAAAATTTGAAATGGCAATTATAAAATGAACTAAAATTATGATAAGCGCGATCAATTTCGCAAATTCTAATTGGATGACAAAATTACCTGTTATTTTAATCTGAATATTGTATTTGCTATATAAAAACGGAAATAGCACGGCTAAATGGCAAATAACCCACGTTGATATAGCAAGTCCCCACTGATTTTTCCCTAAATTCCGCGTACTTTCGCAACTGCTCTTTGAGCTGTTTGTCCGTCCACAGAATGTTCTATGTCGTTAACTTCCGCGATGCGTAAGCATCTGTCCGCCAACAACGTGACCCCCAATAGCTAATGATTTTACTCCCTAAATTCCGCGTTCTTTCGCAACTGCTCTTCGAGCTGTTTGTCCGACCACAGAATATCCTATGCCTTAGACTTCCGCGAAACGTAAAGTTTCTGTCCGTCTCGGGCGTATCCACCCAATAACTATAAAGTCCCAAGTAATAATATTGCTTGAGATTCTAAGTCCCAGAAAGGCACTCAACCCAAGTTATTCGTATGTCACAACTCAAGAGAGAAGCTTCATGTTCGAATAACCTGGACTGACTGCGACTTCTCCGTCGTTGTTGATCCTTTTTGTTACATCGCCTCGGGGTTGTGCGCAAGCGCTGCATTTGTTGCTTGCGGCGACGTCTGACGGAATATTATGTAAACCCTTTCGTCCCAAAAACTATATATAAAAAATACTTATTTTATGATTGAAAAAACTCCCACCCCTTTATATGGTTATTTAATAAACTGACATTATATACCGTAAAATTGATCCGCGCTTATGTTATATTATTCATATTTTACTTAAATCATAATTATTCATAGTGTGCAAAAGAAGTTCGCACGTAAGATTCATGTATCGTCGAAGCAATTATTTTCATCTAACTTTAACACAACTTTAGTAAATAAAAATACTATATAATTGCTTTGACAATAGCATGAGTTGATAAAATAGACCTTAAACTAGTAAAATATAATCTGTTCCTACCTTCTGCCTTTGCCTACGCACTTTATTTGCATAATTTTCTTCATTACATCTTACGAATTATACAATAAACAATTTTTCTCTTGTTCTATATATCTTGAAGGCTAAATGCGCGCTACGATAGTCTTATTTTTTTTGTCTGTGATAAGCGGGCGCGCTAGACTTAAAAACCAAGGTGGGCGTGGCGCCGGCAGTCGGCTTACATACTACATATTATATGCTAAAATAGTTAGGGTTCGGGTCACTATGTTACAGTTTGTGTGAGTTAATTTTAACATAGCTATGTATAATTTTAAAGACTAGTGAATTGAGTTTTTTAATATGTACATTTAGTGACGTAATTTTAATTTTTGTTAAAATTCAATATAAACTATCAGCGAGTGTAAAGCCCAGGGTCTTCAAGTGGAAGGTAAGACCAAATTTTTCCTCATTCATCATGTCACCTCGCTCGAAATTCAATTTTTACAACATATATATATATATATATATATATATATATATATATATATATATATATATATATATATATATATTTATATATATATATAATACGGACATTGAGGAAGTCTACACACAGTTAACCCCTAGGTTTGAATATGTCATTTGAAAGAGAAAAAATAGTAGATAAATTTGGCATAGGCAATTACCTGGAAAATTGACGTTTTATTTAATAAAAGAAGAAATAAAAAATTTCAATTCCCAACCCTTTGCCGACTATGACGTCATTTGTTTACATCCGATTTTCAATTGTCTTCTGGATTTCAAACGATCCCATTGTTGAAAGGCGGCGGTTGGCCGTTAAATTTTTTGAATTTGTAGCAGTTGCATGAAATCCAGAAGACAATTGAAAATCGGATGTAAACAAATGACGTCATAGTCGGCAAAGGGTTCGGAATTGAAATTTTTTATTTCTTCTTTTATTAAATAAAACGTCAATTTTCCAGGTAATTGCCTATGCCAAGTTTATCTACTACTTTTTCTCTTTCAAATGACGTATTCAAACCTAGGGGTTAACTGTGTGTAGACTTCCTCATTACCTATTATTACAATTTCATATAAAAATAAAATAACTTCTTCTACTTATAATTTACATGTAAATAATGTATATTATCATCGAGTTCTTTAGTTCTAGCATATGTCACACTACACTATATTGTATAGAACCTTGCTAAAAGTCTAGACAGAGAGCTTCCGCTATTTACAATGCATTCCTGCACTACCTGGAAATTATCTTCTGATCAAATCTTACACCAGTATATAACTTTTACTGTTTATTATATTTTGCTAATTTAAGCAAAGGTGTTATGAAATAATGAATGAAAGATAAAATTTAGAGTATTATAATTGATTTCATTTAAAATAAATTAACAATTAAAAAATCTCACAAGCATAGCAAATTAGGCCTTTGAAACCAATTTGTAGCAAAATTTGAATTAGAACTCCCGCACTATATTTCACTGCTAACATTGTAGTTTTCCTATTGTTAATTGTTATTATTATTATTTGGCATATCCTGCAAGAAACAAACCATACATGAATCAAAAATTAACTTCCACTGGCAATTTTCAGCATTTCTCTGATATTCAAAATCTTTTCTCTAGGTTTTCCAATCAAAGACCCTCTTCTCTTTTCTTCAGAATCAATTGCTTCCCATTCCGTGAAGCTAACCATCTGGATGCCTAAAACATATTATAAAATAATAATAAAATATTGAGTTGTAAAGAAACAACTGTTTTGAGATCAATTTTAAGTAATTTATGTCATTTCTGCTTCCCTTTCAACAAACTTAACACTTGTGCATTACGTTGAAAAGGTGGATATATATAATCAAATCTTAAATTCAACCTCCAAACAATTGCTACTTCATTAGAAATTTGTAGGGTATATATAACTCAAAAATTCCCATGTAGCTAAATCAAAACTTTAAAATAAAACATCATCATTTTTTTCTTTCTCTTTCTCTCTCTCTCCTCCACTAGAAAAGCATTGACCTTGTAAAAAATCACTAAAAAGTAGTTTTCAAAATGGATATAATATTTCACATATAAATAAATTGACTTATTTTTAATGTTGCAATGATAAAACTACGTGGAGAATTTATGCAAAAGCTAAATCTCCATTTTGAAAGCTTTTTAATACATAAAGAGATTTGATAATAAAAGCATAGCTAGACTACAACCATTTATGGAAAGGAAAATTGTAAGGAAGTGGCAGAAAGTAAGCATTTTGTGAACATCTGCTTGTGTAACAGAAAACTATTTCTAGCCCAAGACAAATCAGAAAAAAAAAAAAGAAAAAAAAAAAAAGGACAAAAAAAAGTGTATTACAGGAGCATAATATACTAGCCACTCACATGTTCACCTCTCTTTGTACAGAAGTGCATAGGGAAGTTTTGGTTTGCACTTATTTTGGTGGTTCAAACAATATGCTTTTACTCATGACGCCTCACTCTCAAGCCATGGACAGTTGTTTTGTTCTTGATGGCCTCATAGCACAGCATGAAGAGAGAGGTTTTGCTCTCTGGCAACAGAGGCTACTTGAAAGCAATTGCTGGAGTGTGCAATATCAGCTCCAATTGTCCACAGCTTGAAAGTGGGTGTCGAGAGTGTTGTCATGAGTAATGCACCACCCTCACTTAATGAAATACAAAAACTCATTATATACTCTGCTCTACAATATGAGCAGCTAAAATGTATATCCTTATTATACAATCAAAATGGTATAATTAATTTATGCTTAATTATTTATTTCAGCCTGAATTAGAATTTCTCTTTTTTTCACAGGGTGATTCCTGTCAATGTAAAGCTGAATATCGCTATCTCGCAAACCCATTTTCAATTTATTGTCTGTGAAGCAGTATGTTTTTATTAATAAATAAATAAATGGGCTAATCTGAACAGATTAAAAATTAATGCCCGTTAGAGGTGGCCCGTTAGCAAAGTCAGATGTAATAACTTGTAATGGAGAAAAGATAGAGTTTGTAAACTCTTTTAATTATCTGGGGGTTATTATGCAACAAACAGGAAAATCTTTCTCTAAGCATGTCAAAGAACGCTGCCGAAATACATTATCATATTCATTCGCCATTTCAAATTTAAATTCCTTATCCGTGGAAACAGCTATAAAACTGTTTCACCTAAAAAGTCTCTCCAGTTGCTTCATATATGGCATTGAAATTTTCTGGTCATATATGTCTTTAACAGACTTTAAAAATCTAGAATCTAGGTATCTAAAACGGGTACTATGCCTATCAAAATTTACATCGTCAAGGTTGGTTTATGAGCTAGCAAGGGAGGAGCTATTTGTAACAGAACTACAAATGAAATTTAAACTTTTAAAAACTGATAATTATATTTAATTTGTTAAGGAGAGATTAAGTAAAACTGAAGATATCAGCCTGTCATTCTATAATACCCCTCCATTTACCGGTAATATAAATGGGTAAATATAAAGGCCCAAACTGTACAGACAGGCATATCATTACCCGTATACCCGTTACGTGGTGCATGGTTTCCACCATGTTATCTGTCAGATTAAAGAATATCACGATTGTAGTAATAAATGTGTATTTATGTTATGTGGTCCACCTCTGTACTAGGTACCACTTACTTCACTGTCCGTCTCAGACTCTGTTATTAAGTCATTATGCAAAACTGTAGACGTTTAGCAATGTATTTATGATATGTTTAATAAATAATAATAAATGTCATTACTATTATTTAGATGTTATGATTTGGATATTATTATAATATGTTTATAATTAATTGGATAATTATTGAATGTTTAGATGTATGTTGTACCGACATGAATTGAATAACCTGCAATTTTAGTAATGCTTTTCAGTCTATAGTTTTGCCAAGATACTACATACAAGATAGTGACACCAACTGGTCCCATGTAAATTTTAGCGGCATTGTGATTGGTCAATATTGATCACGTGACCTTCAACACGGGCGCTGATTGGCTTAGAGGCTCATTTTGAATTTTGCGGCGGCCCAATTTGGTCGAGTGTGTCCTTATCTTGTATGTAGTATCTTGGTTGTGCAGGTTTTTCATTTCCTTGCGGTACACACATTGTGTTTAATAAATAAATAATAAAATTAATAAATATTTTTCCAAGTAGTTTTTATAATTACCCTTTTCATCCAATACTTTTTTGGTTTCTTCAAAACCGGGTTTCAAAGCCTCACAGTTTAAGCCTCCATCATTCAAATCTTGAACTAACAACCTTCCCAGATCAAATGCATTTCCCATTGTCGATACAAGAACACCTACTGGTCCTGTTGACACCCATCCACTGCAATAGATTCCTGGAACATTAAGTTGTGATAAGTTACAATTTTGATGGCATGAATAATCATGATAAGGTAAGTGCTAGCAATACCTGGCATCCCAACTACTCTGCCTTTTACATTTTTGATAACACCCCTTGTCGAATCAAATGGAAGCTCGGGATCAGCTGGGAGTCCTTTATAACCTATGCTTCGCAGAACTAATCCACAAGATATGTCATGACTTTTGATTGTTGATTCTGCTACTTGATTTTCACTGGCATCCCCAACAAGTTGAGTGATTGTTAAGCGTACGCTACCAACTCTATTAGGCTGTGTTGAACTCGGCAAAAAAACAGCAGGTACATGTAAAAATAAAGGTTCAAAAGTTTTCTCTGCAATTTTCCACTTCTCAGCTTGTTCTTTCGTAGGTTCATCTAGCGCAGTTGTAGCTAGAAGTTCAGTTAAACGCTTTCGAGGCCGAGAAACGCCTTCAAAGATTTAAAGGTACATAATAACAATATCTGTTTTTTTATATATAGACAATATAATTTTACATAAAAATATGTTTTTGAACAATACCTGGCAATGCATCTCTAATTCCTTGAAAAACTGCAGGATCAAGTAATGTACGACAATTTTCCATCTTAAGCATTTCACGAAGCTCTTTAATTGTAAAGGCAGCTTGAAGCGGACCTCTTCTACCAACTAACAACACATGGCGAACTTTACTCTGGCTGAGAGCTTCAAGTGCATGTGCAGTGATGTCAGTGCTCTAGAAATCACAAATACTGAATAAATAAATTCAAATTGATTCTACCCTCCTGAAAGCTTTTTTTTTTTTTTTTTTCCTTCCCCCATTTATGATAAAATAGTTAATTTACAGTATTGTGGTTTCTTACTTTTAATGTATCAATAGGAGACAAAAGTACTCTTGCAACATCCAAAGCTACATTGCCTTGGCCCAGCACTACAGCTGTATCACTGTCAAGGTTTACCGGAAGACTCTCATCTCCTGGCATCCCATTGTACCAACCAACAAAACTTCGAGCTGATAATACGTTCTCCAAATTTTCACCAGGAATTCCTAATTGTCTGTCCTGTTCTGCTCCATATGTCTACAAGTGATATGCCATTAAACATTTTTAATTAAGCTATACAATATCTAGAAACACATACAAAAAGAGTTGAAACAATTATATTTCTTTTCAAATTTCTTCAAAAAATATAATTAATGATCATAAAATCAATCTTATGTAAATATATTTCAGAAACATATTATAAGAATAATGTTGTCAAACTTACTAGCACAACAGCATGGTAAAATTGTTGTAATTGTGTAATGCTAATGTCTTGTCCTAAGGACACATTGCCTATAAATCGAACTCTTGGGTTTTTTGCAGTCTTGGTGAAAGTATTGATGACGTTTTTTACTTCAGGATGATCAGGTGCTACCCCAAACCTTACAAGCCCAAATGGTACGGGCAATTTCTCGTAAATATCAACATGTGCATCAGGTAATGCCTGTAATAATTAACATTATTTACAAATGCAGCAGCCAACACATTACAAATATACTAGAAGTATATCTCCATAGGTTTGTATGTGTAGGCTACACACTACAGTCATACTAAATTTAAAATACAAATCAAGAAGGTCTGCCATAGACACCTCTTTGAATTATATTTCCATTTTTGTCTGTGCTTATTTAACAAATAATCCACATTTTGATGATATAGGTAGCATATCAAGTTTTTAGGACCATTTTTGGCAAAAAAAAAAAAAAAAAATTTAAGGTCATATCATGTCATATGAGAGCTGCCTGTTTGGGAACTTTTGGCCAGAGCTACACAATATAATATGATTTATATAGTTTTCCACATACATAATTATATTTACCTTTAAAATGTGTTGAGAAACATAAAATCCAGCAGGTCCAGATCCAACTACACAAATCTGTGGTCCAATGTTTGCATATTTTCTGTTATACACATGTTTAAAACCCATTTGTAAAGGATTGTAAAGCTTCTTAAGTATTTGTGACATTTTGACACTAATAATGAAACTTAAAAAAATTCTTAGCCTTGCCAAATTAGGTCTATCTCAATAACAATAATTATGCATATATGTATGTTAATACATATACATAATTAAAAATATACATATTTGTGGTTGTGTGCAAACAGAGAGATCACGTCCACGAGGTCTGCATCAATCCATGCATGTAAATATGATACATATTTTATGTAAGGAAATATTATACAAAGATATAAGCCTTTTATTTTTTTAGTGCTTCTCAGAGTTCACATTTATATCTTTGTTTTGAACTGCATTATGTGCACTATGCATATTAAAGTGATATACTGATAACGATTGCTTCACTCACATAGTGTTCGATGTGTGCCACTTCGAAAAATGAATAATGATAAACATGATAAATAAATCCTGATACAAAGTAAAAAATAATCCTACTATCCTACTATATTTGCAAAAGCTCCACAAAACAAAAACAAAAAAAACAGCTGCTTGAAGAAAATGGTGTCAAGATACTACATACAAGATAGCGACACCAACTGGTCCCATGTAAATTTTAGCGGCATTGTGATTGGTCAATATTGATCACGTGATCTTTAACTCGGGCGCTAGATAGCGACACCAACTGGTCCCATGTAAATTTTAGCGGCATTGTGATTGGTCAATATTGATCACGTGATCTTTAACTCGGGCGCTGATTGGCTTAGAGGCTCATTTTGAATTTCGCGGCGGCCCAATTTGGTCGAGCGTGTCCTTATCTTGTATGTAGTATCTTGATGGTGTTTACATACAAGTACGACATCTACAGGAAATTTAGTAAATTTAAAACATTCAATTTAAATAATTTAAAAATACTTCTCGCCCCGTGGTCTTTTTTCTTTTTTTATACGTACAGCGTACAGGACAAGGATTTTGCTAATAAAAAAAAATCACACACTTTAAATTATTTTTTATTCATATATAATCTATGTGCATTATGCGGGCGACCCAATCGCGGGCCAACAACTATATCTTCCTGTCCTAATATATATTATAGTTATAATATTATAGGCAAAAGTGTAACACAGGCAGTGCGGGAATAGGTTAGGGCCCTTGAATTCTAATTCTCTACTTCATCATTAGGGAACTTTTTTTTTTTTTTTTTTTTTAACTGTTGCATTTAAATAAACTGTTTTTATTTATATTATGTAAATTAAAATTATATTATCATAAAAAATAATATACTACACCACTACCATACCTAAATATATATATATATTTTTTTTTTATACTTATATAAAATTTTCTACGTTTTCCTCTTGTGTCTTACTAGGCTTGCGCGTCTCTGTCGACTTTGCGGGCGGTGCTATTTCTGGATTGAGAAGAAATCGAGGTCATTTTCTTGCCACCTCCTATCTTGCGTGAGAATTGAGAATAGCTATCCCAAATTATGCTTACTCGTATGCGAGATGTGTAGCTCCACAAAATTGTACTCCAGTTATAAAATTAAAAATATAACTTCAAGTACATTTTTAAAGAATTTTTTGAGGAGAGCCGGGAGAGCATTATGAGAAAAAAAAGGTCTATATTTTATGGACAATATTTGGAATTTAATTGCATAATATCATAATATACACAATTGAAGCGAGATGTAAACTTCTATCAAGCTGGTATAAAACCCTCATACAGATTACTGTCAAATAAAAAATAATTAATCATAACATATTATGCTTTTTCTTTTATTTTTTTTTTTTTTTTTATTATTAATTGAGTTATAGACTCATGCCATATGCAAGTGTGCTGCAGCTAATACCCAACGTTTAATAATTTACTGTGGGCAAACTTTTTGAAATGTATATATTTTTTTAATTCAGGGCTTCCATTCATTATACATTTATATATATATATATTTATATGTATATATATGTATATTTTTTTTAATTCAGGGCTTCCATTCATTATACATTTATTTATATATATATATATATATATATATATATATATATATATATATATATATATATATATATATATATATATATATATATAATGTATAATGAATGGAAGCCCAAGCCTTAAATAAAAAAATATATACATGCATATAATGTTAAAATATATGTTTTAGTAAAATGCCTATCTCTGAAATAAAAATGTTGGTCTACATTTTTTCCCTTCCCCATTTAAAACATAATGACCTTTAGGATAAAAAAAATTAAACATGTTGGCATACAGATTATATATGGTCCAATTACCGCAGTACTTCAGATAATATTCAGCATTACAATACCTTATAGCAATATTTGCACTGCGTAATATAAATTTTGCATTAAACTTTCATTGTCTCAAATGGAGATTGCATGTGTACTTAAAAATATATACTAATATAACCTCTGAAAACATTGTATGGTGTGAAAACATTACTTAAGGGTTCTCTCCCAGAAATGATACCCTAATTAATCTGCCATTAATTCCCTCAGTAAAATCAAAAGTCAAAGTTCAAAAGATCACATCTTTGTAACCCATATTTGTTTCATTATACCTCTATTTGAAATAATGGTACCATGTGATAGTGATGTGATAATATAAAACCCACCAATCATATTAGATTGTTATTATTATTACCTTTTATTTTTTTAGAAAGACTAACTAACGGTAAAAAATAAATAAATAAGAAGTAATAAAAATAAGGTTCCAATTGAATTTATTTTAATTAAAAAAAACTAATGCACACATTTGAAGCAATTATACATTTTTAAATAGAAGAAAAATATTGATAGAACACAAATATATTATGAATCCGGTTAAATATTAAAGATATACAATAGCACTCAACATTATGAAGAGAAAAATACTTGCAATAGACTGAGACATATAGGAACTTGACTCGCTAGCATATTAACATGCGGTGTACGTCTAGTTTCTTTTAAAAATTGTATATTAATTCAACAAACTGGCTGGAATAATTTTATATTATAATATTTATAATATATATTATATATATTTTATACATAAATACATATACTGTACACATATGCATATATATATATTATACACTTTTCTTTTACTACATACAACAACACTTTATTACTAAAAGTTTCAATTTACATTCTTTTAAATTTACTTTTAATCAAACATATATCTATCATGCAAGAAAAAAAAATACTTATCATTATACAATCCCAACCATCCGTCTAATGTTTCCCATTTCACAGCGTAACAAGTTTTTAAAAAGCTGTTACTTTCACAAGTTAAGCACACAAAACAATGTATATTTTTGTCACAAAATCCGAATTTATCACTCTTGAAAAAAAAATCAATTCACTGATATTTCTCCATAAATAATTAATATAGCAGTACTAAAGAAGAATTTCAATTGTTCTGAGAAGTTTGCAATACCTCACTTGATTTTCCAGATACTGTTGTACCACCATCAATATTTTCACTGGGTGATACTTGGTCAGTCGCAGCTGCCATGTTAACTGAATTTTGCTCCTCCATATTGTTACTACTTTGAGTATCAACCTTGGCGGAAATATCACCAGATTTATCGTCAGTCTCCTCTTTTCCTGGACAGCCTCCATCTAAGCAACCATCTTCTTTCTGTTCAATTGGACAGTTTTGATTTTCTTCCCCACTCACTTCCATGGTCTCATCAGTCTTTGGTGCATCAGTAGCTTTACTTTCTAACATACTAATGGCATGCTGTATACTACGGATGGTATCCTTACGTGCTTGTCTAATTGTTTCTTTGCCTTGTGTTTCAATATCATCAAGGCGTAATAAATTTCTAGTCAACATTTCATCAAGATAAATAAAATGTTTATCTTTACGAGATGTTCCTGTGAACTGAGATACTTGTTCTGTGAGGGCATCAACATCCTTCTGCACTGCAGCTACTTTTGCCAAAGGATCATTAACAGGTGGTGCTGCAGGAGGGGGAGGAGGGCTGGACGATGCTGGTGGGTCTGTAGGACGTTTTGTTGGTGGCGCCTGTGATGCAGTAGGTCGCTTTTGAGGAGGAGCTGGTTGTTGGGCTTGTTGTGGATGGAAACCATGAGTTGTTTGCTGTGGGTGGAAAGTATGCTGTTGAGTATGGGGTTGACTTTGGAAAGTGTGTTGAGTAGGAGGAGGATGGAAAGGTTGATGCTTTGGTGGAGTTCCGAAGTGTTGTTGTCCAAATGGACTACCAAATTGGGGTCTGGAAAAGTGATCAGAAAAGTTGGGTCTCTCAGAAAATTCTGAGAAATGTTCTGATGGCATTACATTATCAGTAGAATCTTTTGGTAAAACAGGTTCATCCCTACCTTCAACAAAAATAGGAATATGTCTCACATTACTCGCTGGTCTTGGTACGGACTGTTTAGGAGCCACTGGCGGTTTTCCAGGACTGGAGGAGTTTGCTGGAGGAGGAGATGATTGCTGTGGAGGATGTGTAACTTGCTGGACCCCAGGAACTGATGGTTGAATTTCTATGCGAGACACAAAGCGTTTAGGCTGATTTGGCTCATTATTTCTTGCATCAGGTGGCGCTGACCATGACCGTTGATTTCGCTCACTTTGCTCTAGTTTTTGTGCAGCTCCTCCTAAGTCTACTGTGTTGCGTAAACCATACTGTGGTATCTTGTTACGTCCTCTCGAGAGATCATCAGTTTCTGGTGCACTGGGAGAAGCTGCTGGCTCTGTTGTACCTCCTCCTCCACTTGCTTCACTACCTCCACTGGCCTGGCTACGATTATCTGATGCATCTTCCTCACTTGAAAATATGCCACTGCTGCCACCAGAACCATGACGATGGCGAGGGCCCCACGTACGAAAACCAGACATCTCAGGGCGTAGATGGTCTGCAAATTCAGGGTGTCGACTTGCTATATCGTCCAAGTGTTTTTGCAAGCGGCTGCTGCGTGGTAATCGTGAGTCTTCCTCAGTATCAAAAGGGAAACCAGCCTGCAACAATAAATATAACATAAATATTATATGTATAAATACATATTATACAGAATGTGAGTGTGTGTGTATTATTATAAATATTATATGTATAAATACATATTATACAGAATGTGAGTGTGTGTGTATTCTTACCAGTGTAATTAATCCTCATTTATTGGTATCATTATTTAACATAGAAAATATTTAGCATGTTTATAGTAGACAATAATTGATTTTATTTGATATTTTATTGTTACTGCTACATATTCACATAAGGAAAGGAGACAAAAAAGAATATAATAAATACGAAATTCGGATAAAAATTTGAAATGAAAATTACAGCAGCAAAAAGTGTAGTTTGCTACAGGACATGAAACCGTAAAAAATAATAATAATAATAATGTTACACCATTTCTTTGAGTTAATAATGTTAACAACATTCTTATACAAAAAAAAAAAAAAAAAAAAGTGCAGATGGAAAGGTTATTTTTTTAAAGTTAATTACTATTATCATATTCTGCTTTATGTTTTTAATTTTAAAAGTTTAAAATTGTTTTGTTTATATAGAGTTAGCAATAATGTTGAGATTCTTTTTTTTTTTTTTTTTTTTTTTTTGTATTGTATTTAATTTGCAGTGTTTTATTTAAGTTAGAATTGATTTAAAACATCTGCTATCTTTATAGAACTGCACAATTATTATACTAAACATGAGACATTCTGTGTTTCACATGGTCTATTCTATAGTCTATAATAAATAATACACAGGTGAAAATGTCCCTAAATGGTAAAATTAGAAACGGTGACCGTCAGAATGTATGAACTGCAGTAGTTCACCTCTCGTAAAGGTCACGTGCATCTTAAAGATGTCACGTGACGATGACGCATACAGCAAGTTACGTCATTATTGCGTCACTATGGCTCTGCGCTCAGCAGCGGCACGGCACCAACACTTGTGTCATCAACGAAACGCGAACGTTTGGGTGCTCTTCAAACGCCTAAACTTGCTCCACAACATCCATTCTTTCCTCCTTACCTACCTGCAAATTTTAGTACAAGGAAAAGATGCAAGAAAAACCTACGTCACACTGTTTGCGACTACCATATATGGATGTAAAAGTGTTATAAATAAGTAAATAAAGAATAAGAAAAATTGCAAATCAGAATTATATTTTACGAAAAATAAATCTACATATTAATTATATTCCTTGCAATTTCTTTGTTGTATCGTTGTATAATTAATACAAGATGAAATTTTATAACGATGTAGCTAAATGCGGATCAATAAAATAATATATATAGTGATAAAATAAATTTTCTTATGAGTCTGTTACCATATAAGCAGAGAAAGCGATGTTTAAGCAGTAATATACTTTCTAAATATTATAAACTGTATACATAACATATTTTATACAATTAATTTTTAAATTTTTATTTGATACTTAGTTAATATGATATATATATGATGAACTAAAATATATTTACACTATATATAAAACACATTTTTAGTGTAAACTTTTTTGTTATTTTCGGTAACCAGCAGTTTACTAAAGTTGGCATTAGTTTACTATGCAGTACTTCCTTTTACCTTATTTGTGTTGAGCATGGTTTATAAGGGTTTGTTTTAACCCAATTTTATTTGGGTTTTAGTAAAACCAGATTGCAAACTGAATTAAATATTTAAACCCATTTAAAATGTTCTTGTATATTACACAATTGACAACGCACTTACAGGTAAATACATAATATTCTACATATTAGAGGGAAATGAGCCCTTTTAATTAAATACCTGGTTATCGTAATCTTCGAAAGTATCCAAAAGTTCTGATTGAGGTATAATTTCAACGTTCATCATAATAAAAATTTAATGATTATCACACTCTTGATATCACTATTGCTATACAAAGTCTTACTCTTCCGTTAATTGAGATTTGTACGTTCACCAATAAGAGACACTATGCACTCCGTGTGGTGTGATAAAGTAGGACTGACTGCGGAAAACTTGGGAGACAGCGCGCTGCTATGTTACAGCGAGAGATAATTTACCCACACACTTCACAAAGTATGATACGCTAACAAGCAAGCAGTATGAGGACCGCGAGCTAACTAACTCGTGTCTGTCCAACTGACTGGGTTTATTAGTGACGTGTGGGAGCCCCCAATGCCAATCCACACTCTAAAGAAACTACTAGTAACTTCTCGATTGGACCAGAGAAATTCATGTTATAATATAATATATGACTCATACGAAAGCATGGGATCCCAATTTAGATTCACTCATCACGTTTTCTAACTTCCACTACACAGTCACATTGTATGTATGTGCATTACTGACTGCTGTAATAAAATACCATAAATACTTCATCGCTAAGGCACTTTTGAATATTTATGTAGTTTACGAACTGTGTTTTGTTATTAATAAGTATATTTAATAACATACTATACCATTTGAAGGCCAAAAAATCATTTAAATAACATTGTTCTAATTTTGTATAGAATATTTGTCATGAAATTGAATATAGCGTAACTTTAATTTTAAGACTGAAAATAATTTTGACATGCTAAAAAAAACGTACACGCCTTTTTCCAAAAACATACACTGAAATTTGAAATTAAAAAGATACTGAAAACTGAGAGCGCTTAAAGGAATAGACCGGAGAAAAACATAAGCATTTATATCACAAAACACTTGATGGGATTTACATAAATAACATTTAGTTTGTCTCAAAAGCCAACAGTAGCCCCGTAGCAGTGATCAGAAAATTCGATTTATGCAACCCGCACAACATTTTCATACAAATTTTTGCATGTTTCTGACGTCATAAACATGAATTTTCACGCAAATTGCATACTTTACAGTATTTTTACGCTCTCTCGTGGGTCTATATTAACATTCTGGTAAAAATTGTCAACAGTTTTGAAGATCCCATTTCGTGTTTATTCATTAAAAAGCACGTGTTGTTTTATGTGGTCTATGGCTTTAACTTTTTATCGTTTTTTTGTTTTTGATTTGTTATTGTTTTAAAAAGTTGTAAAAAAAAAAGTAAAAAATCATACCATCATATTATTAATTATTACATAATAAATAATATGCTGCAGAGAAAAATGTGTGTAAGTCAAGACTATAGTTGAAATCTTGCAGTATACGTAATTCTAAATGTTTATTTATAAAACAACGACTTGCTGCTATAGTAATTTTCTTGGCAACGTTATTATTGCTAACATTCTTGGGAAAAATCACTTTTATGTCGTGAGTGTATTTTGAGAAGTGTTGCAAAATATCAAGTGTTGTTTGTTTCTCACGTACGATTATGCAAAAGCATCGCGGGTTTCCTTCTTTCAAACATATACAAGAGTTCCAAGCAAGATGGTATTGTTTATCCCTGTATACATTTGTCTTTCTGCAATCTGATGCAATCCACATCTGATAAATTAAATAACCGTCTTTATGCAATACATAGAACATAGAACAAAAATTTGAAAAGGCGAGGTGTAAGCCTGATAAAAAAATGTCTGGCATCAAACAGAAGACATTTGATAAAATACAAAATTATAATAATAAAACAAATGGTAGGAACTATAGGAAGAAACAAAAAATAAATATGTATGTCATATAAAAAAAAATTATAATAGCTTTATGGCATAATATGAGGAAAATACTGAATGGAAAGAACAAAATAATAATATTATTAAAATAAAAACTTAAAAGCATAAAAATAAGAGGGAAAGAGAACTAGAATAATAATAATAATAATTGCTACAAGTGAAGCAGTTTGGCATTGCTATGTACGCTTATAATCATTTTTAAATATTAACAGTTTTAGAATTTCTTAATTTACATGGCAGAGTATTCCAAAGACGAGCTGATAATTATTTTTTAAATGCATGCATGTATCGACGACAGTCTGTGTTAATTAACATAGTAATTATTTTATCTTAAATAATGAGACCCAATTTTCTGTAGTGAGTGCGCCTGCAAGTTTAAAGGGTAGGCTTTCCGCATACAACAATTTAATGCATACAAAAAAAAAAAATGTTTATGGCTATGGGTTATGTCTTATGTGCCGCGTACAGAAACACCATTACCCATTACTCACGTTACAAGTAGAAATAATAACCAAGCAATTGACAGTACTTTGTAAGGATGGTAAAGAACTAACCATTTTAGCAGGCGCAGCCACCATTTTTACTAGAAACATCTAACCTCTCCAAATGTTTGAACAAAGATTTACATTAAAGTAGCTTCACAATGAACGTAAGATACTGCGTAAATCAACGTATTTTTATTGTTAATTTTATTGTTTGTATATATTATATATATATATATATTGTAATTTATTGTTAATAAGGGGTGTTATTGTATTTTTATTGTTACAACACTGAATAAAAAATACGTGATTTACGCAGTATACACCATAATACTGTATATATATATATATATATATATATATATATATATATATATTACATTAATAGATTCAAAACTGTATTGACGTTAAAAGGAAAACTATAATATTCTAATGAATAAAATATAATAATGCAAGATATTAAAACTTACATATTTTTTTATTTATTTTTAGGTCAACAACTTGCAACCTGCATCAGGTTTATGTTTATTTACACTACAAATCTATAAGTATGCTATGTGCAAATTAAATAATGTTATTTTTGAAAGATTTTGTTTCTGATTTGGTTATTGTTATGTGGCGATGATTGTTATTTTAAATTATACTGTCCCACAGAAGTTGTATTTTCTTATAAAGTTTTGCCTTGCAATTCTTCTCTCTCTCTCTCTCTCTCTCTTATTATTATTATTATTATTTGTATTATTTGTATTATTATTTTTTTTTTTTTTGCTTTTTTTTTGCTTTTAGTAAAATTTTATTACGTGGCTGTGAAACAATTTCTCCATCAACGATGTTTATTCTACATAATAAAAGTGTAAAGTAAAATAAAACTTAGTCTGGCATGATTAAATAGTTTCACAGTAGCGTCCTTTATATAAACTGATAAAAAGTTACAATATGATGCACGCGATGTTATTGCACGCAAAAGCTTTTCCGATATCATAGTTTAATTATTTCTGAAATAATATATAGATCGTTGCTAGGAACTTCTGCGCCACGAGATTTTTTATCGACATAAAACCCAAGGACAAGTTTTATTTATTAGGGAAAACTTCATTTAACCTCGATGATAGCCTTTGTCTTTTCATGCAGCATGCCCGTGTGTCAAATTAATTACACCTTGACTGTGGAATATGTGCGTAAGTACATATCAAAAGTGCAAGGGAGGAGACACGAGCACCGTAGTTATGTTGTCATGTATGGAATAACCTTCCTAGAAGAAAGTATTCCATGGACAAAAAAAAAAAAAAGGGCTTGCGAGCAATCAATCAAAAGGAAATAACTAGCTCTTCGCGCAATTTTTCTTACGGGAGTAGTTTACCGACTTATTGGAGCCTCCATTAGTTCATGCACGCGCGAGAAACCAAAGCTTATACTTTCACAATAATGCTGTTCGTAAACCCTGTTTTCTTGCACCAAAAAATGCGCATTCCATTTAAATAACCAGAGGCGATCGTCATTTTAGGAGCAGAGAACAGGGTTTACGAACAGCATTAATAACTATATTTACATATACCAAAAAGTGCTCTAATATTATAAAAATATTCAAATAATTTTAAAAAACGTCATTTTTGTTTCAAATCATGATTTGTTTGATTTATTTTTTATTTTATAATTTTTTTATTATTATTATTCCCACACCCAGAAAGTTTCTAATTTGACTTAAGGGTAAAGTTAAAAAATTTGAAATTTCAAATTTAAATGTTTTGTTCATAGTTCAATAACTGAATTATTCGATCGTCTTTCCATGTTTGACATAACTAAACTTCTAAATAACATTTCATATTTCCTGCATATTAATTTATATTTTGTGACCGTTCAGTTTGTGAGACATCAGCTAGTCACCTCTACCCCGTTAAACACCCTAAGTCACCACCACATGTGTTTATTAGTTATATATATATATATATATATATATATATATATATATATATATATATATATATATATATATATATATATATATATATATATATATATATATATATATATATATATATATATATATATATATATTAATATAAATAAAGAATTAAGTAAGAATGAGTACAAAGTATATTAGATCGTACATACTAATGGTACAATCATACTATGATCCTTGAAATTTATAATATTTTATTGACTTTATTTATAATTATTAACGTAGGAAGGGAATGGGGGTGTAATGTCCATGTCGAGGTGTCACACAACATTGCAAAATATTTTGCAATGCGGGTGTTTGTGATGAACACAAGGGATACTGGGGCGCCTGCCAGTCTGACTCACGTACGGTTCAGCGCAAGCGCATGACGCAAGCCCCCGCACCGCACAAAATAAATGTATGTAGTATTATATGTTTAAAGCAAATTGCGAGGTGGTGGTGGTGCACGATAGCCACTGGTGGATTTTTTTATTTTCTTATTATTTTTTTTTTTACTTGTTTATTTAAGCATTCCACTACGCAACTTCACCAACACACATTTTACCGCATCGTTATACAGAGCCAACATAAGCCATCATAAGGATTTCCCACCCAAACTCTGCCAAGAAAAGCTATACCTAAAATAATGCATGCAACTAACTTTTTTTTTTTTTTTTCCTCTTTTCTACTTCAAAATTTTACACAGCACATGCTGTTAATGTAGACACTTTTGGATACAAGACAGTTACAATAAGGATATACTAATAAACAAAATATAGCTTCTTGTTTATGAGAAGTAGAGGATGCGATCGAATGGGTGCATATAGTTAAAATGCTCTATTACGAAAAAATATATATATAATATGGATTTAAGTGTCACATTATTTGAGTTGATTTTCAAGAGTTAGAAGTAAGAAAACAAAAACAGAAGCAGTATTTATAAACAGTATAGTATAATAAATATGTCTTTGTGCTTGCACATCATTTTGAGTTTACATTTTATTTCAATTTAAATGCGGATAAAGGAATGACGAAGCGCTTTCATCTCTATGAACAAAGTAATGTAATACTGAAAGGTAGTGAAATGAAAATAAGTAGAGAGTTAGATTCGCATGCGTCGCACCGCACGTTGGAATATGAGATGTGAGCGGGGGTGTTGCCAGTACATACATACGTCATTAGCATATTATGGCAACATCAGGTACAACGGTGGAACAGTGCTACAAGCTTGGCTGGAGTTCGTAGTAGCCGGACAAGGCAAGACGGTACTAACTGTGAGACACGGTCACTGGATACGATACGATACATACATTATATTATAGGTGTAGCACACCGCTTACGCCGTGGTAGCGTTAAAACTATGAGCAAGGATATTTCCGTCACGGAGGCAGACTGCCAGCCAAAACATACCAGCAAATCACCCTGTTTTTACAAGTCCTCTCATCTTTAACTTACCAATTCTATTTTGTATTTCCATTTTTCTTAAAATTAAAAAATACATATTAATAAATTCATAGAAATATATGACCCGGACATTGTATAAGATTATCATAAACGAAGTTATTTACTTTATTAAATATTATGTTATTAAGTATTATGTAGTTATATAATATGATAAAAAAAAGTAACCAAGACTGAAAACATTAATTGAAATCTCAAGAGTTGGCGGGAAAATCCAGTTGGCACATGAGCATCACCATGATAGTTTTTTTTAATATTGTTATTTTTGCAATACGATAAACTTAACTATATATAAACAGCCTTAGTTACAATTTCCTGTCCTTCCTATTTCGCTGAACAAAAATTTATCTCATGGAAGTAGTGTTGATAGTAATATCAAATTAATTATTTTATAGTATTTTATTATATTTTTAAAATAAAAATAATATTAATAATTTTGTAGTACAAATATTGGCATGCAAGAAAAAAAATGTTGCCAAAAGGTTACTAAATATGACATGGTAATTTATTTCACTACATCACTCGTTTACATTTAAACTTAACATTTGCTGAAGTAAAATCGTTGACAAAACAATTAGCTATGAATAGAGAAGACGAAGCGTTAAGTCTAGAATATGCATTAAGGTAACTTTAAATGTCAAACTATACACATCAACCATGGGGCAAGCGTGCGTCCATTAATGTACGGCCTAAAATTAGCTAACAATTTTCATCAACATTTCAATACAACCTTCAAACACAAGCATCACTTCTTGACTATAGCATAAAAAACATAAATTCCCGTATAATGAATCAAATACATACAGTGAGAATGTTACCAACTATTAGAAACACGAAGGACAGTATACCCTACTGAGGGTGGGTGCATATGGGCATCCAGCCGGGGGTGTCCCCCGCAATTTTTTTACATTTTGCAATACACCATTGGTGCTATTTCTGGCTCATGTTACATAGCAATTTAATTTAACAATTATAATAATCCTGAATTTCAAACAAGCCAATTGCGTCATGGGTAAAAAAAAATATACAAACTTTTAAACAATTATAAAGAAAAAACTATTTAGAAATATTGACTTGAGGACTATTTTGATGCCACCATCAAGGAGTCCAAAATTTCTGGATCTAAAATTTTTAAGTTCCATCTCTCTAGATTTATTGATTCAGGTCATGGTTCAGTGGGTAATAATTTGAAAGTAATCATTGATTATTTGCTGTTCTTATAATTTTGTCAATACCATACTTTTTTTTTATTATTATTTCAATCCTAGCTATTTCCGTTATCTGAAAACAATTTTTAAGTTATCAGCACAGTATGAATAAGGGTATGTGCAGCTCTGTGCTTTTTATTTTTAAATGAAAGTTTTTTATGCTAAATAGTTTTTCTACCAATAATTAAAAGAAAAAATAGGATCAGAAAACAATGTAGCGCGTCATGCATTTCTCCATAGAAATAATACATAATTAATTTTTGGCTGAGGCAGTTTCAATTGAATTGACATTCAAGTCCAGCACTGCAACATAAAATTTGGTGTTCAAATCTAATAAATAATAACTCAATAATATCTAAAGAATAACTCAAAATATAATATACTTTCAAAACTCAAGTATCGAAAGTTCAAGAAATAATAAAAAAATTATATATATTTTTTAATATGCATTATATTTATGAATTAGATTCCGAGATAAAAATATATTTACTATGAATTCTCATTTAGATCATTCTTTATTACTTTTTAATTTTTAAAGAATTAGATTTTGATAAAATTTCACTATTTTTAAATAATTTGCAAATTCTAACGATTTACGTTATAAGTATTATATTGGCAGCACAATTTTATCACCTCTTTATTGATTGTCACAACTTCCACGTCTATAACAAAAGAATTAACAAGTTTTCAAGTGGTCTAAAAAAATAATAATAATAATAATAAACTGGGCTCTTTTAGAAAGTAAAATGCATACTGTTTTTTTTTTTTTTTTTTTTTAATCTTTTTTGGTCCTAATCATGGATTTAACATTATCAAAAACGTTTAAATCATGATCTTAAATCAACTATTTTTAATTTTTAAATTATATTTTAAATACTAAAACATGGGCCAGAAACAGCACCAAATTGTGTATTTTACTCCTAAATTCTCAAAATTTCTTGCGGGGGTACACCCCGCACCCCCAGCAGGGGGGTAACCCCCCCCCCTGCACCCCCCCTCAGTATAGGTGGGCTGTCCTCTTTTTATGTTTCAAATAGTTATTACGCTTTAAAGATAACATGCAAATGTGGAAATTTAAATTTGAGCGGGAAATTTTAGTCAAATTAGAAACTTTTTTACAATTAAAATTACCATTAAAATTCTTTTTGATATAAAAAAATTTATTTTAAATTTACTTGATTTTATTTGAAAATTATAGCGTTTGTTTTATTGCAATTAAATCATGTACAAAAAATTATTGTACATTTTATTTGGTTCAGTTTTTTAATGTGACGGAAGGAGTTGAAAATGAGCTCATCATTTAATTTCCTTCCGTCACATTCAAAAACTGAACCAAATAAAATATCGTGGTTTTTATTGTTTTGACTTAAAGCTTAGATGTTTACTAATTTAAAACTTCTTAAACACCTCAGAATATGGTTTAAAAAATTATTAAACATAAATTCGATCGCAGCGCCACCTGCTTGAACTTCTACATGACCCATTCCCCCTTAAAAAAATATATTTTAAATTAACTTGATTTTATTTAAAAAATTATAGTGTTTGTTTTATTGGATGTACTGTACAAAAAATTATTGGGAAAATACAGTTCTTCTTTTAGCGATTTCCGGTCCAAGTCAGTCCCCCACCGCCTTAAGAGGGTAGGTGACCGACTGATATCTCGCAAACTAGGACGGTTGCGAATAATAATAATAACACAAAGTAAAGAAGAAATGTTACTTAAAAATTTAGTTATGTCAAACATGTAAAAACACGATCAAATATTTAAGTTATTACACTTTAAAGATAACATGTAAATGTGGAAATTCAAATTTGAGCGGAAAATTTTAGTCAAATTAGAAACTTTTTTACAATTAAAAATATAATTAAAAATTTTTTTGGTATAAAAAAATATATTTTAAATTTACTTTGTTTTATTTGAAAATTATAGTGTTTGTATTATTGGAATTAAATCTTGTACAAAAAATTATTGGGAAAATATAGTTGTTCTTTTAGCGATTTCCGGTCCAAGTCGGTCCCTTACCGCCTTAATGTGATACATAGGTAATTTTAACCAGCAGAATAGATTATTTGCACAGACTTTAATGTGTAATATATATAATACATAACATACAAAAACATACACTTTATAAACAATATTATTGTAAAGACGGGTGAGGCAACACCCATCTTGGTGATTTTGTAAGCGGGGTGAAATTTCGAGAGAACCCTGACCTTCTTCACGGTCAGTTCACCTGGAATTTGCTATTGCTGTAATTCGGTATACAGAAAGAAGGCCCTGGAATAAAAGGCCCTACCTTGCAGCTCGCCGCCACGCTATTACTACCTGTACGCAGAGACAGGATCTTTATCCGAGGAACTAGTTTCAGACATTTTATCACACATATGAATGGAGACAACGATTTTACTGAATGAAACAATAATAAGTAGCGCTACTATCGTAATGCTATTAATGAATGATCAAAAAATGGCATGCATTATGCATACTAGTTTGCATGTATGCATATGCATATACATTCTAGTACAGTACATAACATATAGGTACAGTATATTGTTTGATATTACATGTATGTACCGCAACGAAATCATAAAATTTCACAACTATACACTGAAATGCATTACAAAAATTGAAAGTTATTCATTTAGTTTCGGTACACTCCTCCCGAATAAATCTGACCGGTTACGTTAAAGTTTCCCACTATATTTAGCATTTGGAGAGATCAAAGCTGCGGTCAGATTTATTCGGGAGGCGTGTACCAAATCCAAATGAAAAGGCTGCTTCATGCAATATTCTCACATGCTTAAAAAATACAGTTTTTTTTCATTCTGATTCGGTACATTATGCATAATACCTACATACGTACCGCAAGGAAATGAAAAACCTGCACAACTATAGACTGAAAAGCATCACTAAAATTGCAGGTTATTCATTTCATTTCGGTACATGTACTGTACTTCACATTTTATATATTATGTACAGTACATACAATATTACATACATATTGTACAGATACGGACACAATAAGTTACAAAGCACCACCACATAATATACCACATGATACCACATAATATGTAAAAATCGAAAATGTAGCAAAGAGCCACAAAGATAACACAGGTGAAGGTACAGAGCGGGTGAGGTGGGTGAGGGTGACCACCTAATTTGCTAAGTTCAATCTTTTTTCCTGGCAAAACTGTAGATTTGAAATCAGGTTTGATCACCTGAACTTTCTCTGGGAACAACATAGTTTTAGTATAAAATAAGAAAACAGTTCTGAGGACTATAAGTCGCTGCCAAAGACGGTCCAAAAATCCCCACCCCATCACTCGAATTATATTAAGTGAAAATTGCACCTTTTTTTTTTTTTTTAAGGGGGGGGGGGGGGGGGGGGATACGTAATTTTTTTACATAATGTACAGAAATGTTCTTCATACACTGTAGAATTCAAATATTAAAACCCCCAAAGTCATGATTTTTATTTATATTGTAATATTTTAAAAAAAGTACGCCTAAGCCAGGGCGTCGTGTACCATTTTGAGGGTCGATTTTATCGCAACTCAGATTTGTGGGAACAGTTTTATTATTTTTATTTCAAATAATGTTGTATTGAGAGTGACATCAGGCTATCAAACATGCCCCTAAATAAACAGCTCCAGCAATAAAAAATTTCAAAAGTAGCCACGCGTGGCCATTAGGTTTATGTTTAGCAAATTTAAAGCGCTATAAAGCGACCAAAATAATTGCAACATGCTAATTTTTTCCTTATATAACATACACAATAAATGAATTTATTTTAATAATTTGACAAACAAACAAAAAATTAATCGTGCGCAGACATGCTAGAAAACAGGTTACGAATGTGTTCCTAACGTAAGGGAATGTCTGACAGAAGGCCCGCGGACAAAAGGCCCTCGGACAAAAGGCCCTGGCTGTGCGCACAGGTAAAGCATATCGGCGAGCGGCGCACGGGTAGGGTCTTTTGTCGTAGGGCCTTTTGTCCGCGGGCCTTCTGTCTGTATGCCAACGTAAGGTGGCCGAAAAGTCAAATATCAGTGGCCGAAAACTAAGCATTTACAAAATCGAACTTTTTAAACTGTCCTCGTAAGTAATTGAATGTTAAAACCAACAATTTTTTTATATGATTATGTTAGTAAGGTATTACTTTAACCAGCTGAATGGATGATTTGAACAGAAATATATTATTTGGTTGTAAATTATTATGTATGTCTATGGTGAAAATATCAAACAAGATCCTTAAGAGGCCGAAAAGTGGCATGTCTACCATGCATACATACATATATCTAAGCATATTAAGTATTATTTAAAAAAAAAAAAAAACTTTTTTTCTCACGTACATTTACTTACCCTGGAAAAAGGTGATTTAGTAGATTTAGCAGATTCTCCCCAAGCAGGCGTCGAGTCAAAAAACATTCTTTTATCTTGGTCTAATTGATCTCGCAAGGACTGCAATATTTCGTCTCCAGACTTATTTCGAAATCGATCACTTAATCTGCCCTTATCCCGAAATGAATTTGACATATTGTTTACACACCACCACTAGCTTTAATAGTTAAAGCTAAAAACATTCTACAAACACCGAGAACTTTCTCATGTTATGAAGAACCAACTGTGTTACTAACTTGATTTCTTCCGATTGAGCTTGCTTGAGTTGAGCGAAATGGACTGGAGTTTTTTTCCTCCTTCGATGTTAATGTTAGGAGTGCATAGTGCAACATATTTTGGTAGATGTCGTATCATGCCAACATGTCTACATGTCACTACATTTACTTAAAATTCTCAATAGATGGCAGATAAATATTAAAAAAGAAATCGCGTTCGGGGGGGTGTTTCGCGGATGGCGGATGCGCTTTGTGGCGCTGTTGGATTGGATTGGAGGGGCGAAGAGAACTGAGTGGAGGGGAAAGAGGGGAAAATACTTCAGTAGTAAGATATTTGTTGACAGTGCGTAAATGGACGGGATTATTTGGTTATAATTTTCATGAGTGTTGTGGAATTTGTTTCAATATTTATTTATACCAATGTGGAAAGATTACAATGATGTATCAGTAATAAAAAAAATGAATAATTCGACTCACAACTCGGACAATTTTAATATTGCAGGTATGTTTGCATAACTTTAAATCGGACATTCATAGTTTTTTTTCCTTTTTTTATCATGTAATCATTTACATCTCCTTGTTAGCAAACAGAGTTTTGTGTTATGAAGTGGGAGTCGTTGTAAAGCAGATTATCTTATCTTTTGAAGTTCCACCTTTTTAACGTCACATTTATGATCATATTGAGATGTGTAGTGTAAGAATACCTATGATTGTCATACGTATGTGTGTATTGTATGTACATAAATATGATGTCGTTTTAGTGTGTTGATTTTTGCACATCATACGTATATCACCATGGGATCATGATCATATCATTCTACATGCGATGTGGTTTGTTTTAGAAATAAGTAATGTATATATGATGTATACAGGAGGAAATATGTATGTACAATTTACAAACCAGTGATTGAAATCTGTGAGCTTTTAATGCATATATTATGTATGATAATAGCTTGCAACAAACAGGGATATCGTGTACGGCCTGTTTTAACGACGGAAATGAGTCACAGTTCACAGTCAGTGATTGCGAAGGGGGAGCACAATGGACGCAGCTGATTTGTAATGTATATCAGGGTTGGGTCATTGAATTCACTGGTAACAAACACTAGCATAAAATCATATAATGTGGTGTAATCATGTACATTCATATGTACATAATTTTATTTATGGTCGTCATCGTTCAAAGAATAACTGCGTTTTAGGGTGATGTGTTCGAGGTCCTTAATCGTGATTATAATTATGCACTGCACACTGCACATACACAATCAGTACACAATTATGTGCTTCGTATCATACAAAAACGTAGAGGGTTTAAATTTACATACATACGGATATTGACATCCTTTCTAAAATAAAAATGTTTTAAATGTGACTGACAATTATTGTCACATTAATAATCGTCACATAAATAAATATTGATAGTGTGACGAATGATGATACATACATATTACATACTATCTTTTTACTCACGAGCGTATGTTTTGTATATATCTCTGGTTATTGTATGATTGTTGCAAAACAAATGCATAATTACTGCATTTTTGTGACTTGATGTGACACAAAAATCTAAGTGAACAATTTTTACCTTAATTATTTATTTATATAATATATAAGTCATATATAAAATGGTATATTTATGTGTTTGCTAATTTTCCTTTGAAGTTTAGGTGGTGAAAGTATCTTGATAATTTTATATTACTCATGCAAATTTTATTATGACGTATATACATACGTGCATGCATGCAATATGGTAATATCTGTGGATATGTATGTATATATCCTATAATTTAAAAAAATATATATGACATACACTGCACAGTATTCAAGTTAAGGCCACGACATTTGGTTCAAAGAGATAATACAATTTATTTGCTTTTCAAGTAAAAGTTGCATTTTTTTAATGTATTAATATTTTCACATTTTGCCTTTTTATTATTATTATTTAAAATATAGATAAAATATAACAATGCCGGGAAACGTTCTCAGGAACTCATTTTTATGTTAACGTACGTTCTTTCATAATATTTTTTATTATATTATTTTCACATTTATAAATGTTTCATTTCACCTGCTACTTGGCTGTCATTGCATTGTTATTAATTAGAGTATGCTGTACTGTACGTAAACAAAGCTATATGCTATATAGCTCCTTGGCTACTTAAATTATTATAGCACAGGAGCACAGGTAAGGTGTACACAGGACCACGATAAATAAATACAGCGCGTGTTTTTCTCATAAGAATAACATTTCAAATTAGCGCGAGTTTTTCAATGGTAAAATATCATATCGTGGTCGTGTGTACATTACATAACAACAACAATTAACATGGGGGAGGGGGGGTAATAACGTCGTCCTAATAAATTGATAAGAATGGGTAATTATATTGGGACTGCGGGTATTAAAAAAAATAATGATAAACGTAGTTGTTTTTCCATGTATGATCGTAGGTAGCTGATATTTCATATACATTACAGTGTATAGTGTACAGGTCTGGCCAAAAGTTTGAGAACTATTTGTGTTTTGGCAACCCGAAACCACACTATGCTATATTTATGAGAAAACGCTGCGGCCGCCGCTGCCCCGTTCTTAAACTTTTGGCCAGAGCTGTACATACATGTATGTAATATACCAGATTCAAGTTACGGAAAAGGTACAATTCGTAAGACTCATTAGGTCTCATTGAAATGCACTTGAGGTTTGCATAGAAGTAGTTGTGTATTTACTGAATTATGCCACCTGCAATTAAAATCATTCTACCAAATCACTGCGAGTATACTTCAAAGAAAAACGTACAATTAAAAACATACAGAACTGTAATTTATAATTATATTATGACACGCTTCGTAAATATACCTCCTTTATATGATATTATATGCGTGAGTACAGTAACAGAAGTTGCATTTTCTTTTTTAGCTTAGAGCAAATCTACTGTAGCAGTATTTCAATTTTCAATATTAATTTTCATTTAAAGGCAATAAATTAGTTAATGTGTTAATGTGACTATAAGTTACAGTAAATGCAGAAAAGAAAAATATGCACGTAGTGATAATTACGGATGAAATCTCCAAATATGTGCATACGTTTGTTGAAAAAATTGTAGGAAAGTTCGTATACAAAATCTTACGAATTTTTGCTTTCATTATGCTTGTATTTTTATTTTTTTATTAATAGTACTGTGTGTGTGTGTGTGTGTAACTGTGTATATATATATATATATATATATATATATATATATATATATATATATATATATATATATATATATATATATATATATATATATATAATATATATATATATATATATATATATATATATATATTATATACAGTATATATATATAATATATATATATATATATATTATATATATATACTGTATAGGCCTTTTTTTTTTTTTTTTTTTTTTTTTTTTTTTTTTTTTTTTTTTTTTTCATATTTGATGGTCATAAGTCCTATAATTTTATCACAGGTATAGTTGTTACCATTGAATTTCTAATGACCCAAAAATTAGAGGGTCATCTTTCGAATTTCAAAGATGCGAGCCTTCTAATTGGAACCCTTAAATGTAGAGAGAGAGAGAGAGAGAGAGAGAGAGAGAGAGAGAGAGAGAGAGAGAGAGAGAGAGATAATGTAGATGCATCCAGATATTCCTGATACCAAGTACAGTAAATGCATCCGTTTTATAAGATATGGTATTTTAAGTATTAAGTAGTTGTTTAATTAGTAATATTTACTTTCTTTATTATATTATGATACAGTAACAATGATAATGTTTCCATCATAGACTTTCTATGGTCTCTCAACTCTTGTTCGTTTTTGCAAGTAGACATAAATTATTATGTACCGAAATGAAATTAATAACTTTCAATTTTAGTGATGCATTTCAGCCTATAGTTGTGCAATTTTTTTATTTCCTTGCGGTACAGTACTGTACTGCAAAAGTTGCAGTCCATTCTCTCACAATAAAATAAATGCCTATAGCTTTTAATGCCCATATTAATAGAAAAAAATATTCGCTATCAATACATAGCTGTAAATCTTAATAATAATATTGGTAATAAATATTTGAAGTAATTTTGAAATGAGATTTGTCCTGTGCAATGAAACTGGGTACATACAAGTAGGTGTAACAATTAAATAATATACCAATGGCAGTCTTAATATTGTTCAAAAGTGTCTCATTTTAAATAATTGAGAAGTTTAATATCACCCCCATTGACCTGTCTACATTATTATGTGTGTGTGTGTGCATTATTGTTCTACTAATTATTTTCTAGAAATTTCTAGAAAATATTATTAATTATTATAATTAATAATAAAAATTATTATTCTTATTATTATATTATCATATTAATTGTTAATAGAAATTATTATATGCAAATACATTTAACAAAACCATTGAAGGAGGTTCTTCTCCGAGCACTAAAATCTATATAATTTACATATGAGAACGATAGCTTTGCGATCTTCAGTATAACAATAATTTTAATTGATTTACGAAGGAAATTCCCCGTTGACAGTTATTATTTTATTCATCATCGTGAGTTTTGCGGAAAAACCAAGAAAATCAATGTTTACAAAATTATCAATGTTTTCTTGTTGTAAGAGATTTTGTGCTGTCAGTACAGTATTGTATATAATGCACTTAAACTGTTCAGTAATATTTATTTGTAATATCTACGCATTGCTTCTTCCCCATCCAAATTTTTGGTCAATTTTTTTTATTTGTTTAAAACATTTAAAATATAAATAGTGTGCTGTATTTAAAATGTTCGTTCTTACTACCGTACATTAGCTTTCCAAATAATAATAATAAAACGCTTAAAAGGCTGTTGCGCAATTTTAAAGGGTAGGAAATAACAGGGAAATTAAGGGTACCGTGGCGGCCGATTTGCCGCTCGCATCTGATTTGTTGCATGTCACCACCGATAGAGATAGAGCTGCAGTGATAAGCTGCTGATCTCACATGTGTACATACTACATACGGTACTGTAAATTATGCGTACATACTCTATGTATGTTGTGAGGTTTACACTTTATGTACATGACCTACTAACAAATTTAATTATTATTATTTTTTTTTTTTTTAAAGTGATAACCAGTTAGATATACACATTCTGACGTTATTATTTATTTGTTTTGAAGAGAATTATCGTTCCCAAAGCTAAATAACTTTATTATCGCTATCAGTTTCCATTTTGATAATACAGCGGAAAATGTAAAAATAATAATAATACTAAAACATAGAAAGTTAAGTACAGTATATATGAAATATTTTTTTATAAAAGAAAGTGTAGAACGTACACAAGTATAAAAGGGCGCAATATGTGAAGTCCAGGTGAAACGATTAAAATATAATGCAATGAAAT
Organism: Ecdyonurus torrentis; assembly: GCA_949318235.1. NCBI lineage: Eukaryota > Metazoa > Arthropoda > Insecta > Ephemeroptera > Heptageniidae > Ecdyonurus > Ecdyonurus torrentis. Next base: position 24,682,142 of record OX439129.1, read on the forward strand.
TGAGAACGTGTGAACTTGCATGAAATATGAGCAGTGTGAGATTTTCGAGTGTAACATTCTACTTAGGAATACCACAAGTATGTAATGGAATAGCAGAAAAATACAAGAGCAAGAATAAAGTCTTCATTGCCGATATAATATTTATTATTCTTATTATTATTGTTTTTAAGATATTTAAATATTTTGGCCATGAAATCATTGTTTATATTTTTTTAGCGTTAAGTAAAAATAAAAGTAAGTTATTCATGACCAAGGCGAAGGAAAAATATAACTAAAAAAAAAAAAACGCTCGGTTGCAGAAGTTAGTGAACCGGTTCCCAGAACTTGTTCTGAAAAAGCGGTTCTTAAGAACCGGTTCTCGGAACCGCTTTAAAAAGAGCGGTTCTGAGCGGTTCCAGGAACCGGAACCGGTTCCGGTTCTTGAAAAATAATAATTTCTAGTAATAACTAAAAAAGAAAAAAATTAAAATTATTATATTTTTATTAATATTTCAAATATAAGTCGATAATAAATGTAACCTGTTTCTTTTTAAGGCATTCTGGATGTGTAAAATGTTAAAATACGCATTTTTAAAGCAAAAAATCATGGGTAAATAGTGATTAGTTAGTCAAAAGTTACTTTTATACATTATTAGAGAGATCCTTAAAATATTTTAATTTTTGAGAACCGGTTCTAGGAATTGGTTCCCAGAACCGGTTCTCAAAAGGCAGTTCTCAAGAACCGGTTCTTAAAAGTTGATTCTTAAGAACCGGTTCCAAAAAAACTGGAACCGGTTCTCGGAACCGCCTCAAAAAAAGCGGTTCTCAGCGGTTCTTGGAACCAGAACCGGTTCCGGTCCCTGATTAAATGTACACATTTTCCGTAAACATTTAGGACTTTTAAGAGGTGGTAGTAGGTTGGAAAAAATAATACTAAAATGAGGTTATTTAAGCATTGTCGTTTGTGTTTGAAACTGGGAAAGTTATAACTAACAGCTATTGTGGTATATTGAAATCATAAAAAACAGGGTTTAATAAAGTTTTATTGATTCATTGTAATTTATGACAAATAAAAAGAATTTAACTTATCCTGCACTACTTTTGTTTCAGATCTAACACCAGAGCAACAGAAGATGTTGATTGAAATACGTCGCAGAAAAACAGAACTTTTGTTAGAAATTCAGGTAACCATTTTCCCAGGAAAAGAATAATATTTTTTATTATTTAGTTCAAGAATGTTTTCATAAAAAATTTAATATTAATAATAAAAAATAAAATAACGCACATATTCTAAAAGAAAAAAAAAGGGTGATGGTCTAATTTATTTTTACGCAATTATTCTTGAAATTGTATTATTTTATTTCTGTGTATTTAGAAGTACATAAACACTTTTATTTTCGGACACACACAAAAGTGGAATGCTGGATTGTGTCCAGTGTAATGTAGCTTGAGCATGAGGAAAAGGAGAGACGGAGGAGGTGGGGGTTGAGGACAAAGCTAAGGGCCTACCTTTTGCCAGAAATTGGCACTGAGGGTCCAGCTGGTCTGGTCTCTCTTTGTATTATCATTGTTATTATTTTTAGTGAGTGAGTTGGCTAGTGGGAGTAGTTAGGATAGGAGGAAGTTGCACTATACTTCCTGCCTGGATGCGTGTGATATGGTGGTGGGAAGAATCAGAAATATCCTGCAGCCTTGATGCTCCCTACGTCGTGGTTTGGCTCCCTGAGACGGGTGACCAAGAAGCACAGACATGGAGGAGTTGTGGAGAGCAAGACATTGCCACCCAGTAGTAGCAGCAGTGGAAGTGGCAGCACTGCAAGCAGCCACCATACCCCTCGTTGGCTCAGAACCATGCACTTCTCCCGAACCCACCACTCGGCCTTCGATGTTTCGGTACACTAAACCCCCACACTCACTCCATTTTCCATTCCTTTTCCCCCTTGTCTCTGATTTCTCTTCCTTCTTGTCTTTACTTTCTTTATTTGAATATATAATACTTGAGTACTGTAGTTTGTTATATTTTGTATTTTTTTTAATTAATTTTTTTACTAATTTAATTTGATCAGTTCATGAGATTCCATCAAACTACTGCATTAAATATTTGATATTGGTCAAAATTCTATAATGTCAACAAAATATTTTCTTCTCCGTCATAATCCATGTACCTACTCCCGTAATCATGCTTTATAATAATGTGCTTCCCTTCACTATCGTTTTAGAATTTTAGTTTGTAATTACTGTAGTATACTTTAAATTGTTATAAATTTTTATTTTGCACATTGTAGTCTAACCCATTACTTATTTTTTAAATTTCAGTACTTAATTGTTATTTAATTTGACCAATCACTCTTGTATTGCATGTTAAATTAAGCTTAACTATAAAGCATGCATATTGATAAATTTGTGGTGCTGTAGCTAGAGAATTCTTATGGTACTGGATTAACTCATTGGATGGAGTCAGTACTGAGTATTACTTGTTGGTTTTTGTGTTGGCAGCAACTCAAAGATGAGCTCGGCGAAGTTGTTGCTGAGATGGAGCAGATGGACAGTGCTGAAGACAGGTACACGTCAACTTTCCTCAGTCCTTTTTGCAATACTAAAATAAGATGTTCATATTTAATAAAATACAATATAAAGGTCATATTATGTTAAAGTATAATCAAATTGTTAGTGTATTTAGATCTATATAAACTGAAGTACGTTTTTTCCCAAAAAAGTTCAATTAACTTAATTGGCACATTAATTTAAATTATTATTGCAACCATAAAATTAATTTCTGTTCAGGGAGTAAGATCTGTAAAATGTAAATTAAAAAATATTTTTGCAATATCATAAAAATTCAAATTTTTAGGGATGTTTGAATGAGTTGGAGAATTAGTGTTCCTTGTTACACCCCTTGACTGTACTGTTTAATATTTCAGCAAGAACAACACATACAACAAGCAGATGTCAATGGGACGCAAAAAGTTCAATATGGATCCAAAGAAGGGTCTGGAATTCCTCACTCAGCATGGCTTAGTACAAGGCTCAGCAGAGAGTGTAGCTCAGTTTCTGTACAAGGGCGAAGGACTTAACAAGACTGCCATAGGAGACTACTTGGGAGAACGCTCCGAGTTCAATGAAGCTGTGTTACGAGCATTTGTAGCTCTGCATGATTTCTCAGACCTTATTCTAGTACAAGCACTCAGGTCAGTCTAAAATTAGTACTGGCAAGGGAGATTTCTTAGTTTGTTCCCTTAGCATTGCTTTTGTGTTTTATTTTTTAAATTTGATTTGCCATATCACCGTGAGGGTTCCTCTGACAAATTTTAATTTGCTAATGTCTGAAAGTGCATTTATTGGACAAATCATAAATGTTTTGTTTTAGAAATTTTCCTTTCACAGTAATTTTGCTGAAAATTGAGTTGTGGAGAAAAGTACTACCAATATAAGGGTAATTTGTAGAGTTATTAGAACTTAAACTATTATTGTCTATGACACCATAGGGGATAAAATTGTTATACTATGATGGATCAAAAGATGAGGAAAGTTACTCATTCGTGTGATTTAGTTGTTTTTTTAACAACTTTCTTGCAACAATAACAAAAAAATGCAAGACATTTACTTTAAGATCTGCAGTTAATTATTATTATGCTTAATGCTCTTAAAATGTGTTTTTTTTTTTGTTTTTTTTTTGTAGGCAATTCTTATGGAGTTTCCGTTTACCTGGGGAAGCACAAAAAATTGATCGTATGATGGAATGCTTTGCACAGCATTATTGCAAACACAACCCAAATATATTCACTAATACAGGTAAATGTTGCTGTCTATACTAACTTCATGGCTTATTTGAGAATTATAACTCATTTGGATTGATTTATTTTAGATACTTGCTATGTATTGTCCTTTGCAATCATCATGCTGAACACAAGTCTGCACAATCCAAGTGTCAAGGAGAAACCAACAGTGGAGCAGTTCATTAATATGAATAGAGGCATAAATAATGGTGGAGACTTGCCCAGAGAACTACTAGTGGTAAGTCAATAAAATTAAAATTAAAAAATATATTATTTGATACCTCATAAAAATATTAAAATTTAAAAAATAATAATAATAAATAAATAAGAAAATAAAAACTATTTTTAATTAACTGGAGGGTATGTGGAGAAAAAATTGACCACGTTTTAGATGCCTCACTGTCAAGCCATGGACAGGTTGAGCTCTAAATTTTGAAGTAGTAAATATTCACTCTTATGTAGGGTCATTTTACAAAAAAAAAAAAAAAAATGAATTTCTATTGACATGTGGGAATAACATGTACTTAGATGGAGCTTTGCGTGAACTGAAATCTCCATCTGATAGCATTGAATGGCCATAAGCCCATAGAAATTAATTTTTAAGTAAAATGACCGTACCATTCAATGCAATCCAAAAATAAACTATGCTTTAATTAGTCACAAACACACAAACAAAGTTATACACATTCGAGTGTATTTCAAATTTAAGTAGCAATTGCCTTGCTTTTTCTTTATTGCATTTTTACATGGACTATGCGAATGCCAATTTACAATATTATTATGTAGGATACTAATATTCATTAACTATGTATGTTGTAGAGTTTGTATGAGAGTATCAAAACAGAACCTTTCAAGATCCCTGAGGATGATGGCAATGATTTAATGCATACATTCTTTAATCCAGACAAAGAAGGGTGGCTTTGGAAACAAGGTAAGAACATTATTTTATAGCCTGTTGTGATAATCTTCCATAGTTAAAGATTTAACACAGGAAATAAAGTGTCTTGTTAAGTCAGTTAACACCATTTTGATTTTATAGGTGGTCGTATCAAGAGCTGGAAACGTCGTTGGTTCATCCTTAATGATAACTGCTTGTACTATTTTGAATATACAACTGACAAAGAGCCAAGGGGCATCATTCCACTTGAAAATATTCAAGTGAGAGAAGCTCAGGACAGACAGAAACCTCATTGTTTTGAACTACATGCTTCTGGCACTGAATTTATCAAAGCTTGCAAGACTGACTCTGAAGGAAAAGTTGTGGAGGGTTAGTATTTGCATCCTTGTGTTTGTTTTTTTGTTTTTTGTTTTTTTGTTTTTTTTTTTTTTTTTTCTTTTTTTTTTTTTCATATATTTTTTTCCCTAGTTAATTTATTATGCATATATATTGAGAGTGCTCCACTTTAATGTTGAAAGTCCACTTGGCTGTACGAATAAAGAAATGTCCAATTGATGTTAAATTTTTTAGCACAGCCTTATCGAGTTGTCTCAACTGGTTCCCGATGGATCACTGAAGTTGAGCAACATTGAGCGTGGTCAGTACTTGGATGGGTAAAACCGTACAAAGACTGGTGGCGTGGCTGTGCTGGCAGTTTGACCACTGCTTGCTAACACGAGTGCTGTCAATTCTTGGTTTTTAGAGAGTAATGCAAAAAAAACAACAATAATAATAATAATTAGCTTGTCAACGTAAAAGTACAAACACTTTTCCAATTTATAAAAGCCTCTTGTTTTTAGTTTTGGACTGAGTTAGAAATATTCTCTCTCTCTCTCTCTCTCTCTTTCTCTCAATTAACAGCTCAATTTAATTTTCCAAAAAAGTCCGAATCTATCTGTTCTGTAATCTTTTATCCATCAATTATTTTTGTTAATCAAATGTTACAAAGTCAATTTTCCACAGTTAATTTTTTTGTTTGAATTTTATTTTAACAGAGAGTGGAATTTAATGATGAGTTTTCTTGCAGGTAAACATACCGTATATCGCATGTCTGCGGCCACAGAGGAGGAGAAGGAGGAGTGGATCAAGTGTGTCAGGTATTGATATTTACATTTAACATTTTTTACTTTCAGATTTACTTCTCTTGGTTTCACTATATAATGAACAGAAATCTGTTGGATTTAAGATAATATAACACCTAAAAAGTCTCATGCATTTTTTTTTTTTTTTTTTTTTTTTTTTTTTTTTTTAATTTGAATTCTTTGTGTTTTTAGACAAAGTATCAGTCACAATCCCTTTTATGACATGCTAGCAGCCAGGAAAAAGAAGGCACAAAAAACAAGTGCTCATCATCACTCTAAAAGTTAAAAGGACAAGATGGAATTCCGTCCAAACCAAAGGCTATATCATGTACAAGAATCCATACTGTAAGAACTTGCATGTTTTCAAAACTGATGTATTACTATAATCATAATTCTAATGTATTAATTACTATTGATAAAAAAAATGCAATAAAAACTTTTTAGGACAATTTTAGTTTCAAGTATAAAGTGTTGTAACAGTGAATGTGATATGAATCAGCAAGAAAGAAGAAATGCATTAAAAATATTCTAAATAATAATTTAAAGTACATACTAGTTAAATTTTTTAAATTATTTTTTAAATAGGAATGGTGCTGAAAATGAAACAAAAAGTGACAATGTGTATTTATAACAGATCTGAAACTTTAAAAAAATAATGATAAAAAAGAAAAAAAGAAAAAAATATATATATATATTTGTGTATGTAACACAAAATATGTATCTAGGGTTCAAATTATATGTATGTTTTTATGACAATGATTTAAAAGATTGTTTAAGATTGTTCTTAACAGGTTGTCATATATGAACATTTTATGTGGTGGTGGTGTGAGCAGGGTCTCCAATACAAATATATTTATTGTAAAGTTCTGCATGCTTACTTCAAATAGCATTGCAAAAGATGTGGTATTGTATAATTATGATCTATGCATCTTCACAATCACTGATTTTGATAAAATATTAGTTCTGTAATATTGAAAAGGAGCAAAGATTTTTTTTTTTTTTTTTTTTTTTTTTTTTTTTTAATCTAACAATCTTGTATTGCAGTATAGTATGTTAGCTTGTGGATGTTAATTAGCTTTAGATTTACTGGGCTTTTTTGTGAGTTGCCGATATGTAAAATTTGTACTTGTAGCTGATAATTTTTATTCTAAATTGTTAGTCAGGTTGAATACAAAAGCTGTCTGAATACAAATAATAACAAAGGCAAGAATAATTAACTTGTTTTTTCTTGCTGTTTACAATAAATAACTAGATTAAAATTAATAATTAATTAGAAAATTAAAAACCATTTAGGTTTGAATATACTATAAAAGGAAAGAATAGAGTTTGGCAACGCTGAAAATTTCAGTTGTTGGTTGTTTACATTTTTTGTTTTGTATTAAAATGTTATTTTGATCTATGCTTCAAAAACTCAGCTTGGAGAAACTACAATTTTTGGCGCAATCCAACCCATTATTTGGAGTTCACTGCAATAAGGTTTGCATGTTCTTCAAAACCTATTGAATTAAAAATTTTCAAATTTAATATGATGTGATTTTTTTTTTTTTTTTTTTTTTTTTTTTTAAGACATGTACTGTAAAAGTCTAGTAATTTTTTTGACAGGTCAAAAACAAGGTCACCAAAACATATTTTAAATTTGAAGCATAATTTTAAAAAATTAGTTAATTGAATATGAAAAACTAAGATATGCATTTTGTAGAGTAACATTTCAGAAACATTTTGGTGCCATCAGATGTTTGTTGTTTGTTTGTTATTATTATTATTGCATCTTGACCTAATACAAGTGCAGGGTAAAAATTTACCAGCTCAGAACCCAAATTTTGCGTGTTGGTGATAAATGCATAAGCCCAACTTGTCAGGAGTGTTTTGACCACATTTATATATATGTATTGATGCCTCTGCGTCAAAAGAGAGCATCTACACTTTCCACCAGCGCGGCAAGTCAAGTATCTGCACTTTCCACGCAGCATGGTGCGTGGACTAGCGGCCATTTACTTAACATTACAGATGCTCCACGGTGTAAAGTGCAGATACTCCACTTGCCGCGCTGGTGGAAAGTGCAGATACTCTATTTTGACGCGTAAGCATCAATATATATATGGGTGGGTTTGTATGTATGTGTGTGTGTGTGTGGTACCATGATGTGGTATAATTAATATTTACAATTATTATTATTTTTTCCAACAATTGCAAATGCACTTAACGACATTGTTCTCACCTTCTCAATTAGTTAAAAGCAGTGCATCTTACAGCACCTAAGTCAGTTTAATATTTATGGTGGGTATTTGGAAGGGGAAACAAGATCAGTGTATGTGACTTGCACAATTATTACCTGCATTTTAATTTAATAGCACAGATGACAGAATGTTGTTTTAGTCATTATTTAACAGCTCAATTTTGAACTGCCTTATATATCCTTACCAAAGACAAACTACAAATTGTACACAGAAAATATGAAAATTTGGATAAATTTTTTTATTGTATTTATTGTTTATAAATGTGTAAGGTTTAAGCTCTTTCTATATTACCAAGTTTGAGAAGAAAAAAAGTTAGTAAAGAGTTTCATTTGAATTTTGTATATATTGAACAGTTAATCTTTCACTTTAGTAACTAAATAACAATATGTCATTTACAGTAAAATGGAATGTTTTCTTATTATTATTATTACATGTATATCAAACATTGTATGTAACTTAATTAAATTTTAATTATTGTAAATAAATACAAAAATTGATTAAGCATCAATTTGCTTTATTTATTTGACCCATATCAACAACAAGGAAAATGAAAAGGAGATAATTTAACATGAGGATTGGTAATACAATATGGCATCAATTGGGTGACATAAATGATTATTTTATATATCTAAAAAGTAGCCCAGTATGTGTTAGGTGAACGTTACACCTTACACCTCTGGACAAAAGTTTAAGAATGGGGCAGAGGCGGCCACAGAGTTTTCTCATGTAGCATAATGTGGTGGTGGGTTGCCTATGCAAATCGATCTCAAACTTTTTGCCAGAGATGTACATATTTATAAGCCTATCATATTAATTAACAACATTGATTAGTTTTGTTTGGCAAGCATCAAGTGTTTGTCTTGCATTTAATCTATACAGTATAATATGAAGTATGAACACAGCACATGGGTAATTTTTATTAACTCATCTCGAGCCATAGGTTGTTGTTTTGTTCTTCCAATTAGTCTTTCAAGAACTGCAATAAAAATTGCATGCTAAAGCTTATAATAACTAAATTTATTTCTTACTTTAGTTCAAATATCCTTCTTTTTTTTTTTTTTTTTTTTTTTTTTATTCATTCAATCATGTTTTCTGAATAACGTACTTCACTTAGCAAGTTTATATAATAACTATATGATAATTATAATAAATGAACTGTTATAGGAATGCACGTGCATTAAAGAAAATAAAAAGGTTTTTTTGTTTGTTTGTTTTTTTTTTTTGCACAATTTATTTTGTCACATGAAACAACCAAGATTTGCTTATATTTTAGGTTTTTAAAACATGTCACAATATGATACTGAATATTAAATAATACATACATACAAAATGTTGTATACCTTAAAATTTAAAGTTCAACAAAAACAATATTAATTGATAAAATTTTGTATTAACATAATATAATTTACATTAAATAAAACAAAGAATCTATATTATTTTTACGAACCATAATACATACAAATAAACCATGACAAAAAAAAAAAAAAAAAAAAAACTATCGCAAGAGAAAAAATGAGATAAAATATGCCTACGCAATTTTACACTTCAAAGAAAAATACAAAATAATTACAATTTACATTGAATGTTCGAGTCATAGTTAGTGTCATATTAGAAGACCATCACAGCTGCTAATGCATTATTCAAGTGACCTTTTCTTTATAATTTATAATTCAATTTAAATTGTGACACATAGTACCATGTCTAGGTGGTATGGTGGTATAACTATTAATATTTACAGCAAAAAAAAATTATTGATGTTTTAATTTTTTGAATATATATTTTATTATTTGACTGTCCAGTAAAATCCAGTATTAACTGAGGAAGGCACACATATTTATGTAGAGTTTTAAGATGACTGCTCATCCATTTTGGGCAGGTTTTTAAAAAATAAGCCCCCAATGTCTTCAAAAAAATTAAATACAATTTTTGTATTATTATGAAATCATAGATATTTTTTCTTCTTGTTTTGTTTTTATTATTAATCACAAATATAGCATTGGTTTCTGTTAAACAAAAACTGTTGAGCTACATTTTTTTTTTTTTTTTTTTTTTTGTATTATTATTTATTTATTTTTATAATTTTTCTGAGCTAGACTTTTGTTTGTTTGTTATTTTGTATTTGCTTTATAGTATATTATATAAAAAAAGTGTATCAACAAATTGTGAATTTAATTTCTACAATAGCTTGTTGACAAACCTTAGACAGATTTTTATATTCTTGTTAAGTTTTTTATTTTATTATTATTATTTACCAAATTTTATGATAATTGCTAAAACTTAACACCATTTCTATGATAGTATTTATCAAGATTATCTGTCCAAGGTTTACAATTACTTACAATATCATGATTTACTTTTAATGAATGACTATTCTGCATTTACTTAAAAACTGCAGAACTCTTTGGGCTTTACATTAGCACAATATTTCTCCCATGAACTACTAGCCAATTTAAATATATATATATATATATATATATATATATATACACAAATGCATATCATCAAATTTTATAGGTAACAGCATACCTATACATTATCTAATAAATATATTACATCCCAATATTAGGGTAAGATCAAATTTAATTGGATATATGTGGTGGATTCATAGATAATTTTTATTTAAATTTCAAATACAAATTCAAAACCAATCACAAATTGAAAAACATGGAATGGTCACCAATTTTTTAATACACAGTATGGAACCTAAATTACAGGAAATAATCCACTGTTTAGTGTAATGTTACCTTTCATTTTCTAAATATTTTTCTAGTTGGATTAAAATGTTCAAAAAATTCAACACAGTTAAAAAGGATTTTTTTTTCCAAATATCCAATATGGATTATATGGATTAATAAAAACTAAAAACATGCCTTGGTTCAAAAATTTAGTTTGTTAAGAATTAATTTAAAAAATAAATTGTAAATTAATTGGAGCATTAATAAAAACAATTCGTTCGAAACTCAGGTCCCATTTTATGTTAAATGTATTTCTTAAAGGCTTGGCAATTCAAATAATGAATTTTAATAATGATATGAGCCAGTCACATCACGGATTTTATAATCACCATCTAGTTTCAATAATTATAATTAAAATAATAATTTAAACAAAAAAGTTTTGGCAATGTTAAGAAGGGCAACACCTTAATTGCATATTTTACAAATATTTAACTTTTTACTGAACTAATCAACATTACAATTTTTTGTTTGTTTTATTTAATAAAAGGAACCAAGCAGGATGAAGAAAAGACAAAAACATACAAGCAACTTGTATAACCAAGTCAAAGAATACATTAAAACTGAAAATCAATATACATGACTTTCTACCTATAAATAATTTTTATCATAGTCGCAATAATATAAGAAAAAAAAACTCAAAATCTATGTTGTAATATTCATTTTCCTAAAAATCTCTGGAATTTCTATAAAAATTATTAGGATTGTTTTGTTTTTTTTATTATTAATGTTTATGAGCATTTTCTATTAAAATGTAACTTTAACACTAGGAACAAAATTCTGTATTTATGTACAGCAAAGCTTCATTATTTATAACATATTGTACAATTTTAAAATAATGCCCACTATTATACCATGGTAAAATCCTTTTTAAGGATAGCATTTTTTTTTTTTTTTTTTTTTTTTTTTTTTTAACTTATATATTATAAAAACACCAACTAGTCTTTGAGTAAACATTTTGTTGCACATTATTTTGTGTACAAAAGGAAGCTTTACTGTTCTCAAGTTTACACAAAGATTGAATGAATATACAAGCAACAACTAAATATATTATGTAACAGAACACTTAAATAAAGAAAATTTGAATAGTATTATAATAAAATAGATAAAACCATCACGGTTGTAATAATAAATGTTAAAAAAAGAAAATGATAGTTATTGTTTGTTTGTTGTTGTTGTTGTTTTTATGCAGAGTTTTATACTGAAAAAACTGCACTTTGCTATTGCGTACAAAAAAAAATGTCAGAAAAACATACCAAAATCTCAATGATTTAGATCATTTCCCAATGCCATTAATTGCTTAATATAGCACACCGACTTTGAGGGATAATTTGGCTGAAACGCGAACTACTCACAAATGGAAATATATCCCCAAAGAACAACTTGTTTCGACCATCTCAATACTTCGGCTTTTCAGTGAGGCAGCACAATCATAACTACAAACTGGATCATCTCTGCTCTCAGAGATTTTCAGAGATTTCAGTCAAGAGAGGGAAAGAAAACTGCAAGAAGGGGGGGGGGAGTGAACTTTCTTGTCATTTTTAGTTATGTCTTTAAGTGCCCCTTGATGGCCGGACATAATTCATTTAGTCTTACGGTTTTCTGTCCCCACTAGTTTGCATGAGCTCTGCTCCTGTCAGTAGTTATGTCTTCTCTGCTGTTCTGACAAGACCAGGGGGGTGATTCTGTAACTTTTTCGTTTTGTTGCAACAAACAAATTTGCATTAGATATCGAATAATTTCGTTCGTTATGAAGTTACAGAATCAGCCCCCAGGTGTTATATGGTCAAAACCAGGGGCGGCCCTAGCATGTTTTTGAATTTCAAATTAAATTGTAGTTATCAGCCGATTTTTATGATATTTTAGGATATGATAGTCAGAAAGTCAAATTTATCGCTAATATATTTTTTTTGTAGAAATTTGGAAATAAAAGGCCCTTAAAGGACCCTTAAACTGAAAAAATGGGTCCATTTTTTACTTTGCACTCCAAAAGTGCAACTCGGAAATAAAATTTCTCAACAAAACTTTGTTTGGGTATTGGTGAGATATGGTGGACGCTAATTACAGACACGGCGTTGCTTTTTTCTTATTTTGGTCCCATTGGGACCCAATCAAAATTGACCAAAATTAAAATTTAGCAAAAAAATTAAAATTGGAATAGAAATTTGAAATTTTCCAGTTTAATATTTTTTGAGTCTGCAATTTCAAAAATCATATTTTCAAAATCCTAGAAGGGCCCAAAAGGGCCCTTTGGGGCCCTAACTTTGTTGCAAATAAAGATATTGCAAAAAAATTTGCACCATTGAATTTCTAATGCTCAAGAACATAGGAATCGACTATTTACTTGCCTTCGTAGCTTTAAACCGAATTAATGGTTTTGGGCCCCTTTGCTAGTGCATGCCTTAGTGCATGCCTTAGTAACTGGGCCCTAAAAACCATTAATTCGGTTTAAAGCTACGAAGGCAAGTAAATAGTCGATTCCTATGTTCTTGAGCATTAGAAATTCAATGGTGCAAATTTTTTTGCAATATCTTTATTTGCAACAAAGTTAGGGCCCCAAAGGGCCCTTTTGGGCCCTTCTAGGATTTTGAAAATATGATTTTTGAAATTGCAGACTCAAAAAATATTAAACTGGAAAATTTCAAATTTCTATTCCAATTTTAATTTTTTTGCTAAATTTTAATTTTGGTCAATTTTGATTGGGTCCCAATGGGACCAAAATAAGAAAAAAGCAACGCCGTGTCTGTAATTAGCGTCCACCATATCTCACCAATACCCAAACAAAGTTTTGTTGAGAAATTTTATTTCCGAGTTGCACTTTTGGAGTGCAAAGTAAAAAATGGACCCATTTTTTCAGTTTAAGGGTCCTTTAAGGGCCTTTTATTTCCAAATTTCTACAAAAAAAATATATTAGCGATAAATTTGACTTTCTGACTATCATATCCTAAAATATCATAAAAATCGGCTGATAACTTTTGCTACAATTTTAATTTGAAATTCAAAAACATGCTAGGGCCGCCCCTGGTCAAAACAAAGCATTATTTGAGGCTTCCCTCTGAAATTGTAAGTAGTTTGGATTAATAGCCAAATTAGCCCTCAAAAGCAATCTACTATTAAGCAATGGGGAGTAGCAATAACATTAAGCAATAGCATTGTGGAATACTAGTGTCCCACGGCAGGACACAAAGACATTATTTTTATATATTGTGATGGTACCACTATAATGTCTGAAGTCCGTTTGACCCTGAAAAATATTTTTTTCTAATGACCTGAAATGGTGGGGGGGGGGGGGGGGGGGGGAATGGGGTCTATCCTAGGTCAGATGTACACAGGATTGGGAAAATATATTTTACCATTTAGCCTAAATGCAGCAATAGGTTTTTTTCTCATCAGACCAACATTTCAAATTAAGCGCGAGATTTTGAATTGTAAAATATACCATCACAAACGTTTGTACATAGGACACATAGTTAAATGGAACAGCTAAGTGCAATTTTTAGCACAAAATACTCCATAAAAAACAATAAGTATCATTTTCTTTTATTATTATTATTTAAAATTAAAGATTGTAGTTTTATTTTAATTTTACAATGAACTATTTAGTACATTCAGCCTCAAATATACAACCTTAAATATTGTATTTATTACAATTTATATCATTTAGCAATTGCAGAGAAAAAAATGTAAATTTACATTGCTTTGCATCTAAAATTCTCCTTCTTGTGTCAAGTTATGCAGCAGAATAATAAATTTCTCTGACTAATTGAAACAAGAGCGAGATAAAAAGGAGGGCACGAGCTGCTGTAGGGCAATTTTATGTTGCCAGTAAATATTTGTGGGCTAAAAAGAGGGGTCATCAAATGACGGCCTCGTGTTATTAGCCATACGATCCAGTACTCCATTCACATATGCAGCAACATCAACATTGGAAGCATCACTGGCTCGTAGGAACGGATGTTCTAGAAGTTTGTTGTACTTGGGGCGTTGAGTCTCTTCTTTGATCAAACTGTGTATACAAAAATACGTATTAACAAGTGTCAACTAATTAACATATCAAGTCATGCTCCTCACACCTCTTCAATTTTGACTAGACACAATACAAGTACTGATGTGTTATTTATTTTCTTTTTACTCTTTCAATCTTGCGTCTATAATTTATCATAATGATGCATCACAAACCACAATTCTGTACACATTACATTTAGGTTTGCATGAAGTCGTTGTGAAATTTTCTTTAAAAATTATTGTTTTGATTAAAACTTAATAGTTTTAAATTACCATGTGTTGACAAAGTTGACAAACTCATTAGTGAATGAGTTTCCATTCTCGTGTGGTGAAAGTCGAGGGGGGTCTCCTTGCACTACTTGTTGAAGTTGCTCAAAGACTGTGTTCCACTTGGGATATGGGAAGTGTCCAGTCGCAACTTCCATCAATGTAATGCCCAAAGACCATACATCAGAGCGCACATCATATCCCCTGGCTCGTTGTGGGTCAATCCTCTCAGGCTAAAACAGCACAAAACACACAACATGTTAATATAGTTCTTTAACAGTCCTAATAAACTACTACCCCACTCCCCCCAGGTTGAAGTGATTGTAACCAATGTTTCCATTTAATTTTCAATTTTAATTTAAATGTTTTTGAGTTACTGCATTATTTACCGCCATGTAGGGTCTGCAGCCTGCATCTCTGGTACGAGCAATTGAATCAACTAGTTGTCCTGAGATACCAAAGTCACACAGTTTGATGTTGCCACGTTTATCTAATAAGATGTTGCTGGGTTTTACATCACGGTGGATGATCTTGAGCTCCTCTTTCAGGTAGTTCAGTGCTTTTACAGTCTGCATAAACAAACACATGTCAACCATTACTACAAATGTCATATTTATTAAGGAAGCACTTCCATAATATATTTAGAGACCCTTCATTTGAAGCTTAATTTAATAAAATATAAAATAAATTGAACAAGAGAATTTTTAATATTATTTTAAAATACTTACTGCAACTGTTATTTTTCCCAGAATATTTTCTGGTACTCTCTGATTTAACTTTTCAAAAATAAATTTGTAGAACTTGTCAAGAGACGCATCCATTAATTCCATGCAGATCCAACAATCTCCCTAAAACACAGCCAATTACAATTAAAAATCATACCAAATCATTAATATATATATATATATATATATATATATATATATATATATATATATATATATATATATATATATATATATATATATATATATATAGAATTATAGGCCTAGTAATAGTAGAGGGGAGGGGATAAATAAGTATTTTTGGGGGCTGTTCCAGAATAGCTGGTAATAACATGAAATTTTCAGGGTCGGTAGATATGGTCACTGGTAGCTAATTACCTAAATTTCAATGCTTAGCCATTGACCTCAAAACTTTTTTTTTTTTTTTCCGTCAAAGTTCTAAGGTCAATAGCTGACAACCCTAAATGGCCCATGTGGTTGAAATTTAGGTAATAAGCTACTAGTGACCACATCTACCAAGCCTGAAAATTCATGTTCTTACCGACTATTCCCGAAAAGTTCTTCTTGGTCCTCCTACTATAATACTTGTTTAAAAGAATATTGAAGTGTATACCTCTTTAAAAAGAGCTCCGTAAAATTGTACAATATATGGACATCGTGTTTTCATGACTACATCCAAGTCCATGAGCAGTTGCTTTTGATCCTTTTCGTCTACAGTTGAGCGGATCCTCTGGAAAAACAAAAATAAAATCATTGTAATCACTCTAGAACTTGGCTTTATCATGCATGATATATGATGCAGCTAGATGCATTCGTTACACATAAGACAATTTAAAAAATATGACAAGGAATTTTTATTTTACCTTAACAGCCATAACTGTACTTGTCCGCCTATGCACCATTTTGTTAACAGTTCCAAAAGCACCTCTCCCAATTTCCCCTAAATCTTGCAGATCATCTGATGTGAAGTCATAAATCTGGAATAATAGTCATAATATTTATTATTGGTCTTCTTGTGTGCCTATTTAAATATATTTAAATGTAATATTCACCATTTCAGGAGACAATTGGAGAGTTCCAGTAGAGTGAATGCTCTGGCACATTTTGAACCTTTCCCTGCAATAAAAACAACTAATTATAAACTGAAATATCATAGAATATAATACATAATATGCAAAATCTAACTGAAATTTATTTATAACACACTTTGAAATTGAAAAACATATTAGAAAGTGACATGCCATTCACACACTCTTACACAGTGAAAATTCCTCCTTATTTTTGGATATATATTTAGTATCATTGTTATTAATATTACATTATATAATGGTAATATTGTAAATGGTAGTCCCTTATTATTTTCAGCGTAAGGAAAGGACAACAAAAAGCAAGATTAGTCGTGCAGTGAACCACACAGGAACCATGCAAGTGAGGCATGCAAGCTCACCTTAGCTTGAAGCGATCTGCCTGCACAAAGCTGCTGTGGACACATGAAGCCATGAGCAAGGTAAAGCAAGGGCAAAGATTATGTACTACAGAAAAGGTGTGTTTAGGGGCATAGAAATAATAATAATACAATAATTTAACCTTTTGATGCAGTGACAGGAAAGTAATGAATAAGAAAGGCACCAGCTATTATTAAAATTGATCTCTTCTATGAATTAACAAGCAAGATACTGTGTCTCATTTCATATCGCAAATTAATTGCCTAGGATTTGAAAATTTACAGGATTTATTAAAAGTAGAAAAACAAGCTGCAAGTTAAGAAGTATATTTATAAAAGTACCTAGTTAATTGTATTTTATTTAATTATGTTGCATATTGCTTTCATATCATAGGTCTTCTACAAGACAAGAGTTGTAAATAGCAATTTAACTTTAATTACCATGGAAAAGTTTGTCAAAAAATTATAATTAATTTCAAGTATGAAGCTGTTTTCCTTCTTAATTGGTTATATATTTTGATTTCCTGGTCAATTCAACATAACTTATCGGTATAGTAATCAACAAGCCAAAATTAATCCTTTCATAATAATTACTATATTAATTGAAAATGTTACTAGAATATTTAAATAATTAGCACTATAAGTTAACCACTAATTGTATCATGAATACATGAAGTAGAATTTATTGCAATAATTAGAATTATGAACATAAATAATTCCTTGCTTACAGGTACAGGCGTAGAACACGTTGAACAAAAAACTTGTCTAATATTCGTACACACCAGAATATCGATGTTAATTTGGCCAGAATCATTGATTTTTTTATTTATTTTCCATTCAAGAAATGGCAAATGCGGACTCTGACGTTACAGCTCGCCTGGTCCACCTGCGTGTAAAACAAGCAAGCTGTGACATCACAGTTCGCACCCGCCTTTTTGTGAATGGAAAATAAAATATAAATCAATGACTATGGCCAAATCAACTTTGATATTCCGTTAAGTTAGGATATTAGGCAAGTTTTTTTGTTCAACGTTTTCTACACCTTTACCATACACCCAAAATTATAATTTCAATTAAGAAATGCACATACCAATACTTTACGTTCAATTTAATCTTTATTTATTTAAATACCCAAATATGATTGTCTCACTATTATTCTCACAATTTTTTTGAGAACGAACACAACAAATAACACTCCATCATCAAAAGAAATGATTATGAAGAATTTGTAAGGCAACGCCAATTTAGTCGAACTACACACTCACCGAGATTTATCAGGTACGCAATCAGTCTGTTGGAAGGGTCGCACTTTAGGTCTAGGTCTAGCTCGACCAGCTGCTTCCTCCGAGCAAATAAAGGAGAGAACAGGCCGAGGAGGTGGGGTAGGCCCTCCTGATGCATTTGCTGCCGTGGAGGCAGAAGATGCGTTTCGACCCCTGCGCGCACACGCCACACAAGCTCAAACACATCGGCAAGGTAGCAGTGCAGCAGCAAAGGGAAACACAAACACTCTGCACTCTCACGCAAACTTTAAAGCACTTTGGCCTCTTTTAATATGAACTACTACTACATATAGAGTAGCAGGATACTACGCAGTGATTAATTAAAACATTAGGCTCTTGTGTTTGTTTCATCGTTATTTAGGGAAGTGAAAGTTTTTATAATAAGAATTATTACAACAACCAAGTTAGATTTGTGAATAGGTGAACAGAAAGTAAATAATATACAATATACCCTTACACTAAAATGTGCTTTGATTGCTAAAGCCACCACACTTTCTCGTTCATTAAAAACGAGAGTAGAAATTCTAAAGCCTTTCCCTCTTAAAAATGTACTAATAATGGCATTACAGTAAGAACTCATGTAAAAAAAATGTATGACCATAGAAAGCAATATGTAACAAGCTGCTCAATAAATTAAAATTTATATTGACGCATGGTTCTTACTGTATCTCAACCAAATTAAACCAACTTACGTGATAGGAGGCTGAAAATTTCCTCCACCTCCACCTCCACCTCCTCCTCCTCCTCCTCCTCCTCCTCCTCCTCCCCCTCCTCCAGACATGGGTAAATGGGTTGGAAAATGACTAGGTGAGCTGTTGAATGATAATCGTAGTCGACCTCGCTCTGCTGAAACAAAATTTTCAAATTATATTAAACATAATTGCAATCATACAATATGTATCAATGCCTCCTTGCCAAAAAGAAGCATCTACAAAACTGGAAAGTGGAGGTACTTCTTTTTGGCGCGCAGACATTGATATGATGATTAGTACACTGCAGTACAGTCTTTCTAGAAACTTTAGGCAGTAGGAAACAATATGATACCAGTATATGTATGAGGAAGGGTGTTTTACAGAAACGAGGCAACTGCATGTTCATCACACTATAAATAGGTTAAATAATGATGCACTCTGCATCTGCAAATTTCAGAGTTAAAGATATTAATTAATTTTAATTGACAGTGGATAAAACACAACAAAAATATAATACAAAATAAAATACTGTACATGAAAATATATAGTCTCATGTTTGTATGTTATTTACACAAATGCAACATTTCTATTATCATTGAAGTCTCCATATTGATGTGTACATTCCCCCCAAATAAATCTGACCGCAGCATTCATGCATGGAATTTTAAATTCAATGATTCATGTTTCCAAATGGTATAATACATTCTGTACACCAGTATGTATATGGGGAAACTTTAACGCAACCTGTTAGATTTTTTCAGGGAAAGTGTACATAAATATTGCCATTACTAGGCAATATAGAATAAATAATATATAATATGCATATATTCCAATTATGTATATATGTATCTGCTACCACCACAGTAAAGTTCGGAAGATTCCAACTGTAGCATACCGTATGTATGTAATGTACCGACAGGAATTGAATAACCTGCAATACATTATCCTTATGGGAATATGAAAAAACCGGCAACATAGCTATTTCTAAGAAAAATAAAAGTCCCCTCCTCTACTTCTCCTCATCTCTTTTAGGTAAAATATCTCACCAGACTTGATGCATGCTGTATGTGATATATTTTGTTGACAATTTTGTTCTTTCTATCTGAATATTATTCAAAAAATAAAATATTTGAAAAGTTATATAAATAAAATATTACGATAAAAAAATATACACAATGAAATAATTTTAAACAATAGTTGGTGAATCAAATGAACTAATAAATCTCTGGATATTAAAATTATTTTGAATTAAATGTAATAATGCAATTGAAATATTTCATAGTCTTTATGTAGTGTTATAAATTGTATACCTAAATTGCGATGTGTTGTTGCAGCTAATGCAGGACACACTCGCTACTAGAAGTAGAATGCTGTTCAAGTTATTATCATTACGTCGCGAGAAGAATTTGTAACTCGTATTCATGGTATATTTTTTTAGGTTGCAATTTTAGAAGATAAGATACACGTGCACTTTCTTAAAAAAAAAATACTATACCATCGATTTTAGTGATTATTTTGTGATAAAAATATATATATATGTCAAATTTATTTTTAAACACGTAAAACAAAAGTTTAAATTATATTACTTTACTAATTATAAGACAATGATAAATAAAATTCAGTTATATCAGAAATCATAATATTATAATGCTTCACGTGTCTTTTTATTTCCCTAATAACCACAATATTTATATTATATCAAAATATATAATATTATAACAAAATTTATCATTTTATTACATAAATATGTTGCAAACATTGTAACATCAGTCAATATGTATTTATTATAGAGATCAAGTTTTTGGTTGTTTACTAAACGTGGTGAGCGTCGACTTGGTCAAGAAATAAGACAGGATGTGTTTGATATTACAGATAACAGGTATGAGGGGAACAGAGCGCTGAAATAACAGACAGTAGAACGGGCATACAGTGTTGCTTTTCGTTCTATTGTTGTGCAGGTTATTCAATTCCTGTCGGTACATATATGCAGTGTATAGTGTACAGTAACATAATATGCAAAGTAAGTGCTACATGCACATACATACATTGTATGTACATATCAGGTCTTCCGGATAGAATTGTCGTTGTAGAGTTTTTTTGTGATGCGACCTTGAATCTTACCTGTTCTTTTCATAGAGCTCATAGTCGCATGGCAAAAAAACTCTACTACATTTCTATTCGGAAGAACTGATATGTATGTATGCATAATGTATGTTGTATGTACATACATACATACGTTACACAGGACCGCAATATATTTTACCATTTAAATCCAGCGCGTTTTTCCCATAAAAGAATAACATTGCAAATTTAGAGCGAGCTTTTGACTATTAAAATATATTATCGCAGTCCTGTGTACATACGTACCTGTATGTTGGTTTTTCATTTGCGTGGAAAACGCATTTCTGTATGTATACATATATATATATACACACATATGCATATAATACATACATACATACATTCTTTCAGACAATTTGTGTATGGAAAACATAATCAGGTTATATAAATATTATGTATGTACAAACGTATTTGTTTAGCCTACGCGAATCAGAAAGGGAATAATGTGAGTCAGGTGAACTGTATGTATGCAGTATGTATGTACATAATTATGCAGTGTTGTATGGTTTGTGGCACGGTTTTGCAGGTTGCATGATTCCATGCGATGGCCCAAGATAAACATTACACATAGTAACACATGATGATGATTTACGTAGAAAGCAAAATTAAGAAATTGTATTTTGAATTTATTTAACATATTTTTTTAGAACATTAAATTATAAAATACTTTTACAAATTGTCTACTTGCCTGAATTTATATGGTTTGCTGAAGAATTTCCTTGGTGTTCGGCCATTTTGGTATTTTGACAGTAGGCACCAGGGCGAAATTTCGGAAGAAAACAATTTATGTTCTACGGAATTCTACTTAAAGATTTATTTACTAAAGTAAAAGTAATATACTGCGAGCTCATTTGAATATGTTAATCAAGAAATAAATCCACATTGAGATATAAATTTACACGAAAAAAACTCAATTAAATTTACTTTATAATTTACAATCAGATGACACTTTCACATGAAGAACGAATTCCGCAACTTTTTGCCGCATTGTCGATGTGAGCGCGAAAATTTCAAGTTTAAGAATTATTATTATTAAAATAAATATATTTTACTCAATGTATTAATTTATAAAGCACTAAATTAAATATTTAAAATATTATATATTAATTATATTGCTAGACTGTGTGGAGGTGCAACTGGTGCAAGGGATGGTTAAAAAAAATACTCATGAGAGTCATGAGAGATCAGCAGCTGACAGCCTGACACGCCCACTGCTCTGCAAGAACACGGCACACGGCAGTCCGGCACGAACAGCTTACAGGGCTTACAGTTTGAACAAGATTGAAAGTGAGATAGTGGGGCCTCTTGTCTTGTTTTTTTCTTACATAAAATGGTATTAATTAA
Source organism: Ecdyonurus torrentis (assembly GCA_949318235.1). Classification (NCBI taxonomy): domain Eukaryota; kingdom Metazoa; phylum Arthropoda; class Insecta; order Ephemeroptera; family Heptageniidae; genus Ecdyonurus; species Ecdyonurus torrentis. The sequence goes on from OX439129.1 coordinate 24,704,766, forward strand.
TAAATTTAGTAGCCGCTTCTTTCGAATACGGGATTTACAAGGGCAGTTCCTCTGTGAAAATGTTGTCAAAGCGTTTACGTTTGGGTAAGAACTTGTACATGCATCATAAATGATGAACCGGTATTATACATAATGCATGCATTATGTGTACATACTAACATACATACATATACATACATGCTCGGACTGGCCATATACATAAGAGCAAAGTCCGCAATAGCGGACGTGCCCCCCCCCCCCCCTTGTTAGGAGAGGAGGCCCCTAAGCCCTAAGCAGGCCCTAAGGCCCTAAAATTAAAAGGGGTGTAACCAGGGTATTACGCCCCTTTTGTGGCTCCTACAGAGGGTGTTACACCCCTTTTGTGGAAGAGGCCCCTCGAGTGCCAGTCCGACCCTGTACATACATAATTATCATATATGCATGAGCATTTGCAGGCGTCTATATGTGTGCTGCATTATTATTATGGGTTACTTTTTTTAATGAATAATTGAACAATATCGTGCACATGTTGCTGTCATGGTTACCATCATACACATATGTACCTCATGGAAATAAAAAAAAAACTTGCACATAACTATAGAATGAAACGCAAGACTAAAATTGCAAGTTATTAATTTCATTTCGGCGGTACTATATGTCATACTATATGCAATACATATACATATATGATATATGTAGTCAACCGGGGTGACTTTGAGTATGATAAAATTAAGACTTTGAACATTTAATTATCTCTATACTTTGGGCACTGATTTCAAAATTTTGAAATATGTCATTGAGATCAAAATTCGAACTATGGTAACTATATAGTAATAAAAATAGGCTCCAAAACAGAAATAATTGGGTGTTCTAAGTCACCCTGGTTGACTATATGTATGTTAGCAGATTTTTGAATGTATGTACAGAAACTTCTATTAAAAATGGGACACAAAGGATTTTTACCGCACCAATACGATTTGATGCATAACATTAAGAGAGGTGTTTACTGTTGCACTTCTCCACCTTTTACCTGACTTCTATCGTGTTATGATGATCGAATTGGTCAAGACGGGAAACGAGTCGAGTAAAGCGAAGAGTAATCATCATGCAAACTAGAGAGAAGGAACAATGGGTGGGCGAGTATATTTTGGTGTATTTTGATAGAAGTCAAGTAAAAGGCGGAGAAGTGCAGCAATGAACACTTCTCTTATTGTATGCATCAACTGGTATTGGTGCGGCAAAAATACGTAAAATCCTTTGTGTCCCATTTTTAATAAAAGTTGATGTACTACTGTTGCTGCACTAAAGTTGCTGTACATGCTGCCATGATTATAATATACTCCAATTTAGGATAGTTATAATAATGTACTGCTAAATACATTGGGTCGCTTATCCTGTGCTTGTGATATAAGTCCCTATATATTTCCCTATTCTATGGGCTTACTTGTGACTACTTGTCATAGTAGTCACTGTTGCTATATTTCCCAATGCCACGAAATGACCAGGGGAAGGTGAATTGATTTTTTTTTTTTTGTTTTTTTTTTTTTTTTTTTTTTTTTTTGTGAGTTTATGATATTTTTGGAAAGAGCTTTAAAAAATTTTGAGGTGCTATATTTTCTTAGGACGATTGGAGCATGCAAAGTATTTTTAATTAATTTTTGAAAATCGGCCTAGAAAGCCTGTGACGTCATCAGTCCACTTTTTTCCTGGCAAATACTAATTGTTCGAGGTTCAGTAACCAGTTTAATAAAATCAGCTCGTCCTCAGAATTTCAAAAAACTGGCTACTGAACCTTCTACGGTCAATACTTTCCAAAATAAATGCCCGATTGATGACGTCACAGGCTTTTTAGGTCGATTTTCAAAAATTAATTAAAAATACTTCCCATGCTCCAATCGTTGTAAGAAAAAATAGCGCTTCAACTTTTTTTAACGCTCTTTTCAAAAATATACTAAAAAGTGGGGGTTAAAAAGAATTCACCTTCCTCATTGTCCATCATGAATTAAGGGGTTAAGTCAATAGTTAATATCTTAAAAAATGTCCGTTGTATCGCATTTAAAATTTCAGGGCTAGTTTAAAATGTCTTTATTTCATCACTCAATATTTAAAAAAAGGATAGAATAACCAGCAAGGGCCTTACCACAGTAGAAGTTCTATGGAGAGGTCAAAGTCTCGCATGGCACAGTGTTTTGTTATAAAAAAGTTCATTTTATAACTGAGAGCTTTCGTCATATATTAATGACATTATCAATCAAAGAAGAAAATTACTTGATCACATCACTAAGCAGTCTTGTACAAGTACAAGTACAAGACAAGACACTGCTTAGTGATGTGCTCAAGTAATTTTCTTCTTTGATTGATAATGTCATTAATATATGACGAAAGCTCTCAGTTATAAAATGAACTTTTTTATAACAAAACACTGTGCCATGCGAGACTTCGACCTCTCCATAGAACTTCTACTGTGGTAAGGCCCTTGCTGGTTATTCTATCCTTTTCTTTAATATTGATCCTAACCGCGATGGTTTTTTCCTTAAATTGGTTTATTTCATCACTCACAAAATATCATAAGGATCTATGAGTTAGAAGCTAAGTAAAAATAACATGGGTATCATAAGAGATTCGCAAACGCCTATCTTATCAATCTTATCCCATGTTAAATTAAATATTTTCCCATTCCATAGAACTTGATGAAATTTGGTATAATTTAACTGATCCTGAAATTTTAACTGCGATATCACAGACACTTTTTGAGATAACAGTGCAAAGTTCTTCATATCATGCAATAAGAGGAGAGTAAAAGCGCCAGCCGATCACTAAGCCAGTGTGGCAGCCTCAGCTAGTCAGTTTCAAATATGTTTTTGTGGTAGTCAAACATGAATAGAGGGAGACTTAACTCACCTGTACATCTTATTATAAGACCTTAATTGTCTGTAACAAAAGGTCTTTTTAGATTAACATAGACTGGATACAGTAAATTGCAAGAGCACAAAGCCTCAATCCCCTGCACAAAATGAACTATAAAATATGATATACATAATGCAGTATGACAGTAGTATTGATGTGCATCATTATAGTTTACAGCTCTGGACAAACGTTCCCAAACGGGGCAGCGGCGGCCGCTGCGTTTTGTCATAAAGATAACATATAGTGTGCTTGCGGGTTGCCTATGCAAATCATTCGGGAACTTTTGACCAGAGCTGTACCAGTATACTGTAGTAGTAACAATCATATTTTGCCACAATACATAAAATGATGTTTTTTCATCATATTTTTCAGGATTATACAAAATTACAGCTCATATGCCCCTTACTTCATAGATCCTGTGTACAAAAAGGAAAATCAAGATGAGCTAGTGAAAACTGGTGATGCTCAGAAGCTAGCCCATATTCCTGTTAAAGCAGCAAGAAATGATGACACTTGTTCAGTGTTTCACAATGAACTTGTCAGGTAAAGTTTGTAATTTTCTATAATTTAACAAATTAGTTTACAAATGTTAAATTGTTTTGTTATTTATTTTTTAAGAATAAGTGATAATTATAATAGTAATTATGTTCTGTAAGGTAACTGTAAATAATTTTTACATGTCAATTTATAATGTAAAATATATATTTTTTAAACTTAGGCTATTAATACCAACCGCAATTGGTTTTTCCTTATACATATAATGATCTCATACTTTTTTCTAATAAATACAATTTTAGACAATGAAATATATGAAATAATGAAATATACAGTAAATATTAATATTATTATTGTTTTATTTTTTGTGATATAAAAACTAATTATTTTTATGATCTTAAAAGCAGATTTAGCAGTTTAGATGTATGTTGTACACACATTGTGTTTAATAAAATAAATAAAAAGCAGTTTAAAAATGCAAAAAAGTAGGATGCTATTTTAAATAATAAAAATTCATAATAATATATTAATATCATATAAATATAAATATATGAAAAAACCATCGCGGTTAATGCTACTAATCAATAGGATAGAAATAGTACGAGAGAAACTAGAGCACTTTGTATTGAAAAGTAATGCAGAGCGAAATTCTCTAATTTTGATAGAATAATGGGAATGGGATTCAAATTAATTCACTAGTATTGTAACTAGGACGTTTTTTAATGAAAGAAATTAAAAGGATGGGTTATTCTGTGCGAAAACTAGCCATACATACCAAATATCGTCACGTAAACTATCTCTCAATCTGGCTGGACGCGTTTCGACCTATCCGTTCCGAATATTGTATATTAATAAAATTAATATACAATAAAACATCGCGGGTCTCAGGTTCTCTGAACCTGAACCTGAACCTGAACCTGAACCTGAGAACCTGAGACCCGCGATGTTTTATTGTATATTAATTTTATTAATATACAATATTCGGAACGGATAGGTCGAAACGCGTCCAGCCAGATTGAGAGATAGTTTACGTGACGATATTTGGTATGTATGGCTAGTTTTCGCACAGAATAACCCATCCTTTTAATTTCTTTCATTAAAAAACGTCCTAGTTACAATACTAGTGAATTAATTTGAATCCCATTCCCATTATTCTATCAAAATTAGAGAATTTCGCTCTGCATTACTTTTCAATACAAAGTGCTCTAGTTTCTCTCGTACTATTTCTATCCTATTGATTAGTAATATCATATAAAAGCCATTTATTCCTTGAGATTTGCAAAAGGTTTAACCAAGCAAGTATTTGTAAAGTGTAGTACTGTAGCTCCTAGCAGCCATAAAATTTGTTCTGTAAATATTAGCATTAAGAAATTCTAGATTATGTAATTAATGTGTAATTTTGTATTCTAGAAAATTTACAAATCATATAATGAAGTGTGGTAATAAGGAATTAGCAAGAGATCTCCTTGAAAAGGTAATATCAATTTAAATTTACAGGACATTTTCCAAAGTGTCTGAGGTGTTGCCAACACAAATTAAGTGAATAGAAAACATAGAGCTGTATGGAAATTTTTGTTTTGTTTTTACAGACATTTGAAAATATAAAAAGAGTTCAGATAGAAAAGTACCATTCGTTAAGTCCAGAGCAACAAGCTAAAATTGAAATAAAGAGTCCTGTGGAATTACTTGCATCTGCAGTTGAAAACTGCCAACCTCTGCTTCAATTAACACCTATTAAAAGAGGGGGAGTTAGATACCAAGTAAGTGCATTATTCATAACTTATCTTTATTTGTTATTATTAATTTCATCAAACTATTGTGCTGTATGCACTATGATAAGGTCTTTTTTTTTTTTTTTTTCTTTTCTTTTCCTTTCTTTTTTTTCTTTTTTTTCTTTTTTTTTTTTTTTTTCCTTTTTTTTTTCTTTTTTTTTTCTGGTCCTTTACTTTTAAAGTTGTTATTATACCTAACTGCATTGGCTTGTTTTTCTTAATATCTTTGTTGTGTTAGCAATCGTAAATATAATGAACTATAGGTCCAACTTGAATATTGCAATACTTAAATGTTTTAAACTTAACTTAAAATTGACTTTGCGATAATGGACCACTTGCAATAAACGTTTTTTAATTGTTGTAACATAACATATAAGTTTGAAAATTTTTTATTTAAATAATTTGTTCATTGCAAGTGATCCATTGGCTTGTAAAAAAAAGTTTTGATAGTTAAATCAAAAAGATATTATAGAGTAAATTGGGGAATCGAAATTAGTGAGCTTCAAAGCCCCTTAGCAGAGCATTGCTGTTCTGCAACACAAAGCGCAGTAAACGGTAACACATACCAGCTGTGCAGTACCCAGAGTACCCAAAATACATGTAATGTGGTGCAGTATCTTCTGGGTGTTGTTGCTTCTCTGTTAAGAGCTATATTGAGCTTTAACTGACAGGGATACGTGGTGGGAGAGAAAAATAAATTTTAACACAGACTAAAATAATAGGAGAGAAATAGGGGGAGAGAAATTAGAGCACTGTAATTTCTCTCCCCCTTTTTCTATTCTATTATTTTAGTATCATTAACCGCGATGTTTTTTTCACATATATTTATTTTAATGCAAACTGAAATTTAAATTAGTCTAACAATGGTATAATTCGAGCATAGAGTAACAATGTAGCATGCATGTAACTTTGGCCTGAGCGAGTAATTATTTTTTCCATCACAAGGTGTGCCTGTCAGCTCAAAGCTCAGTATCTCTCATTTCACCATTTGCATTAATTTTTCTTTTTCTCTAATTTCCTAATTTCTCTCTATTTTTTCCTACCCCTCCCCCCCCCCCCCCCCCCCCCTGCAATTTTTCTTTTCGTATATAAAACCTTTGTTATTTTTCTATTATAGCAAACATATTTATTTTAAACATTACATTTGCTTTTTGCACTGTCCACAGGTACCAGTCCCTGTTTCTACTTATCGTTCTCAGTTTCTTGCTGTCAAGTGGCTACTCACTGCAGCTCGTGACAAGGAGAGGACAGTTCATTTACCTGAAAAACTAGCTTGGGAAATAATGGATGCAGCAGCAAATCAAGTAGGTTTTTAATTGTTATAAAATTACAATATAAGTTTTAAATTATTATGTGAGCATAATGTAGCATCAGAACTTTTAAACTACTCCTTGGTTGCATTTTAAAAGCATGTGATGATAATTAAACCAGTTTTAGATTTTAAATATTACTTTGTTTGTGTTTCAGGGACGTGTAGTGAAAAGAAAACAAGATTTGCATCGACAATGTGAAGCCAACAGAGCCTATGCCCATTACAGGTGGAGCTAAAAAACTATATTTATCTCAATCTTTTATGTTGAAAACAGTAGCTGACTCTCATTTTTATATTAAATTTAATAAAACTGTCAAACATACATAAAATTCATGTATAACATTGATAAATAAATATAAAATTAACTAGTAGATTTATGATTTTACATTTGGTATACATCTATACAAAGACAATTCAATTTTAACATGGCATGTCATTTTTTACAAGCAGATTACTTTTTAGTTTTAATTTATTAGGTTAATTATATGCAGGATGTTTACAAGAAATAAGAAATGTTATTGACCCAGGCAGTTCATATAGTAACATTAAGATTGTTAGAACAAGCATTAGTCTAGTCATATTTACAATATTAACTTATGATAAATAAATATATGTATGTAATATACATTTATCTACATTAATTTCAGTTTATTTAAAAACGTCTTGTCTAAATTAACAATGTTTTATGCAGAATGACACAATTTAGTCAGTAAAATGTTCCAAATTTGAGTGTGTGGTAAACATAAGTACACTGAGGGTCATACTAAACCCAACATCAAAGATGATGCCGCTTCCTAAAGAATACATTCATGATTTTCAGAGTATTTGGCAATCCTGCTCTTACCTGACTGACCGTGTATTTTCTACCCTTTTCTTTAGAAAGCAGCAGGTTTACTGTGGCTGTCAGTGTACATCAATTTCATCAATTTTTATGTTAGGATCAAAGTTTTCGGATAAAGTATATAGTATTCTTAAAGGGGGTATCAGGAATCACAAGTCCATTACATCTTCTGCAAGTGCATAAACCCATGCTTACTTTTTGAACCTAAAAAAAAATACTAAAATTTTTTTTCTTTGTTTTTTGACCATTTTATATTTTCTTTATTTTAAAAGATATGGTAAAACTTTTGTCGGCATCCTATTTCAAATCAAAGCGTTTTCACTTTGATTATTAATAACTCTGGAACTTAAAAAGCAAAATACAAGCGCACCGAGAATAATAGTTTAGCACTTACTGTAAGTTGACCGTCGTAGTGTGAACTGCATCATAATAATATTGAGACCGCAAGCAATCAAAACGTAAAATATTATTATTATATACCTATCAAAAAGAAAGCCGTCGTCTTTCGTACTGCCGCCTATGGCTACAAAGTTTCAAGAGGGGTGACTTGACGCTAAGGAGATAAATGCATTCCAGATGTGTGACACGCTTGTAAGCGTAATACTCGGGCAGTCTCTCTCTCTCTCTCTCTCTCTCTCTCTCTCTCTCTCTCTCTCTCTCTCTCTCTCTCTCTCTCTCTCTCTCTCTCTCTCTCTCTCTCTCTCTCTCTCTACTATAAGTATTTTATCACATAAATATTTAAATGTTTATTAAAATAAATGATAACTGCATTTATTGTAATATTTATTTATAAATTAAATTATTTCCCATTGATCGTGACGCTTTTTTATTTTTCAGCATTTTCAATTACTTATTATTTTTATTCTTTATTCTTTACCTATTGATGCAATCCACGTTCTATACTTAAATTTTAAGTTTAATTAGCCACGAGGGTATTATAATATTTTGGTAAAACACAATATATATATATATATATATATATATATATGTATGTATATATATATATATATATATATATATATATATATATATATATATATATATATATATATATATATATGTAATATGTATGTTATGTATGTATTTTGAATTTAATACTAATTTAATTCTTTCTTTTGTGCAACACAAAAGAAACACTTTTTTATTCATTATATGATACTTTTTTTTTATTTACAATATAACAATTAAGTGTACATTTCTGTCACAGTATATAGTAGTATACGTAAGATTTTAAAATTTTCAAGAAGAAAAATACAATATTGTACAATATTACATTATTATTATTATTATTTAAAAAAATCTAATTGTTATTTTAAAATTTAGTTTGAATAAATATAATATATTATAGAGAATGAAATTTAAAGATATGAAAAGAGAAATGAGAAAATATATATTATATATTTAAAATATATATATAAATATATAAAAAAAATTGTCAATTACTCATTAAGCAAGCTATAGCATATAGCTCATCCGTCACATCTGTTTTACGAATGTTTACGCACCCTCACTTATTTAACCTATCTTGCTTGTTTTCTTACAAAACTTAATCTGCCGTAACCGCACCGCGACGGGGGGTAAAAGCTAAATTTTTACCAAAAATAAAGTTTTACCATATGACGTCATGGCATATGTAGTCCAGCTACCCGAAATATAATTTTGAGATTTTTTTGTAATGAACGTATGTACTCTTAAGTTTATATAATCGTTGAAAATGTAATAAAATGATTATAGACCTTATTCGTCCTTTAATATTAAAAATAAATTCAATATGTTTTTAAATAATGTATCATTATTTAGATTTCTATAAAGTATTGATGGTAGACTATCATGTATTTTTGCTGTAATGTAATATAGGTTCCTTTAGTATAATTTTTAGATTTATTTTTTGGGACTGAGACATTCATAGAATTCTATGTGTTGTAGTTATGAATACTATTATTATTTATATAAAATGATAGCTCATTTCTTTTAAATAATGCACAAACATAAATAACAAGTGAAGATACTGTTAACAATTTTAGTTAAGAAAATTTACTTACATGTGAGTCTAAATATTTTAAGTTGAGGAAATTTCTAACTGCTTTTAATACTAAAGAAAACTTAATAAATAAATAAATTAAATACTGCAAAAATGGCTCGATTTTAAATGCCTATAGTAAAAAAAAAAAAAAAAAAAATCTCAAACATTCAATTTATCAAATTAAAGCCATTGTCATTTTTTAATGATATTATTTCTTTTTAATTATTATTACTACTATTTATATATAATATATATATATATATATATATATATATATATATATATATATATATATATATATGTGTGTGTGTGTGTGTGTGTGTGTGTATATATATATATATATATATATTATTATTATTATTATTATTATTTTACTTTAAAAAGCATCAAGTAGTTTGCGAGCTATAGATAAAAATTTTAAAGATGAGAGATTCAAAATAATAATGCACTTTTTTTTCTGATGCATCTGTTCAATGGACTTCATTTATTTTGGTGTTTTTGGAGCTATTTAAAGGTCACTTGAGGTCAAACAGGTGACAAAAATGCAGGCAGCAAAAATGTGCTCGCTAAATCATCAGTTATTATTATTATTAGCAGTGCAGTGGTGAAGTCAATTAAACTAAAAAAGGTGAAGTGGTGGTATACAGGAAAAATTGCTGTACTAATTACAGTTCATAAATCCTGAAAAATGCAAAAGGTATAAATAATACTACTGTATCAGGTATTGATCTACTAAAATGTCACCTATGTTCAGCATATTATGTTTCAGTTGTATTTTAGTTATTAAAAATTGAAGTACATCAATATGTGGTCCATGCAAATATTTATCTATTGAAATTTACAGGATTGCGCATACCTGCCATTCGTATATAGTAATTTTTTTTCCAATGTACGGAATCAAAGAAAATGAAGAAATAGAAAATATATAGAATTTATAATATTCCCTCATACTAAATCTGATAATTTGCAGCAGAAATAAATTGTTATAACCATAAATTAAATGCAAATAGCTTTTAATATTTTACAAAGAAATACAAATTGTCGGGGAAAAGAAAAGGGTGGGGGTTGTTATAAGACGTATACATAACTGAAATCCGGAAAATATGTTTTTTGGGACGTATAACTTACATAATTATATGTACCTCAAAAAATATAATTATTTTAACTTTTTTTATCACCGATTATAATGATTGCTAAAATCCATCTAGTTTAAGTTTTTATATTTTCTATTTTCCTGTTACCACTGCCATATATTAATATGAGCAATATCTTATATCTGCATTATTCAATAAATTTGATTGCGCAATAAAAGAGATTGCACCTGCAATTTAAATTTATTGCTGCACATTAATGCAAAATATGCAAATATTGGCTTAAATTCTAACTTAGAAGTTTGTTTAGGTCGCGTTCACGATTTTGAATGCTAGAAGCTGCCGCACTTGATTTTTTTCACGCTATGCCGCAAATGATAAATACTCTTTCTTGTACATTTATTACGGGCAATGAACTTGAAAATCGTAGTTGTGTGTCAAAAATTTGTCCTGATTTAAATTATAATTATTTCCCATCTTTGCTGCTGCGTATAATAGAGCGAACAAGCTGGAACACATTGCATGCAACAATGAACTAATCGCGACAAATTAGATAGCGAAAGTCACTGAAGATAAAACTATAAATAATGAATGTGTCTTCTTACATGAGTGCACATAATGCTGCGAAGTGCTTTGGTTTACTTGATATTGTTACATGGATGGCTTGGACACTGCGTTGTAACATCGTTCAATGGAACTACAACCCTGGATGAACAAGCTAGTGTAAATGTAGGATCGTCAGCATCCAGAGATTCACCAGATCGAAATCATTTTAAATTTAGACCGTTATTTCACGACAATCTGCATTCAGGAGCGTCTAGTTCACTTAATTTGTATGTAAAACCACCTCCTAAACATCAGAGAAGGCCGCCGCTGCCGCCACCGATTCATCATTCACATCATTCGTATCATCAACCACTACCGCATCCACCAAAATATTATCCCTATCCCCTGGTAAGTAAATAGATAAGTCAGTGAATTAGTTTTAATTATGTATATATATATATATATATATATATATATATATATATATATATATATATATATATAGCCTAAAATAATAATAATAAAATCATATGCTAGGCTTAAAATAATGTAATTCATATAATATAAATTAAGACTTGTACGGAGTACAAAAGCTTCAAACTTTATTATATTTAAAGTTATATATATATATATATATATATATATATATATATATATATATATATATATATATATATATATATATATATATATATAGGCCTCTATTTTAATTAAATATATGTATATCAATTTTTTAGTTCAATAAATATATATCTCCGCTATAAATTTACTGGGTCTCTCTATATATAATATAATTATGGACCTATAACATTATTAACAACATTTTATTATTAAAATATTAAGATAACTTACTGAATTTTGTGGACTAAACACTTTTTTATTTCTTTCTTTTTTACATAGTGGCTTTTTAAAAAAATCAAGCGTATATTAATTTTAAATATTTCAAGGCTAGTTTTCTATATGGAATGACTATAGTATACTTCATTGAAAACGGCAATATAACTTGTCAATTTTAATAATGTGTATAATACAACTTCTTTTTTGTCATCCATAGAATTCTATGGATTAATAGAATAGTATAATAAATATAAGCATAAGCAAATGACGAAATAAATAATTATTATAATACCTAGATGTGTATACGTTTATAAAAAATTAATTTCTAGTCTTTTATTATAAAAGCCTATATTCTCTAATATTATATAAAAGCTTTATAATAATGAATGTGTCTAACAGGAACCAGGTTATTCGGAAGACTATTACGCTGGTGATGATGAATGTAGCTTAATGGCTCCATTAATAGCAATAAAGACTGCATTTGTAGCGCTCTTCAAAGTAGCAGTTGCAAAACTGCCCTTATTAGCAGTTAAACTATTTGCCAAAGCGGTTGCACTTTTCGTAGTTCTGGGACCACTGTTGCTGCCACTTATCCTTTTGTTCCCAGTGCCTGTTTTTGGTAAGAAAGCTAACAATTTTTTTCTTTTTTACATTATAGAAAAGACGTAGAACACCTTGAACAAAAAACTTGCCTAATATCCTAACATACCTAAATATCATCTTTGATTTGGCCGGAATCATTGATTTCTAATTTATTTTCCATTTACAAAATGTCAGTTGCGGGTTTGTTACGTCACAGCTCGCCTGTTTCCGCGCGCGTGGACCAGGCGAGTTGTGACGTAGTAAACCCGCAACTGACATTTTGTGAATGGAAAATAAATTAGAAATCAATGATTCCGGCCAAATTAAAGATGATATTTAGGTATGTTAGGATATTAGGCAAGTTTTTTGTTCAAGGTGTTCTACGTCTAAAGGAATTTTAAATTATTCAAATATTATTTTAATATTTTTGCCCATTTTTAAGTAGATAATATTCTATTAAAAACATGTTAGATTACGTATATATCTTCTTAAACACTGATAGGAACTCTCACGAGACATAAAAAATTTAAGAAACAGAGTCCATAATTATGCATAATATCATTTCCATTACAGGTTTCAACAATTTTGGAACTGGTTTTGCGATAACAGGAACTGGAGGAATCGGAGGAAATGGCAATAATAACAATAATTTTGGAAATAATAATGGAAATAATAATGGGAATTTTAACAACAATAATAATCCTAATAACAACTTAAACTTCAAGCAAGATGCTCGACATGCAGCATTATCTCGACTCCCCCAGTTCGCGCGAGGTCCTTGTTTGCCTCGCATCGCCTGTGAAATGGGATATTGGGCATTCAGAGAAAAAATTGCATGGTAAATATTTCATAGCTTAATATTGTTTCTTTTTTTTTTTTTTTTTTTTTTTTTAACATTGAATTATTAATTAAAATAATTGTTTAACGAAAATTAATTTGCAGGATTTTGGACCACGCTACAGAAAATGTTACTCCAATTTTTCCAAAGCTTTTTAACTCCTGGAAACGTGCTTACCATCTAGGCGGCAAAGGTCGTGATTGTGGAACCCTTTATTTTTGCCCTCCTGCAGATAAAGTTGTTTCAATTATAGAAAAAAGTCATCTTCAAGTGAATAACATAAATACTACTTCTGACAGTCAAGAAAGCGTTGCAGTTCCTGAAGAAGAGGGAGTCGACTCTCACCCTAGGATACCACCAGACATTGAAAATAACCAATAACAAAACACTGCATGTAGTTTTTAGTATAACTATTTAAATTATTTATTGGGAAATTAAAATATTTTACTCTATATTATATGAATTAAACACAAATATTCTCATCAATCTTCTTCTTCCTTCCTTTTTTTTTTTTTTTTTTTTTTTTTTTTTTAATAAAAAATAATAATAATAAAATGAGAAATAAAGTTAAACATAATATAAATATTAAAATAATATAACAGAAAAAAATACACAAATCCTCTTGGTATTCTTACTGCGGTATTAACCTTTATTTTTGCCCCTTGTAACTTATGCAACTTTTTCTACACGCATGTGATGAATGCCTCGTGCTAAGTAAATGCAAGGAGCAACCTTCACTTTCTCGTTAAATAAATGTGGAAAGTAATGGCTGGCTAAATTAACTAATAAGTTATTGTTAATTATAAATAATAGAAATCCTATATAGCTATAATTATATTGTCCGCGGACATTATTATATAAGCGCTTAATTGTTTTAATATTATATATTATCAGTAATCAGTGCTATAGCGGCTCATTAGTTTTAGATGCGTGATTTTTTTTTTTTTAATTAAATTAAAGTGATGCTAATAATCTAACAATGTAAGTATCGCCGTTCTTTATTATTATTTTTCTTTTATTTGTTAATTTATTTATTTAATTATGATTTTTTTTAATACACTGTAATATGAAATTAAGACTAAGGGAGCTCGGGTAAATATAAGCCCAAGTGCGACACGTGATCTTTTGAATTAAATTGAGAGTTTCAGAGTTTCAGAGAACAAATAAAACATCCAAATTGTACATTTTATGATGAAATATGGAACATGTGCTCCTCAAAAACTATGCCCACAAAATTTTGTGTTGTAAAGTATTTTTGTATATAAATTTGAAGTTAATTGATAAATAAAATTCTCAGGCCTGTGACTGTTATTTGTAGTTTGAAAATTTGTAAGCGAGAATTGTAAGTAAGAAAAAGATAAGCGTCCGTTATAATTAAGGTTGGACACTTTTTCGGGGTAATTGCTGCGAGATCACTTGTAAAGTATTTGTTTAACCAAATGACAAAAATTAACTTTTATCCCGCATCTTAGAATCATAAAAAAAATGACAAAACAAAATTTTGCCCTGTACGTACTGTGGAGACATCATGCACTATTTTCTTAGGTATATAAATTATTGAGACACCTGAAGTAACCTGAAGTATATTATATTATATATATTATATTATACACACACAAACACACACACACACACACACACACACACACACACACACACACACACACTCATTGAAATACAGTATGAAAATCATTTACATAATGTTTATTAAACATGTTTGTAGTGGTTATAGCTATATGCTAAAAATGCAACATTTATGAAAATAACCACTATGTTTCTTTAGGTGAATATCAGAAAATAAAACGTAAATATATTTAATATAAATAATTTTTAACTCGAATATATGATAATAATTTATTTATTCAAGGGATGTACAATTGTATTGTATATGTATGAATATTTATTAATCGTCTTATAGGACTTGCTTTGGCAAATTATTGCCTCGGTCCTCATTCCTGCTCTTTTAAATTTGAAATTCGGGGACATAAATTTGAATAAAAACTATAGTTATAATGTAATCAGAAATTGTCCTAGAAAATGTAACAGTTTTGTTGTACTCATATTAAAAATGGTACGTACATTCATAGTATCACGTTGGACTCGTTGTTTCTCTTATTTATGCATTTTATACTGGAAAAATAATGAAGGAAAACAATAATATGTTAATCAATTAATTTGTGTTAAAGTCATTAAAACAGAAAGTAATAGAGTGAGTCGACAATTTACACCTTTATTTTCTTCCAATACATGGATATAAAAAGTAGACCACAAAGTGCAGTGATTACAGGGAGTGGATGTAAATATACAAACATGACAAAGTGCATTGCGTTGTCATTTTAATGCGCTGTATATACGACTTTCGTTCCCATTCCAACACGATGAGATAGAATCGGCCAAGAAAATTAGTCATGTCATGACATCATTAACATACTAAGCCTATAAAATTCTAAAATTTATTACTATAATAATAAAATTAATATGTTTCTGTCTGTATTAAATTAAACAATTAAAATGGTAATCTATTATTTTATTACCAACAAAACGTAATCTTAAACGTCATAATATTTTTCCTAATTTTTCTTCTAAGTTACACACAGCATATTATAGCACATAGCATATTAAATACTAAAAGGATTTCTTTGATGTTAATATTGTTTTATGTAGCGGTTGACCGGTAAAAGCAGAAATCAATTAATAAATGAAATATAATTATACCCGCAGTTCCAACCTCCAAACGAAAAAATACACATTTGTAATTTATAAAATATGATTATCTGTACTTGTATAATATCGTCTGTCTATACAGAGAGAGAGAGAGAGAGAGAGAGAGAGAGAGAGAGAGAGAGAGAAATTTAATTAGCATAGAAATCTCTACACAATAAAAATATTATGATATTCATAAAATGCATAAATAATATAATAATTATAATTCGGCTATAACGAGAGTATATTAATCTTTATTATACAGCATGAAATTTACATGACTGTTAATTCGCAACATTTATTGATAAAATTGGTAGCACTTTAATTGACACAAATGAAATAGGGAAGATTCTTTTATTACGTAAATATATGACAGAAAAAAATGAAAGTTTTTGTTTCCTGATGATACTGGATATTAAAAACCTTGGTCAATTTTAAGAAGACCTAAAAAGTCACATGAAGCAAGTATCGAAGTGACAACAGCAAGACGTCATAATCAAAGAAGTTGTACAAGTTTGCTATAACGTGTTTGTTGCCCGTGACCTACAAGGAACTTGAATAGGAAAAATATTTTTAATAAAAGGTCACAAAAAAGCGCGCATTTTAAGTTCATAATTATAAATGAAAAAAGAACAATAGAATTTCAAATTTTGACATGCCATACATGTCACATATTAACAATTTTTATTTCCTCCAATCCAAATTTTTAAATATTAAAGACTAATATTATGTTGTATAGAGTATAAACATATTATGTATATAATTATATTGCTTTTTATATGTTGTTTTACATAGAGCAAAATAGCCATAGTGTATTTAAATTATATTGTCTATTTCTATTTCTGATGGTTGAAAGATATAATAATGAAAGTTTATACGAAATTTATTGTTTATAATATGTAGGTTTTTACGGAATTTGATGGATTGGTAAACCTAAATACAATAAAAATCCACTTTAGCTCCAAATTTTGCTACAACCATTACAAGTAATAAAAAATAGACAGCATGACAACTATGAGCGTGCGTATAGCTTGCTTGTAATTCAATATAACAGAATTTTGGAATTTTTATTAGCTTTTAAAAATTTATTACATAGTCACATAAAGGTTATCATGAACTGTCAAATAAAATTATAAAGTTTTTAGAAATTGAACTTATTTATTCACATAAAATCATAATGACAAATATATTATAATACTTTGTGTACGTACTTTAAAATTATATAGGTAATTAAGTGAATCGTATATTTTACACAAATTTACCGAATCAACGGGTGAATTAATAGTTTGTTTGACATTATTCGAAAAATGTTTATGCAAACTACCATAATTTGTGTGTCACAAGTTTCGACAAATAGATTTTTATACGTATATGAAATCATTGTATGCATATGTAATTTTCTTCCTATATACCTATCTACAATACGTGTTCCAATATGACGCGCAAAAGTATGTGATGTGTAGGCGAGACAACGTTGAGAGAAAGTATCCTTGCCATGAGTTCACAGAAAACTACAAGCGATCGAGTAATCACTATCACTTTATAACCAGACAGGACATTTAACATAAGACTTTATAATGTATTTATTGAAAAAAAAAACTTTATCTATCCTATTTCCTTCAAAACTTACTATACGTGCATGTTCTTACGCAATGATTGTGAAGTCTCATGAAATGCCGGGATGGCCCATGCAATAAGCAGCAAAATACCCGCATATGAAAGAAAGTGAACTTGAGGTGGAGAGAAATCATATATATATATAATATATTATTATATATTATATACTAACCTAGGTAGCATAGTAATAAAATTGCATTAAATTTGTAACACCTCGTTGTGTAAAAGTTACTTCAGTGACAGCAAACTATATTTGGATGATATAATAAAATATATATTCGTACGAGTATGCAAATTTTCTTTCTATTCAATACAGTATAATAAGCTAAGTACGCAAAATTTATAAAAGCATGTTTATCATCTATATTTTGTTTTATGTTACCTAGCTTATAAATTGAGTGTTAACATAATAGAAAAAAAAAAAATTATATAGCTATAAAGCCTACATAGAGGTATTATAATTATTCTCATTTAATTCATTGCTTATATAAATAATATAGCAAAAATCTGTTAATTATCATGTATACTATATGGTCACTTAAAATTTTAGTTTTGGAAAAAGTTAATGAAAGTTGGTGAAGAAACTATAAATAATTAATAATAATTAATAATTTTATTGCTCTTATTCAATAATATTATAACTAAGTATAGGATATATGCCTGCAGCATCGATATAATATAAATAATATGCTTTATGGCTGTTTTGAAAGTGTATTAATTTACTTAAGCACGCACTTCCACAAAATTTAATGTTTTTTTAGTCTATATAATGTACTGTTTTAAACATTAACCAATAACATTGTATTGTGATCATATGTATATTTTAAATTTTACCTTTAAAAAAAAAAAGTCCCAAAAATTATTTAGAAAATGATGTACACTCCCCCGAGATAAATCTGACCGGTCGCGTTAAAGTCTCCTCATATATTTTACATTTGGAGACATGAACGCTGCGGTCAGATTTATCTCGGGGGAGTGTACATAATTATGAAGATATAATTAAAGAAACGATTCACACACACCATAATATGAAAACCGGGGTAGTTGCGGGCAAGTTCTCTGATGTATTTCAGTTGTTTTTTTAATTAGTCTAAGTATCGCTGGACCTGTTCCTCAAACATACCCTATAGATTAGTATTCACAACAGTCAAAGTCAATTTAAACCCCTGAATTGTAACGAAAGAAATATTTCTCACTACGATCGAAAATGTCCCCAACTGTCCCTAAAAAGGTGGCTCATCCTTTTCTCATCCTTTCATCATGTTTCCACTTATAATTTTTAAGATATAATCCAATTATAAAAAATCATACACTACCAAAATTAAATACAATGGCCACGAAACACTACCTTCCGAGTTACTTCAAATATCATTATTGAAATGATTTGGGCGTCCCTGATTGCCCCTTGTTCTCGATTACCCCGGTATCCCCTGCCCTAATATTAATAATTATATAATAACAAAAAAAAAATCTAGCATTAAAAATATTTTAGGTAAAAATATTCAACCCCATATTTAGTCACGAAAGTCACGCTTAATTATGTAATTTTACAACTTTATCTTACTTAATTGATACAATTTTTTTGCGAGGAAGCTATAAAACATGAATAACCTCAGGTGTAATAATTCATTAAATGTTTTGAAAATATAGTCTTATAATAAATATATATATATATATATATATATATATATATATATATATATATATATATATATATTAATATTTTATGATATGATTATTCAATCGCAAAATGTATCATGAATTATAATATACAAAAACCGTAGCGTTAAGAAAGTTTACAAAATAGAATGAAATAGTGATGAAATTGAGTTTTTATATTATACGCATTACGCATTATGTTGCAAAAAATAAAATAAACATAACCATTTTGTAATTATTTATAAAATATTGGAATAACAGCTATAGAAATGCCTGAAGTATTAAAAATCTTTTGAAATGAATTCGATTTAAAATTTAATAAATAAATATCAAAATTATATAAACCATTCCTATATTTTATGTTTTATTGTACGTTATAAGTAATAAGAAGTAATAAAGACATATTTATACATATTATATAATAAATATACGGACAAAACGTGGACAAAACCTTTTACCATCGCAACTTTTTTAAGCAGTAAGCAGTTAAAAATAAAGAATAATAATAATAATAAACTGAGATAAAGCTTCTGTTAAAAAGTTACTTAAGTATAGAATTAGCTACAAATTTCTTTTTTTGTAATCAAAATTTAAATTTTATTGTACGGGGAAATGACGTATAATTACAGATTATAGATGCGAAAAACACGCGGAAGAAATTTAATTTTTTATAAGAATATGACTTTGCAAAACCTTCATTCATTCAATGCTTTTTTTCTTCATCTTCTTTGTTTTCTTTCTTTCTTTCTTTCTTTCTTTCATTCCTTTTTTTTTTTTTTTTTTTTTTTTTTTATAATTGTGTCTAGAATGAAGGATTTCTGGTAAATTTGTGTAATCAAGTATGACACATGCTTGATGAATTAATAAAACAAAATATAAACAAAATGCAAACAAAGAGTTTGAGATGTTCAAGGTTACAACATAAGGGAATCCAAAATATTTTATAATGATAAACCTTCATTTTGGAGCTATTAATCATAAAATAAATACAAACTTCCGGAGACGCGGCTTCTTGAATAAATAAATTCAAAAAGTTTTGTTATACGTATTTGATTTTATTATTATTAATATTTGACCAACAATATTTAAATGTAATTAAAAAAATGTGTTTTTACTAACCTTGAATATCCGTGGGATAGAAATAACAATGCAAATAATAAAACTATATTATTACAGCAAATAACAATTAAAATAAAAATAATTCACTCGCAAGTTAAAATTGCTATGGTTAAATAGTACAAAAATTACCAAATAAATCAATATCAAAACAATAATAATTTTAATTTAAAACTTACTGTATTTCCTACAAAAATATGAAGTAACAATTTTCAATATAAGACTAATGAATTATTTTTATATAAAAAATTGTGTCCTGTCCGTGTAAGGATTGTAAAATACAACAATAAAGGATATTATATTATAATCTA